>OV651825.1:30328568-30343568 GCA_927349885.1 Psylliodes chrysocephalus
AACATGTTTTAAAAGCAAAGAAACATGTTTCATAAGCGGTTGGAATGACGCTGAACGATCATTTTAGGAGCGGCTAAATGCTGACCAGCGTGCACATATTATTTTTTGTGTTTTCCGCTAGATGGCGTGTATTTGAGCGCGGTTTTTTAAATTGATAATTTTGACTTGCACACCATACAGTGCATCAAAAATAATTGTATTTTAAATTATATTTTATTGTTATTAATTCTGGGTTAGACATGAGTTAATAAATAACCCATTAATTAGGAATTTATTGGTAGGTATAAATAAAATAACCAATATAAAATGTATCAGTAGTTCACTCATTTATTTTAAAAAATAAAATCACTACAAATTTGTTAGTAATTTAAATAATAATATTGGGTTTTGATGGTATATTAAAACACTAAATCATTATAGTCAATTTATTAAAATATAGAAATAATAGTTGTGACAATCATTGTCTCTAAAAAATTGAGTTTCATTCTTTTTTGGGTATAGAATTGTCTAATAAATATATATTGAGGGTAGGGTGAGTATATGGTGATTAATAAAATGATTTCTACATGTATGTCTCGAGTCTAGAATTAAAATAAGCCTAATTGCTCCTTTTGTGCAATGAATAATACTCTTGTAGCAGCAGGGGAAGGCATGGCCGATAAAGTACTTTATGAAGTACATACAAAAGTTCTACTTTTCGACTGTTTTCTGTCCGAATAACGACGTTTTTTGACACATTCGAATAAAAAAAATTTAAAAATGTACAAACATATAAGACCTAAATAACCTATATAACACAATATTAAAAATGTTACAAATGAGGTAAAAATTAAATACAAATTAAAGTTTCAAATAGTATAGCATACATTAGAATAATAAAGTGGTACCATTACGGATCAGCGAGTATCACTCACAAATTCTACATAGTATTAATATGTCTTAGACGAAAGATATGCATTAAAGTTTATATTTGAATGTATTAAAGATTTTTTCGTTGCTATCAATATGAATATATATTTATTGAAACATTCAATACCTCTATTGATGTCGGAACATAAAAAATAATAATAATTAGGAAAATAAAAAGTGATAGGTCATAATAATACCAATTCTACCTCTCTTGCCTTAAATAAAATACATTACAGATTAAGTTAAAAAAGTATTTAACTAGGAAAAGGAACATAATCTATATCAACTAATATTAAAAAAAAAAATCAAAAACCTTAAATTAGAAATTAAAAATAATTATTATCATTGTCACTACTTTTACTAATAACTAAAGAACTGCTAAGAGTACTTCTAATAATTTCGTTTTCATTTAAATTGGATTTTTTTTTGATAATTATTGCCCTTTTGCTTTTTTTTTTGAGGTGAAGACCAGCTGTTTTTTAATTTTTTTATTTGGTGGCTCATTAATTTCTGCAGAGGTTACACAAGGAATATCGACTCTGCTAATGCTGTTGTCATAGTTTAGCATTCTTCAAATATTGAGAAACTTGCCTGAGAACATTTTCATCAGAGGAATTTTCTAATTTGCTCTGCATATCATTTATTTAATTTTTTATTTTATGTTTTAATGTGCCTAAACTTGTTGCCTCTGCTGAAATATTTTGTCCCAAATACTCTAAATGTGTATTTACCTTGTCTTCATCACATTTATTTTGTTTATATTTACCATCTGCTTCTTCAGAATTGTTATCTGGCATATTTAGCAAAAGGAATATGTTTGCGTATTGTATTTCGTCTTAAATAATCTAAACAGGTGCAGGTAATAACTGATAATGCAGATAAGAAATGGCACTTCAACATTAACAACACAATTCAAATTCAAACATATTTGTTCACCAATTGACAATATGATCAGCAGTAGCTGCGCCCTCTGACGAAAAGTAAAATAAATAATCTGTGCACGCCGGTCAGCATTTAGCCGCTCCTCTAAATGCTGACCGGCGTGCACAGATTATTTATTTTACTTTTCGTCAGAGGGCGCAGCTACTGCTGATCATATTGTCAATTGGTGAACAAATATGTTTGAATTTGAATTGTGTTGTTAATGTTGAAGTGCCATTTCTTATCTGCATTATCAGTTATTACCTGCACCTGTTTAGATTATTTAAGACGAAATACAATACGCAAACATATTCCTTTTGCTAAATATGCCAGATAACAATTCTGAAGAAGCAGATGGTAAATATAAACAAAATAAATGTGATGAAGACAAGGTAAATACACATTTAGAGTATTTGGGACAAAATATTTCAGCAGAGGCAACAAGTTTAGGCACATTAAAACATAAAATAAAAAATTAAATAAATGATATGCAGAGCAAATTAGAAAATTCCTCTGATGAAAATGTTCTCAGGCAAGTTTCTCAATATTTGAAGAATGCTAAACTATGACAACAGCATTAGCAGAGTCGATATTCCTTGTGTAACCTCTGCAGAAATTAATGAGCCACCAAATAAAAAAATTAAAAAACAGCTGGTCTTCACCTCAAAAAAAAAAGCAAAAGGGCAATAATTATCAAAAAAAAATCTAATTTAAATGAAAACGAAATTATTAGAAGTACTCTTAGCAGTTCTTTAGTTATTAGTAAAAGTAGTGACAATGATAATAATTATTTTTAATTTCTAATTTAAGGTTTTTGATTTTTTTTTTTAATATTAGTTGATATAGATTATGTTCCTTTTCCTAGTTAAATACTTTTTTAACTTAATCTGTAATGTATTTTATTTAAGGCAAGAGAGGTAGAATTGGTATTATTATGACCTATCACTTTTTATTTTCCTAATTATTATTATTTTTTATGTTCCGACATCAATAGAGGTATTGAATGTTTCAATAAATATATATTCATATTGATAGCAACGAAAAAATCTTTAATACATTCAAATATAAACTTTAATGCATATCTTTCGTCTAAGACATATTAATACTATGTAGAATTTGTGAGTGATACTCGCTGATCCGTAATGGTACCACTTTATTATTCTAATGTATGCTATACTATTTGAAACTTTAATTTGTATTTAATTTTTACCTCATTTGTAACATTTTTAATATTGTGTTATATAGGTTATTTAGGTCTTATATGTTTGTACATTTTTAAATTTTTTTTATTCGAATGTGTCAAAAAACGTCGTTATTCGGACAGAAAACAGTCGAAAAGTAGAACTTTTGTATGTACTTCATAAAGTACTTTATCGGCCATGCCTTCCCCTGCTGCTACAAGAGTATTATTCATTGCACAAAAGGAGCAATTAGGCTTATTTTAATTCTAGACTCGAGACATACATGTAGAAATCATTTTATTAATCACCATATACTCACCCTACCCTCAATATATATTTATTAGACAATTCTATACCCAAAAAAGAATGAAACTCAATTTTTTAGAGACAATGATTGTCACAACTATTATTTCTATATTTTAATAAATTGACTATAATGATTTAGTGTTTTAATATACCATCAAAACCCAATATTATTATTTAAATTACTAACAAATTTGTAGTGATTTTATTTTTTAAAATAAATGAGTGAACTACTGATACATTTTATATTGGTTATTTTATTTATACCTACCAATAAATTCCTAATTAATGGGTTATTTATTAACTCATGTCTAACCCAGAATTAATAACAATAAAATATAATTTAAAATACAATTATTTTTGACGCACTGTATGGTGTGCAAGTCAAAATTATCAATTTAAAAAACCGCGCTCAAATACACGCCATCTAGCGGAAAACACAAAAAATAATATGTGCACGCTGGTCAGCATTTAGCCGCTCCTATCATTTTTGTTTACGATTTGTTTTCTCAACCTCAAATCTGTCAAAAAATGGAATGACATTTGGTTGGCACAGAGAAGGTTATGTGAATTGTTTACTTTAGTATTTTTTTAAAAAATTTGAGTTGAATTGATTTATACAGTGAATTAGAGTTCATATAAGTACCCTTCTGAAAGTGGTTTTGACAATTTTACGGCGAAAAACCTACAACTTGTATTATTTTGGGTTGTAAAGTCATGATGTTTTTATTGCCTCTATGGATCTTGAATTCTACATACTTAGACTAATCAAAGAAATTGTAATAGTCATTTTATTACAGGTAAAATACATTTTTTTGACACACAAATAAAAACATACTGTAACTAGAATGAGAATGCTATTTATTGTGTATTGTGTTTAATCAACTGTCTGGTCTGCACCAATAAATTAAAGGAACTCATGATACTAATAACATACATCTCAAAAAGTGATATTTTTACATATATCAAGGATACATAAAAGTGTATAATAATAGAGACATCAAGTATGACTTTCTTATTTTTAGGGAAACAGAGTTCCTTCGAAGTTAGTAATCATTTAAACTGGACTCCAGCCCAGAACTTGAGGCATGTGTCTCAAACCAGTTCAAAACTAACTGAATCGAAAAAGGAGGAAGAGATAAAAATGAAAATCAACCTGAAGTAAACTTTTATTTTTGAGTCATACCTAACATCATAAGTCCCGCTTTAGGCAAGACAAACCCACTTTCAAGTTATGTGTACCATTGTCCCCAAAGAATGCAAAAATGTCCCGCTTTAAAAGAAAACGTGATCTGATTCAAAACATTTTTCAAAAAGAGTGGTATCATATATAAATATGTGCTAGTGAAAAAACTTACTTAATTTGAAGTATCAGTATTGAAAGCCAATCATAACATAAACAAGTCACGTCAACAGTTCCACTCCCATTTAAACAAGTTTTATTTCGCTTTTCTAATTTTTAATAAATAAACATAAAATTCTGTTATTTCACTTATTTTTAATACATTTTTTTATTATATTATTGTTTTACTTTTACTAAAATCTTACTGTTGTTATTCTACATTAAAAATAATGAAAAATTGCTGTTATGCCTTTTAAAATTTACAGGATTCTTGCTGTGAGGTAAGAAATGATAACGTTTTATTACAAAAACCGAAAATTGTTAAAATAATCCCTAATGCTTTACTTATTTTTTTACAAAGTATTTTTTATGTAGGTACTTAGGTGTTATACATTTTTGGTCATTGCTAATATTCATTGAGTCTGAATTATTTTTATGTATTAATAAAATTTGTCTAGTATTATAGAGTTATACATACCTTGTCGACAAACTACATACAGTAATTCTTTTATAGGAATGATATATTTTGTATTGGAAATTAATAAATATACAAATTTAATGTTGTCATATAGGTAGAGCGACTTATTAGCAAAAATTATTTGAAATGTATACAGTAATGAGGTATTTTTTTATAGGTTCAACAAACCAAGATGGGCCCTTTTTAATATAATTGCTTATATTTAATTTATTTTGTAAATAAAATGTCATACTTTTATTATTATTTATTTTTTAATGCCCTATATACATTACATGACAACAAAAAACATCGGTGCAGTTTTAATAACAAAACTCGTCTGTTTTGAATAACTCTGTGCTAAAACTATAGGGACCGTGCGTGAAATATAGAGGCAGCACTACTGCCGAACTTAGCCCTCTCTAGTGTTTAATTTTAGAATTAAATGGGGTAAACATTGCAAGTAAATAATGAAGGGTATTTTTTTAAATATTAAATATAGTTAAAAATAGATACCGGCCCGTACCAAACAATCGTGTACATGGTCAAAATGACGTAAAATGTGAAACATTATTAAAATCTGGACATGCATATACATTTTAAGCAAAAAAATTTAAATGGCTAAGTGACAATAAATTGTAAAGTTGTACCTTAAACAAGTGTATCCAATGTTAAAATATCGGTATTTAGTAACACTGAATTTAAAAGTATTACAATAACATTTAAAAAATGTAAATTAATAAAAAAGATTGATAATAATAATTATAAATCTTTTTAGCTTTATGTTAATCGAAATGTCATTCATCCACTGGCGATGAGATGTTCAATGATACATATATTATAGATTGCTCACCCAACTATAAAAAAATTATGAAAAGCGGGTTGCAATGTGCCTTTCCTAGTGCTCACTAAATAGAGCCGTTCTAGCCCAAATGTGTTTTAAAATAAAATTTCAGCATTTTAATCTTAAGAAAAAGAAAATAATTAAAGTTTTACTTCAAGACATGTCATTATGTATTTGGAAAGTTGAGTTTTCATGTAGTTAAATAATATTAAGAGATCTAAACAATTTTTATAACAGATGAATATAAATAATTTTAGACTACTATTTCAGAAACAATTCTACATAAAATACATAATTGCAATATGTAATACATAGCCCAATCGGATTAGTATTTTAGATTCTGAAAAATTCGAAGCAGCAATTTTCCTTCGTCCCACTCTTCTCAGGGATAAATACAAAAAAATCGATCGTACAAAAAAAAACAGAATTGTAGGAAATTTAATTTTAAACAACTTTGTTTATAACAATTTTTCTCGTAAAATTGAAAATAAACGAGTTATTCTATGACCAAAAATTCACCCCCTCTTTTCGGGTATAAATCGAAAAAAATCGATCGTACAAAAAAAAAGCAGAATTGTAGGAAATTTAATTTTAACTAACTTTTGTAAAAACTATTTTCCGTGTAAAATTGAAAATAAATGAGTTATTCAAGATACAAAAAATAACCCTTTAAATCAAGATGGCGGAGGTAACGACAACTTTGGAATCCCAACTTTTTGAATTTAGACTACCACAGACCCCCTCCAACGAATTCCGAAGGAAAATTGCTGCTTCGAATTTTTCAGAATCTCAAGTCTGTTCTTCACCTAATCCGATTAGGCTAACAATTTTGAAAAGGTAATGTAAACAATTTTGATATGAGGTATAAACAACTTTGGTAAGAGTTGTAATTGGACACTTATCTATTATTCTGAATAATGTTTAATGGTAATGTCACTAAAAAAAATTACAAAAAATCACTGGATTTTTAATATTTTAAAGTTTGTTACAATCTCTTTTGACAGTAATTGCAATGTATTATTTATGATTTGTTTATTTTAATAATAAATGAGAAATAGTTAATAAATTGTAAAGAGGGCCGTGATATTTTTGTCAAATTGGTCATTCTTATTTCATAACATTCTACATTAGTTTTAATCAACAGAATAAACCATTATCTGTAAAATTATATTTATATAAAATGTTCATTTAAATATGTAAAAATCTTAATGACAAGAAACACTAAAGATTCTAATTTCTAAACCGGTTCTGTAAATGATTTCTTTACAACTAAGTGCTCAAAATTGATACAAGCTAGATAAAAAGAAAACTTTGCCCAGTGAAATACGCTTTTCGTCGTCTGATTTACATATGGATAAGCAATCTTTGTAATTATGTATATCATTGGGTGTGAGGCATAATTTTGCTCTGTGGAAATTTATAAAATTTCTTTACTATCGAATGAAATAAAGGTTTCTAAAGTGATGTGTTTGTACATCCACGGATGCAACAAGTTTTTTCGATATTGATATTACGAAAATAATTCGACTTCATTTTATTAATAATTATTAAACAATAAATGCCGTATAAAACATTAATAAATACCCCCCAAAAAGTTCACATTTTTGTCACCAGTTAGCGTTAAAGTCATGACGCACGGTCCCTATATAATATGTAGGTATGTTATATTATCCATATTCCTTACTGGTGGAATCCCATTAACGTCCAAATGAAATAATTTAAGCATACGTGTATGTATCTACGTCTGGAATTAATTTTATTTTCTTCAAACAGGTACCTCCATAAATACAATATTATATTAAACTAATCAACTCTATTAGGGTATAAAACCTTAAAAATATAAATAAACAAACACATAACCTAACAAAATGCCAAAAGACGGATTTGACAGTGGTTCAAGGTCAATTTTATGCTTTTAAAGCAAACAAGCGAGTTTATTTTCGCTTTTATGCTTCTTCAAAAGCGCTGCAGCGGTTGACAGTTCATCGTCACCGCTTACTCAGCGTTACAACATGTTTGACGACGATGAACACGGCCAATATCAATAGATAATTATTTAATTTTCGTTTTTATAAAATAATATGAGGAGTATGAAAAAATGTTTCCTCCCAAGATGTGATAATGATTTACATATATTATTAAATATATTTATTAGTGTTGCCAAAAATATGAAAAGAAGGAAGTTATTATTATTATTACACAGAAAAGCTTCAAGCAACAGCTAAATTATTTTAAGGTTTGTATAGTATCTATCTCGGTATCTATACTCTTTATTAAAATGAAAATGTTTTATTGTAATTTATTAGACTTCAATTATCTACCATTGTAGTAATGATGTTTTTTCTTTTTTAGATACCTTTTTTAAATGATGGATAAACCTTTACATATAAATGGGTAGTACCACACAAATGTCTGCAAAGTTCTTGTTATTCACCACACCTCACTGATTCTACCAAAAACAGAAAAAATGTTTCTAAAAAGTTGACTTGAAAATAACCTACTAGAGGCGTTTTTATCTCTATTTAATAAAAATACACCGGATCTTCAAGATGCAGGAGTAATTTGTGACATTGCCCCCTTCAGGAAATTTAAAATGGGCCTACTATAAGTTTGAAGGTGAATAACCTAAAACCCTCCTTCGGAACCTCCTGAAAGTTTTGAAGATAGTAAAGTTTTGTCTGAATCAGAAGAAACATCTTTAATATTTATTTATTTATTTATTTATACATTGTTCAACAGGTTAAACCCAATTACAGAACAGGAGTACATTTGAAAGAAAACAGTTTAACAAAAGGCATATAGATAATTAATCTAAAATTACAGTAAATAAATTCAAAATTATTTTAAACAATGTGTTTTTATGTTTTTAACACTGCAATTAAATATATCCAACTGTTCACTAATATTATTATAATTATTACACATGTTATATACAGGTGAAAACTTCAGAACGTTTGTCCGAGGAGTCGCTATGTAAAATGATTCAGTGTTTCGAGAGGTTGCGCGTGGGATTCTAAAATTAAGCATATGTAAAAGAGCTTCACAATTGATTTTAAAATTAACAACTTTGTAGAGGGTAATTATGGAGAAGTACTTTCGTCTTACGTCGAGACTTGTCAATCTGTGTCTAGTCAGTAAAGCATTTTGAGTAATACCAATCGGTGGATAAATTTGGTCTGCCCGAAAACTTAAGTATTTGAGGAAACGCCTTTGTGTGGACTCTATCCGACAAATGTGTATTTGATAATAAGGATCCCAAATAAACGAGGCATATTCGAGTTTAGATCGAACAAATGAGAAATACAATGATTTAATAGTATCTGTGTTTTTAAAATCACGGCCCACTCGTACTATGAATCCATACATACGATTTGCAGCTGTTGAGATGTTATCTATGTGGTATTTAAACGACAATACTGGGTCAAATGTAACCCCTAAATCCATAAAATTGTTGGGTTTAGAAAGCAAACGTCCATCAAGGACATAATCGAATTTAATTGGATGCGCTTTTAATGTGTATGACATTACGTTACATTTGACGGGATTCAGTGTAAGACCATTTTTGTTGCACCATTCAACAACTTTGTTCAAATTTTCCGACAACTGTTCACAGTCAGAAATATTTTCAATAGCTGAATATATTTTTAAGTCATCAGCATACAGCAAATAATCAACATTTATAGCGTCACCAATGTCGTTGATAAAAATATTAAATAATATTTGATTCAGAGGGATTTAATAATAATGAGCAAGTTATTCAAGACCATTGAACTCTCAATAAATGAAAATAAACTGAAGGTATATTTAGGATTGCCCAACAGTGTTTCTAAAATCCTCAATCATATTTATGAGAAGGAAAGTACAGCTTACATAAACCTTTTACATTTCTGTGTAAATTAAAAGAACTCATTTTGTAAGACTAAATACTTAATAATTTAATAAACTGTTTAGAACATAATGCTTATGTAAGTAAATAATTTTAAGTAGTTATATTTAGTTTTTGTGTAGTCAGTAAAGACTATGTGATTGCAGAAGCAATATTAGTTGTTTTATTTGTTAAATAAATCACAGTTATTTGTTTAACGCTTGTTTCAATTTTCTTTGGTTTATGAAAACTTACGATCATTCAAAGGCGGGGGTATTGGCTTAATCCAATCTCTGAGAGAGAGAGAAAACTGCCAAAGGGAATAGTTCCTGTAGGGCAAACCCTTTCCCCGTCCTCTGAATCGTCAGGAAGTTAGGGTTCCTTCTGAACTTAACCCCCTAGCTGTGTGTTGTCTAGAGGCAATTTAAATACAAATTGGGCCCCTCTATATAACTCGTGGTTACCGCTAAGAGTGGACTTAAGGGTCAGTCAAAAGGCCTATAATCTCACTCTTAACAATATCTCACATGTGAACATGGCCCATTTTTGTGATCGGTTTCTTGTTCAGCAAATTTACAAAAAAGCAGTGATCAGCAGAGGTATGAGATCTCTATATTACCAGCATGATAACCAGACAGTTTTTAAAAATATAACATTAAGTAATGTTTTTGAAATTTTGGTTACTCTGGTAGGTTTAGATATATTATAAATCAAGTTTCCAAAAGTGATGGTTAATGTAAATTTTACACTATTTTCATTTTTAAACTCTAATAAATCAACACATGGTAAAACTGTACTTTTTACTATTTTCACTTGTACACTAACTACTGTCAACACTTTTTATTAACTGCAAAATATTAATTTGCATCTTCTATGTCTTGTTCAGGAGGAGTTACTAGTTTATCTTGAAACAAATCACTTTCATTAACTAACCGTTATGTGTGTTCTAATTATTACATTCAAACTGATTGGGAATTTTTTTAATTTTGAGTTATTTTTATTAGTCTTTGTTAGATTTTGAAGTAGATGGAACAGAGTCATAAGAATGTTCCTTAACAACTGGCAGTTTTAAAGGAGAGTTTCTTTTTATTTGAGATGTGGCAGCTGCAACATAAAAAAAATTAAATAAACATTAAATGAAAAATATACCTAGGTATTACCTTTATAAGTACCTACCTATAAATCTTAAAAATGCTGAGAACAAACGTTCCTTTCATAAATTTTACTTCCCTATTTTCA
Organism: Psylliodes chrysocephalus; assembly: GCA_927349885.1. Classification (NCBI taxonomy): domain Eukaryota; kingdom Metazoa; phylum Arthropoda; class Insecta; order Coleoptera; family Chrysomelidae; genus Psylliodes; species Psylliodes chrysocephalus. The sequence goes on from OV651825.1 coordinate 30,339,627, forward strand.
AGTTTTGTAGCATACTCTTCTTGCATCCACAAGTTCAGATTTTCCACTTTTATATTACAAAATTACCTTACATCTACCGGTTTTAGGAAACCGATGAAATGTAACAGAATGCCATTTTTTTCATGAAATAATTATACAAGGATTGCATTGAGGCACACAAGTGTCTTCCACTCATTTTACTGTATTTTAAAATAACTTAATATGTATTCTACTAAACGTCTAATTTAATAGAGATGACAAAAATGTTATACATTAGCTTAATATTATTAAATAAAACATTTCAAACGAAACATTTTCTAACCAAAAACACCATTTAATGACATAACAACAACCAAGAAACATAAAACGCCAAGGCAGTCTTATTTTCACGTCTAGATCGATACCCAACTCCATTTAACATAAGATTCGATTATTTTCTAGCGAATAGTGAGCTTCTCGGGATATCCCGAGTACGAAAGATGAGCTACCCGATTCTGATTGACGTTTTCGGGACGTGACGTAACGAGTTTACAATTTGAGCGATTCTAATTCCAACTTTCGTTCAAGACCTCTCGAGTATATCTGTCAGAATCACTCGGGACGTAGAGCGGTAGTGAAATTAGAAAAAGTGTGGTTAAGAAGCTGTGAGGTTGATATTTGTGCGACTTGAGACTTGATATTTGACATTTGTGTGATTTGATATTTGTTTGATTTTGTCAACATGAGTTTTAAAATAAATCAAGAACATTTAATAACAATTTTAAATTTTATGGAGGGAACATGAACATTTTGCAAGTGGCAGACTCTCCGTTTCCAATGCGAAACAAGAATTTAGAAGACTGTGGACAGAGCTTTCCACAAAATTAAATTCACTGGGATACGGATTGAAAACGACGGAAAAATGGCAAAAAGTGAGTGTTATTTGAAATTTTTTTAAAATTCACCTATTTTAGAGAAAATGAGAAATACGAAATACCTACCCATTAATTATTTTGTTGTAGACTTGGTCTGATTACAAGGGCAATTTGAAAAAAAAAGCAGCCGAACTACAAAGGCACCAAGCTGGTACTGGAGGTGGCCCCCCAATTGAAAAAAAATTGTCAGATATTGAAGAGGGATTACTAGAAATTCTGGGGAGTACATTCTATAAAGGATGTGGAGTAGCTGAGAAAGGAGTGAGTATTTAGTTTAGTATAGAGGGCAGAATGTATGCAAAATTCATATATGCACTTTGTATATATTTTACCAAATTTCAGAAAACATTACAATTTTTTAAGAAAATGTACTTATTACTATGCTTATTAAGTAGGGTTTTTCCAAAATAATATACAAATTTAACATTTGGGTACCAAAGGGATTATGTATTTAAATAGTAAATGATTAAGGGTATGGGTATTTCCAGAGATAAAGTTCCTACCTAGAATGCAATAAAAGTTTATTTAAATTTTCCAGTAATTTATTCAGAATGTTTTAATCCCAAATAAATATTTATTACCTAACAAACCATTATTATTACCTATATATTTTCCTATTATGTAATAAATTTTTTTTAAAGATTTTATTTGTATAATATAATTTGATTTTTCATTTTAGTTGGAACTTTCCCAAACACCATGCTCCTCATCTTCCTTGACAGTGAAGTCAGAAACTCCAAGAAAAAATGAAATGAGTGCAAAAACAATTGAAATGGAACACAGTTACCTTCCATCCAATCGGAAAAACCGGTTGCAAGGTTACAAAAGAAAAATATCGGATAATCCAAACAACCCCAATTTTAGTGGAATGTATGAAGAATCAATAAAAGCTATTAAGAGCATTGAAAAGACAATTAACGAAAATTTTAGTAAATTGAACCAAACTATTGATGATAGACTTGGAGAGATTGTGAATGCTATCAAGAACCAAGGCAATATGGATTAAGAAGTTTTGTTTCTTTTTTTTTTAGATTTAGATTACTAATCAGTAATTATATTTTATTTATTTAAATTGTTTTTATTTTTGATTTACTAATTATATTTTTATTTTTTGTAGAAATTGTTTTATTTTTACCACATTATAAAGAGTAAAATTTAAAAAGTTTTTTTTCTAATATTACAGAAGATAAACAAATAACAGCATACAGTAATTTATTTAAGAAATCTATTTTTTGCATTACACAATAACAAAAATACCTATAGAAAATAATAAACTTGAAAAAATTGCAAATTTTACAAATATTTAAAGAAAAAATTACATAAGACTATTTACACAGTTTAAAATATACATTCACAAAGCATTAAAGTATCTATTTACAATATTATTTCTTGTTATTTCACCCAAATTGTGCAGATTATTATTATTATCATGTACAATATTTGGTGCAATTTCTGGTAAATAATGCTCATCTTCACCAACATTAAAATTTACACATAAATTATGTAGAACTGCACAGACATTTACTAGTTTACCTACAAATTCTGGAGAGTACCTGCAAGTTCTTTCCCTTAACAAGCAACGAAAACGGGTTTTCAAAACCCCTATACATCTCTCAACGCAGTTACGGGCACGGATATGTGCAAAATTGTAACGGCTTTCAGGTGAGTCATCAGGGGGATTCAAAAATGGAACCATTAAGTATGGCTCTAGAGGATAACCAGAATCTCCTATCAAACAAGTATGTCGCATTCCTATTAAATACTCATCATGAAGATACTGCTTTACAGCAGAAAATCTCCATATAAAAGCATCATGAGTAGCACCACCATAATTCGCATTAATTGCACGTATCTTTAAATCTGCATCACATATAATTTGTACATTAATAGAATGAAAGTGTTTCCTATTAAGAAAATTGTGTTCATCTATCTGCGGTTTTAAAATTGCAACGTGGGTGCCATCTACAGCTCCAATAACTGAAGGAAAATTAAACTTGTCCATGAACTGTTGTTTAATTTCATTTTGTTCAACTATTGTTGTTGGAAATTGTATATGTTCAGCAGTTAGATTGTCATTGATAGCATCAGTAACCTCATGAATAAATCTAAAATTGAATGTATGTAATAATACTCTGTATATATTTAAATATTGATCAAGTGAGTATAATATATTTATGAAATATATTACCTGTGTACACACGTCTGACTTATGCCCAAATTGAAATCTTCTCCAACACCTCGTTGATAACAACCAGTGGCATAAAATCTAAGAGCTACAAGTGTCCTCTGCTTGATTGAAACTCCCGTCCGATATCTAGGCTCTCTCAAGTGAGGGACTAGTTGATCGTATAAATGTTCAAAAATTACTTTATTAATTCTAAAAAGCTCAATAAACCGTGCATCTGGTATATTTTCTAAATTAAAATCTTCTCTTAAATCTTCTCTTATACTTCGAAAGACTTGATTCATCTCTCTTCTATTTCCTTCTCTCCAAATTTCATGAAAAATTGGCAACATAATTACTAATAGTAACAATAATAATAAGTATTTATACATTGCGTTCGGTTTGCCACGTTCCTTTAACTCCTTTAACACTTTTAACTCCAAACGACTCTTTTAGCGTTCGGTTTAGTCCGATTAGTGACAGTTTAACACGCTTAAATGTCATTTAAAAGCACCCTAAAATTTGTCCCGCTCCAGCCCCTGACTGACCGAACTCGCCTATGGAATATGAAGTCAAAAGTCAAACCAGTGACATGAGACAGACAATCAAACTGTCAAGACAAACCGTCCGTCATCAATAGGTTTTCGTAGTTTTCGTAGAGGATACTCGAGAGGTGATTAGAATCAAATTTTACTCGGTACCGTAATGGGTACCGACATGCCAGCCGAACGGGAGGTAGTGAAACGGGACGTAACGTAATAACTAATCAGAATCGCGCTGCTGAATCCCACTGCTGATTTGTGCACGTTGACATTGATATATGTCATGTGTCAATTTAGCTGTGATGTAACTGCATGCAGTGTTGCCGTGCTATTACAATTGTAA
>OV651825.1:30344068-30363067 GCA_927349885.1 Psylliodes chrysocephalus
ATTATTATTATTATTATTATAGTTTAAAATAAACTTTAAAAGTGGTGGGGTACTACAAAACCCTTACAATGCAAGATTTTTTGTCTGGCGTCTTTTTTAAAGCAAATTGAACGCTATTTCAAAATAATTAATCATTTTTCAAAAATGTTCATTCTTAAAAAAAATCTGAAGTACATACTAGATTGGCACGTCAGTTTAGAACGCCCTGTACATGTAATGCAACAAATAATCTGGTATTCGTTTGTATCACCTAAAAAAAACTTACTTTCACAAAATTTGGGTACAGTGGCGGTTCGTGACCCAAATTTTGAGGGTTCACAGTGACAGAATATAGATATCAGTACAGATGTATGTTTTTTACTTACATCTGTACCGAGATCTATATTCTGCTACTGTGAACCCCCAAAATTTTGCTCACGAGCCGCCCCTGTTTGGGTATATTTACTTAAGTGTTTGAGTTATCATAAAAATATTGAAAAAAAAATATTTTCTCCACCTTGTAATTTCTTAAGCAAGCAAAATTCTACTTAGGTAAATTGGCTAAATGAACTTATTTTTATCCAAACTAACCATATTTGAAGTTTGGTCCATTCTTTAATTTAGTAGAACTTTTTTTTCTCATCATAGGAGAATTGAACATACTTTTCTATTTATTCAATAAAATATTTTTTAATGAGACAATTCAAATTGCAATTGGTTTTGACAGGTCGCTTCATAGAGACTCTCACCTATTATTTTATATTCAACTCAATAATATAGTTAATTTTACATTTTATTTTTCAGGGTATCAAAGTAGTTTCTCCGAATTCGCCCCCATATTCAATCCCTACGGAGGAATGTACATCCCCGAATTCACGCAAAAGCCTCTCGATGGGAGTTTCCACCATCAACAACAACAACCCCCTTATGAAAATTTCACCAACGAAAATTTCACGGAATCAAAAGAAAACCAATACACGAGTTTGAATCCCGTGACTTCCACTAATAAAATCGAATCGTTTTCGGAATTACTCAACGGACGATATGGAAGTTATCCGACCTACGAAGGAGAGTTCAGTAATTTGAACGAAACTTCCCAAAACGGCGCGGAAAAAAGTAACGAAAATTCGACCAATTCGGAAGAGGCTGATGAAAATTTTGGAGAGATTATTAAAAAATCCATGGTAGAAACGGTTTCTGCGTAAAGTTAATGTTTTAAAGGATGGTATTTACAGGTTGATTCTTTACGAGTTAGAATTAGTTGCTTTTTAAAGAATATATAATTTTGCTAAATGTGATATATTTAGAGTTAAATTTCTTAAAATATTTCTCTTTGAATTATTTTTAATTCATTGTTCTTTTATCGTGTATAAGGGAATATATTGTTTTAAAATGTGTGATATAAATTTAAAAGTAGGTGCTTTTTTTATTTTGTCTATTTTAAAATATTTTATTCTACTTTATTTAATTAACTGGATCTTATTTAATTATATAAAACAATCAATTTTAAAATTGGAAAAGATTAATATTAAATTTTAAAGAGAACGAATGGTTTTTTGAAATTCTTAGAAAAATAAACTTATTTTAAAACTTTTTAAAATCTGTTTACAGGAAAAAATTAGTATATGTACTAATAATTTTTTTTTATTTAAAATTTTTTTACCTTAAGATCTAAAGTGACCTGAGCCTATTGAACTTTAAGGATAGGGACTGGAGAATTTTAAAGATGAATATTTCTATTTCATCATCAACATACCCTAAAAGTACAATTTAGTCAGGATTATAATAAGGTGAATTTTGTTTAATTTGATAATCTATAAAAGAATACTTTGGAGGTGCAGTCTAAAGTGAGACACACTGTATATAATTTTAATATATTATTCGTTTCAAAAATGTTACTATTATCATTTCATTTTACCACAAAATCAATTTTTTTCTGTGCATCTGGTTGTCCCTAATGTGAGAGTCGTGAGATGAATGAGTTGTTTATTTTTGTATATTTCTTGCTGATGTTGTTAAAGACGGTAATTGATCCTAGTTTGTAGTTTTGATCTCCAGAACGTGTAACAAGAGGAAGACCATTGATAGAAAAACCAATGAGTAAATTTAAAAATCATTTATATGCCTCAAAGAACTACTTATTTGAGATGGCTCAGAGCAGTACAACTGCAATGTTAGCAGAACACAGCGGAAATGTTCATCTTGCAACGTCGGACGTTTTGAAATGTTTGATGCAAAAATATAACATGCATGGTCTAGTTTTTATTGCAGAACATTTAATTTTTAATTAGTTTATGTTCCCATTGGTATCTTGAGAATACCACATCCTGCAGGACGTATTGCAGGATCAGGATTGTACATTTCGTTTTAAATTTTGTTTAATGTATAATATTAAATTTAGTTTGCAAAAATCTTGTTTTGTTTTTAAAATAACACGGTCACGTCAACATCCAGTTTTCATAAATTATCCATTGTTAAATTGTATATCCAACTTTTAAATTTTTACGGATTGAATTCAGTACCAAAACTGTAAAATAATATTTTAAATTTAATATCAAGTGAAAAACGTGGATTTCGATAAGACGCATGAAAGTGCAGCATCTCTCAAAAAAACAATATTGGTAATTAATTTTCATTGATTGAACCCATAAAAAACTGAAATAAATAAAAAATCTTTTAATTTATTTATATTTTTGTTAGGGTTGTTTCTAAAAAATCGTCTAAATCTAAAACGTAAAGAATTACCCTGGATGTACAAAGTATACATACATAAAAATTATTATTATTATTATATTAATATTATTATATTACGTTCCATATTATTATTAAATTGTAAATGATTTATATAAAATGTAGAAAAAAATATTAGAGAAAAGTGTTTTAATAAATGTTGTGAAAAACAAAAAAGAAGCATTATTGTAAACTAAACTAAATAAATGGGAAAAGTTTCGATTTTCGTTAAAAACAATGGAATTTCAGAACGCAATCCTAATCAAACATAATATTAAAGTCTATTCAAATTTAATTTACGCTGATGTAAACAGAAGCAGGTGGACGCTAAAATTGAGCAGGGCCGTATTTTACTTTTCCGTCTTGCAAAAATGTAAAATAAAAGAGTGTAATTGTGAAATTATTTTTTTATTACGATAAAAACATATTTTGTAAACTAAAACTTTAAAATAAATGCCATACACGGTCTCCCAGACTTTAGTAACATTTCTGGACGAAGATAGGTGAGCGACATAAACTGCGTTAACCTGCAATACAAATTAATAAATGTATTTGACTTTAAAAGAGATGTTTGCATTATATTTAGTTCATTATATATGTCTACTGTGATACAGAGCATTAAAACAATCATTATAAAATTATATTATACAGGGTGTCCAAAAAATTGCAAATTCTTTAATAGCTACTAAAAGCATTAAAAAAACTTTAAATATAAGAGGTATTTGGTATTTGATTTAAAATTGTGCATTTTAAAAAGAAACCTTTTGTATTTTTGACAACTTTTCTTCTTTATTGTTCTTGTTGTACTAGTATTTAGATTAGACACCTTATACCCTGTATTATAGCAATCTTCCTTACTTGACTTAGCACTATTCTGAATCGGATAAATTAGTTAGACTTGAAGGGCTATCTTCATTAATCAAAATTACAAGTGGTTCTACCTGAACCTCTATAATATTATCCAACTCCCACATTTTTACTTCAACTTTTTGGCGAACATGGTCGAATTCAAGGGCGGATTTACGGGGGGTAATTACCCCCCATGATTATAATTTTTTTAAAAACTTATGAAACTTATAAAAAGGTAGGCTGATTTTGTAGTCTGCCCTTCTAAGCCAAAAAGCGGTATCTCAAAAAAATACATTTTTTTATTTTTTATCGCATCAGATAGCTTGAAAAACTTTAAAAAAAGACAAATTCACTTGTATTTACTAAAAGAGTTCATCATCATCATCTGAATTAGGGCGTGGTTCAAAGCCCACTTGTACTGAAGCTCTAGGCTTATTGTACCCCTCACAGTTTCTATCCCATCAGATTGATTTTCTTGATGAATTCAAGAATATGTCTGATGGGCGCTTTCGCGATTTCTTCAGGTTCCGGATATTGTACCCCGAAGTACCATTCCCGTTCCCATTTAAGGTTCCGGCAGTGGCATAGTATGTGAAGAGGAGTTTCGTCCTCCTCTTCACATATTCTGCATAGGGAGTCATCAGATATCCCTAAGAGATTTAGGTGTTTTCTAAGGCCGCAGTGTCCCGTAAGGAGTCCTATTACGGCCTTGAGTTCGCTTCTGCTAAGGTTTAGCAGTTGATGTTGTCTGCTCGTGGATGGCCCCTCTATGAATCTTTTGGACTGTCTAAGTCCAGGAAGTTCCATCCAGAGCCTATGGTGTTCTCTTTTTATTTGTTCCTTAACACCCATTTAACATGTTGGTATGAGATACCACATGTGGGTTCTGGTCCAATAAGAGTTTTTTCCGCTCCCTTCCTTGCTAGGAGGTCTGCTTTTTCGTTTCCAAACACTCCCTCATGTCCTGGCACCCATTCAAGGGTAACCTTGTTATGTTCTGCCAGAGCCTGGAGGGATTGTTGGCAATCAAATATTGATTTAGATTGTACTTCTACCCTTTTTAGTGCTTTAAGGGCTGCCTGACTGTCTGTCATGATAACGATTATCTTATCTCTAAGAGAGTCATTTAGCATGACTTTGGCGCAGGCATTTATTGCTGTTACTTCAGCCTGGAAGACTGTTGTCAGTAACCCTAGGTTCAAACTAATTGTCCTCCCTGAGTTCACATGGTAGATCCCAGCTCCTGTGCTGTTTTTCATTTTCGAACCGTCTGTATACCAGATTGATTCGTTTTGTTTTTCCCTTTTTTCCCGGCTTTTGGCCCTTTCTGGTATTTGAATATCAAAAGGTTTCCTGAAGTCGTGAGTAATGGGCGTTCTATCCGATGGCATTCTTAGTACCGGATTTTGTTTTAATTTCTCTAATATCATTGTGTGGTGTCCTTTTCTCGAAAGTTCCCATCCAAATCCATTAGTAAACAGCCTGTATGCCGCCGCCATAGCCTCCTTCTCTACCACAAGGTGTAGTGGAGGAAGACCTAGCAGTAGCTCCATTGCTGCTGTGGGCGTAGTTCTAAATGCCCCTGTTATTATTACTAAAAGAGTTAGGTGTATGACAGTAATACTAAGCCAAATGACTGCATATCCATATTAAGACACAAGAAATTCAAAAAGAAAAAATAATTTAAAGTAATCCAACAGTACCTAAATTATTTTTTCGACTTGAGGGAACGCAAAAACAAGTTTTAGAAAATATGTTTTCTCTCGAAACTCGCTTCAACTGAAATACCCCACTAAACATGAAACATTACCAGTCTTTTTTGTAACGCTTCTCATATAGACTTTTTTTGATATATTTTTGAAACAATATCAAAATATCTCATAGATATTTAAAGTTTAACTTCATATTCATTAACATTCCTCGCATATATCTACAAATGAAGTTTTTTGTACGCTGCAATACTTGAATTAGCAGTTACATAAACATCTGTTGTACTTCTTTTTTGATACTTCCTGTGACAAACATTTATTTGTTAATTTTTATAAATCACAATAATATCGCATACAGGTCAGCACAGTAATGTGTACAAGTTACCCATCTTTAGTCTTTACATTGCAGACCTGGCAGACCTAACAGTTCGTCCCGCGTTCATAGATGGAGATACCAATGATCGCTTGCTACTTACGTAACCGGTAGTACTGTATATTATGGAGCAGAGTGTTGCTCAGTATTAAGTATTTCATCAAAGTTCTTACTTTTACCTTTGATATTAATTTGGACCATTGTATTATTATACTTTTTCTGTAAAATTTTCTGGGATTAGGAATTAGAAGTTCAACTTGTCTTCTAAGCTTTTAACTTCAAGTTTATTTATTTTTATAGTTTTATATAGATGAAATATAAAATATTTATATAACATGGTCCATATTCCATATTAAATTTAAAAGATAAAAATAAACAGGTATGAACTGTATTTTGTATTTGAAACGTCACATTTGGTTCATTAATATGATTTTATTTTATGGGCTTTTATTATAACATCTACAAGAAAAAAGACTTTCTTGGATATAACAGGAATGTCACATCTGGTTTGTTAAAAAGATATAATTTTTGGGAACTTCCATTAACGTTGAATAACGTAACAAGGTAGCCCTGTAATATCACCGCAACGTCTACATTGTTTCATCACAAAAGTAAACGTCCCTACTCTGGGCTTAGACAGTTATGAGTCCGTCCTACAGATGAAAACAAGAGTAAAAATGAGAGTTACAATGTAACAATGTGATGTAAAGTTCTCAAACTATTTTTAGTTCTAGTATTTTTGTAATATTAATAAAATTTTATTTTGAATATGTAATCTTGGTAAATTTTACCCCTCCCATAAAAAAAAGCTAAATCCGCCCTTGTGGTCGATACACTTTTTCCATTTTTCTGGAGAAATTAATAATATTACTTCTTCAAAAAGAATTTTAATGTCTCCGGATTTAAATGTTGAGTTTTTATCTGCTACGTATTGTTTAACGTCAACCTAGATTAATTCAATATTATGTTGTTTTGCTGCTTAACCATTTCATCTATTACATACCTATCATAATGTTTATGTTGCTTACCAAGTTTTAGAAGTTGGATCTTAAGCATTTGTTAGTCGGATTCAATTTTTTTCCCTTATAACCATTTTTAAATATCACCTTTTTTAGACGTCGTTGTAGGTATTTTTTCCAGCTTTCTCGAATAATAATGCAGTTATCTTCTAATTTTGGTAGGGTGTTTGAAAACCACTCTTTGAACGATTCTCCACACATTTCTTCATGGTAGTCACCGGATTTTTCAACTTAAATACATAAAGTGCATTAGAGACAAAGCCTTCTTCACTTCCAATATGGCATATAATGAGCTGTTTTTACGCACATACCTGATGGGTTTTTAAAACCAGTTAAAAGTTCATCCAAAAAGGCTTGTCTGGATAATAAAACCGACATATCGAAACATACTTTTGATTTGGTGTGGCCTGCGTTAATCCAAGTCTCATCAAGATAATATATCTTTTGCTTTTCTTCTCTGTACCGTTTTATTTTTTGTGGCGTAGGACGAAACAATTTCATTTTAGTCTAAAAGCAAACTATTTTTTCCTCGAGTTTTAAATTTAAAATTAAGGGTTTTGAAAAGCTTGTAAAATGTAGCTCGCTTAAAAGAAGACAAATATGGATCATCATTGACTTCTTATAAAACCTTATCGATCGTTGAATGTTAATTTCTAAAGAAGAATTGATGTACTTTGCGCCTTATTGCATTTTTATCAAAATCATGCACAGAGCCACTAATTTGTTTATAACGTAGCTTTCTTTTTGGTTCAGAAAATTTATGAATCTGCCTATACATAAAAACGATTTTAGCGCACATCCCTGTTTTATCAGCAACTCTCCTTTTAACATCATGTACCAACATATCAGGGTTCTATAAAATTTAATGCTTATAAATATTAAGAACCATTTCTTTAGTACGGATGACCAAATGTCCCTTTTTCGGTCGCTTTTTAGAAAGAGTAAAAACATTTTTCTGGACTTCATCTGCTGTATCTGTGGAAGACATAGTGTCACGCAGCAGTTACAAAATATAGTCAATTAAATGTCCATAAAATAGAGTAAAAAATGTTCAAACTAACAAAAACCACAAAAACAAAAAAAATAACACAATATATGTATATCTAAACTATAATATAATGAATTATAATCAATCAAACATACAACATGTCCAAACTAACCAACACGGTGAATGCTACCAAAACGCCGTTTATAATTATCCAAATTAAACTGAATTCGACTCTGACAAAAAAATATTTGTCTAAATGACTAATGACCGATTAACCAATAGAAGCGCAAAAAAAATGCCACGTGAGCTGTTGCTGGATGGGAGAGATTGTTTTGACACGGCGTAAATGAAATCTGAATAGACTTTAGTAGGTCTATTAACAGGGCATTGTAGGCTTAATAAACATATGTACAATATCGGTCTGACAGAAGAGGCCTTGTGCCGATTCTGTCAAGAAGAGGAGGAAACGGCAGAACACGTATTTTGCTATTGCGAAGGTCTAGCAAGACTGAGATTCCTTACACTTGGAGAAGAAAAACCAAGGGCAACTAGCTATACCGGAGAACTACTTCCCAGTCTATGGAGTCTACTACAAAAGACCGAATTAGACAAAGTACTCTAAACAATGATTAAAGGATATCCACAATAGATCTGAGAAGGTCGATGTGGGGGAGGCCACATGGCCCATAGTCCTAATTAAATCTAATCTAAACATAATAAACTAGTCACAACGAAATAGGTATCACTGAATTAATTATCTAAATCTTTTTAAATGCCCCCAGTATTTTCCATTAAAATTTATACAAATAATAAGCACACCTAAATGCATATAGTCTAAGATCCGAAGTAAGGTCGACCTTCACCCATCTGTTTAATGGATGAAAGTTTCTTTTTATTACATAAAATATATTTATAAATATACCGCAAATGGGTTACCTAAGAAAATACGGTCCAGACTATTTTTTCTTAAAGTAAAAAAAAACGACCCTGTAAAGTATTCCCCAGATGCTTCAACTATGCCCAAACTTTAATAAGCTCACCGCAGGATGGATTAAAGCTTAAGTTTAAAATTTGATGATAATGACATCATAAACAACTTTTAATCATGATTTTTATACTTGCCCTATCTGTACACAGAAAGGAAAGTAAAAAATGGCCGTGACCGTATTTTCTTAGGCAACCCATTTGCAGTATATTTAAAAACATATTTTATTTAATAAAAAATAAGTTTTATCCATTAAGGAGGTCCTTTCGCCACCAATGTTAAATAAAAAATATTAGATTATGACTAAAATTAATTTTTTTCTAATAGTAGATGTCCTTATTTATCTAATAGTGAACTTTTAACTATACCTTACCGTGCAAATTTTTGAAAATTTTTTTTTAAATGTGTGTGTTTGTACAGTGTCTTATGAGAAAGTAAGACTTCAACAACAATTTTCGAATTATAGTTAATTTTACTATTATTTATTGATTAGATGGAGTAGAAAAAAACTAAAAATAAATTTTCAACTAGGTTACTTGAAAATTTTTTGTGATTTTTTAATATTAATTTCTCAATAAGTTCCACGGTTTACTATATATATTTTATTGTATAAAACAAAATCTAAATATTTCAAAAACCTTATTTTTAGTTTTTTTCTACTCCATCTAATCAATAAATAATAGTATAATTTGAGAATTGTTGTTGAGGACTTACTTTCTCGTGAGGCACTGTACAAATACTCACATTTAAAAAAAAAATTCTCAAAAATTTGCAAGGTAAGGTATAGTTAAAAGTTCAGTATTAGATAAATAAGGACTTCAACTATTAGAAAAAAATTAATTTTAGTCATAATCTAATAACTTTTTTTTTTAACATTTGAGGCGAAAGGACCTCCTTAAACAGATGGGTGAAGGTCGACCCTACTTACGGATCCTGGACTAATATGAGGAGGTGAGAAAAAAATATACAGGCAAAAAATTAAAAGTATCTGATGCATTCAGTTTTAATTTGTACACCAATTAAATTGTTTGTAACATTAACAATTGACTTTAAATTATAAATAATGATATTCTTGGAAGGCCTATTGTACAAAGAAGGCATCTAAGTGAAATTGAAGTAGCAAGAGCCGTTATACTATTATAGGAAGTACGTTTGCTTTAAACAAGTCAACCAACGATTTTGAGGCCTCTGGTAGACGCATATCTCTACAAACTACACGTAACAGACTTCATGAAGCCCAACTACACTCAAGAAGTCACGCTATTGTTCCTCATTTAACACCAACTCATCGTAGAGCAAGAATAAACTTTGCACCAGAACATGTAAATTGGGATATTCATCAATAGAGCCATGTTCTTTTCACGGATGAATCAAGATTTTGCCTTTACTCCAACGATGAACGTGTGAGAGTCTATAGAAGCCGACGCAGAGTGAGCGAACTGATTCTTTAGCTATAAACTGTGCCTCTACTAATAGACCGTCAGATAGTGACTGATTTAGGTGCCCCATTTTCGCATGCAAGCCTCGAAGAGGGTTGAAAAGTACATCGATTTTGAGTAGAATGAAAGGAAATTTACGAGTGGCCCCTGGGGATAACATATGGAAAATTCGATTTTCCTTAACAGAAATAAAAGGTGTTTTTTGCTCATTTTTCCACGCAAGCCGTTTTCACTATATGATTAATTAATAGAACTAGGCTTCGAAAAACCAAAGGCTTTAATGTTGCAAGTGGCTAAAGGGTTAAAATAAGAGCGTAATATTGTAAAGAAAAATCGATATTTTAACCGATTTTTCCACACAAGCCAATCGAGAGTATAAAAACATCAGAGATAACAGGAGATGTAGTTACTTACAAATATCGTGCTGTCGTGAATAAGACATATTCTAAGGGACACACTAGGGTATAATATCCGCTGTTGTCATATGCCTATTTCATTATTCTCGTTTTTTTTACACAATTATTTACATATATTAAAAAAGCTAAAATAATTCAACCTATTTTACTGCAACTGAACCCAAAAAATGTTGAATCATTTGTTATATCAAATTTAACTAAATTAGATATAATTTCACTAAATTAGATGTAATTATTTTCAATAAATTCCAAAACTTGTTAGTGGTATATTAAATATCAAGTATTTTTTACGAGATGTGGCAACAGCTAGTATTTTGTAGGCGGGGCATATTACGTTGTTTATTGTGAGCTTAGACAACGGAATATAAAATATTCATTCATAATTCCATCAACTTGTTTTGACAGTTGGCGTTGTAGAGATTGTTTAGTGTTATTGTTCATCGGATTTTCTCAGTTTTTTCTTGTGAAAGTGATTTCCCATTATTTTGTTAACATACAAACTTTAAAAAGGGTGAAACAGTGCAAAATTTGTAAAAAACAAGACAAATTGGACCCAAATTCTTCGTTTCATATATAAGCATTTATAGGTTAGAATTTACTTATCATAGACGTACCAATTACGAAAAGTATCTTATATATTTTTAAATTATTAGTATTATTAATGTTTTGAATTAACCATGGTTGTTAATTAGCCTTAACAAAACAGGAGAAGATGCGAAATTTTAAAATTGGTACTGGGAATATTCCTAAAAATCTCAAAGTACCTAGTTAATCTTATGTAAAAATCGAATTTGTGTAAAAATTCTGCATTTTTTATTAAATCTCTTTAAAACGGGTTTTAAAATGATTCAATTTAATTGAAAAAAGTTTCATAGGTAATGTTATTTGGCAAAACTTTTGTTTTTAGTACCTAGGCATGTCAAAAAATTATTGTTATTTCACTGTACAAAAAAATCTTGAGAAATCTACAATCGACTTTGATTAAAGGTTCGCGTTTCCATGGATAAAATTTTTATCAAAACAGCAGAAAGCATGCAATATTTTATCACAAAATTAAAAAAAAATTTCGTACCTACTAATAATTCAGTACATTAGGATCAATTAAATAAATAAATCACATTAAGAAGCACAAATTCTAAATATACCGGGTGTTCAAATTAAAGTGTTACAGTTAAATACCGCCGAAAATATGTATCTTAGAAAAAAAGTTTCAGACAAAAGTTTTATAGTTTTTGGGGGAAACATTTTGGCTAATTTAATTTTTTTATAGCTGACCATATTATGGCCATATCGAGATGGACTTTGTTTATTAAATTGGAACCCCATTATTTTTTTTTTTTTTTCATATTCTTAAAGTACATAAAAAAATAAGAAACTTTTGATGGAAATATTTTTTTTGTTCGACTTTTACTTTTTGAGTAACAGCTACTTGAAAATTTTGCTGGACGAAAAAAAAGTTGACCATTTTATGGTTAGCTATAAAAAACGATTTTAGCCAAAACTTTTTCCCCACAAAACTATAATACTTTCGTCTGATACGTTTCTTTTATAATAGGCGGTCTTTAGCTGTAACACTTTAATTTGAACACCCGGTATATTTTAGTTCTTTGAAATCCCTTGTTTCAGCGGATAAACATTATTCTATCAAAACAGCAAAAATAATATTTAGCACTTAATTTTAAATAGGTACAATTTTTTTTTTAGAAATAATTCAGAACATTACTGTCAATTTCATAAATAAAAAAAAAAATAGGAATAAATATTTTACTTGTAATTTTTAGCTATTGCATTCAGGTAGAATTAACATGAACTATTTTGATAAACACTTAAAACCTAATTTAAAAGAAATACTCTCTTAAAACTATAATCTATGTATTTATAAAGATTATTAACATATGTCCATAAATACATATTGATTACCTACCTGTTTAGAATTCTATTTTTGTTTTGATATAGAAAGTAGGATTAAAACAATTCCAGGAAATAGGATATAAATTGTTTATTTATAAATAAGGGATTGATTGATTCATTGGAAATACCAACAGTTTACACATTGAGGCAGATAGTTTTGAACATGGATTTTAAAAGAATATTTACATTATTATTTTCTTTGAGTTTTATAGTGTGAAGCCTCTTAGTTTTATGTAAAAAAATATTTACTATTTATCTATTCGACATAAAAATAACTCATTTTAATGTATATTTAATCTCAATAATTGAATATACTGACGATTAGTTTGACACAATTGTCACTTATTTAACCTTTTAAAAAGAATTGTATTGGGTGACCAAAATATGAACTACCTAGAATAGATATGAAATATATCCGTTTAAATGAATGCAATAGCATACTTTTTCGTTTTGTATTCTGTACGTAGATAAACTAATATCCATGTGGACTAAAAAAAATTATTGTTTGATCTAAGAACAAACCCTGGATATTTAGAACCAGTGACTTTTATAAATTAG
Organism: Psylliodes chrysocephalus; assembly: GCA_927349885.1. NCBI lineage: Eukaryota > Metazoa > Arthropoda > Insecta > Coleoptera > Chrysomelidae > Psylliodes > Psylliodes chrysocephalus. The sequence continues at coordinate 30,357,025 of OV651825.1, forward strand.
CGACAGAAAATTTTATAGAAATAGTATTATTTTATTTATTATCGTATATTTTTTAATTAGATTCAATTTTTTTATTTAGATAACTTTTGTACGGCCCGATTAAACTCTGGTGCATATTAGAAATATATACAAATTTCTATCATCTGTAAAAAAAGATGCCTTTAAAAGTCTTCTAAATTTATATATCGTTAATGAATTAAAAACTCAACGAATTTTGCAGAAAACATATTTGTACTACTGCTCAATATATCTATATTAAAATACAAAAATTTTTACGGGGTTAAAAAAACATATTTTTAAATAATTTAATTTATCCCGTTCCTGAGGTACGCCAATGCAATTTATTTAAACTCCGCTGCGACTAACAAACGTGTACGGCCTTCAGTCCTGCAGTATATCCCCTCCCTTACCTCACACATCACGTCTTTCCTCTCCTGATCACCAAATTGACTAATTTGATGTTGGCATCATAGATATTCCATTTTATGAATGAGTAGTTATATCTCCCTTGTTATCTCTGAAAAACATACATCGTAACTAGCCTGAAAAACATATTGGCTTGAGTGGCGCGAGTGGATAAGTCCATTTTAAGGTTGGAAAATTTAACAGATTTTTTTTTTCGATTTTTCATTTATTTTCCCATCAACGAAATTTTTTGCAATAAAAACTTATGAATTTAGGAGACCAGAAAAAAATAATGGCTTGAGTGCAGAACTAGGTCTTCATATTTTCAGAACATAGGAAAGTTGCTGGAAAATGTATGCAAATTGCCACAATTTTCCCACACAAGCCGTTTGACATATGCTTAGAAAAAGTGATTCTAAGACTATATAACAAAAGGCTTGAGTGTCGGACATGGCCATCATATTATTTATATCTTTATAATTCATTCAACAAAAATCTGACAAGAAAATCTAGATATTTACACCATTTTCTCACGCAAGCCGTTTGTCATATGCTTAGAAAAAGTAATTCTAAAACGATAAATCAAAAGGCTTGATTATCGAACATGGAGCATATTATTTATCTAAAAAAGAACTGACAAAAAAAATTACAAATAAATATTTATGCAAAGTTATTATTATTTATTTTTCGGTGATTATTCGTATAGAAAATTTTAATATGAATTTGGTGCTGAATTAACAATGTTTATTTTATAGAAAAATTTGTATATTCTTTCAAAGGGCTATTAAATATAAATTTTAAAATACCTGTTAGAGTCGATCTTTTAACCTCTGACTAAAGTTACATGTAGGTGTACTTGACAGATTAACAAACATTATTAGGCATTCCAAACAAATGAATTACCAGTGGGCAGGTTTGGTATATCTAAGGGTAGCGACATATGGTGTATTCTATCTACTTTACGTAAAATCATGAATAATGGATTACATTTAAATATTTTATGTCAAACACAATAAAAATGATATTTAAAAAACCCACCTATACATTTCTTCATAAATTGGCAGGCTTGGCGAGTACTACTTCGAATAAAAATAGCGTCCAAGTTGCAAGACTATGTCGCTACCCCCTTAAATATACAAGAATTTCCCACTGGCACCTATTGTTTGACAGGTCGTTGGAATGCCTAATTCCTATAGTTTAAGCAGCAAGTAGTTACTTTCAACTTTACTCAGAGGTAAGAAGACTTGGCCCTATTAACAGATTCGTTACAAAGATATGTTGGTCCATTTTCGAATTTTTATAAAATTAATGTATGTATAAAATAAAAATGCGGCTACTAAACATGAAAAAGTAGATATCCTAGAATTTAATGATGACAATCAAGTATTCTATGGAATAGACACTTCGAAACCATTTTAAATTGCATTTATGTAAGATATTAAAGCAATCAAGAATGTCATGAGATAAATTTTTTAACAGATCAAAATGATTTTCTTGAAATCGATTAGAAAATGTTGATGTTCCTATGATATTATGTGACATTATTTCAAATTATACAAGTTATTAGATTAAATAATTATTGTGCGTTATTTTTTTGGTTAAAATTGAAGTTACAGATTGTTGTGTTCATTACATTAGTTATTTTTCTTCAAATTAAATAATTGGTAAGTACTATGATACACATTTATTTAGTTAATCAAATGAAATATTTGAATTTTTACAATCATTTAAAAGGGCGTTAAGTTAATAAATATTTAAAAGGTATAAAATTAGTCGTTGAATAGTCCGGCCACGAGACAACTCTTATAATAAAATTAATATAAAATAACTTTGAGAATCGATATTTAGATGATTTAGGGTGATATTTAGGTTTTTAGTTTATTTTTTTATATGGCGAATTAAAAATAATTCCAAGCATATGCCAAACGGCTTGTGTGAGAAAATGGTGGATTTTTATAGATTTTCTTGTCAGTATTTTGTTAAATAAATTTTGTATAAATAATATGAAGACCATGTCCAACACTCAAGCCTTTTTATATAAGTCTTAGAATCACTTTTTCTAATCATATGCCAAAAGGCTTGTGTGGGAAAATGGTGGAAATTTATAAACTTTTTTTGTCAGTTTTTTGTTAAATAAATTATATATAATTAATATGATGACCATGTCCGACACTCAAGCCTTTTGTTATATAGTCTTAGAATCACTTTTTCTAAGCATATGTCAAACGGCTAGCGTGGGAAAATGGTGACATTTTCCATACAATTTTCCTGCAACTTTCCGACGCAAGCCTTCGTTTTGTCCACATCCAATACTTATGCCAATTTTATTATTACGTCTAACACATTAATAACATTCTATGGTTAAAAAGGCTTGCATGAAAAAATAACTCAAAAATTAAAAAAACTTGCGGTAATTTTTCCGACTCTAAAATGCACTTATCCATTCGCGCCATTCAAGCCAATATGTTTTTCGTGCTAGTAGAAAAATCAGTTAAAATATCGATTTTTCTTTACAAGATTACGCCCTTATTTCAACCCTTTAGCCACTTGCAACATTAAAGCCTTTGGTTTTCCGAAGCCTAGTTCTATTAGTTAATCATATAGAGAAAACGGCTTGCGTGGAAAAATGAGCAAAAAACACCTTCTATTTCTGTTAAGGAAAATCGAATTTTCCATATGTTATCCCCAGGGGCCATTCATAAATTTCCTTTCATTCTACTCAAAATCGATGTACTTTTCAACCCTATTCGATGCTTGTATGCCAAAATGGGGCACTTAAATCAGTCACTATCTGACGGTCTATAAAGATACCCATAAAATATTTTGCTGAATATTCGAATATCTTCTATATTCTGGGATATAGACGGACATTTGGATATCCATATTAGATCCACTGGATATATTGGATATCCACAAAATATATTCTGTGGATATCTGTGGGATTTCTTGTATTGTCTGGAAGTTGCCCATTAGATATTTTGCTGTATATCCATAGGATATCTTCTATATACCAGAGGTCCCGAAATCCTCAAAGGTCTGTCCCATTTTCAAGAAAGGAGATAGACAAGATATTTCAAATTATCGACCTATCTCTATTATATGCAACTTTGCAAAGGTTTTTGAAATCCTGTTAGAGCGAGTTATATATCGTCATGTAAGTTGTAATATAAGTATAAATCAACATGGTTTCATGAAAAGTCGTTCAACAGTCACCAACCTCCTTACCGTTACCCAATATATTGCTGAATCTATTGATAACAGAGCCCAAACTGATGTTATTTACACAGACTTTTCTAAGGCCTTCGACAGACTTGATCATGGCATTCTGCTTAACAAACTTGTAGCTTTTGGATTATCTCCTTCTTTAATTTCACTATTTCAATCCTATCTATGGGATCGAAAGCAATATGTCCAGCTTAATGGTTTTAGGTCTGCTGAATATAGTGCTTCTTCTGGTGTTCCACAAGGGTCGAATCTAGGACCCCTCCTTTTTATTATGTTCATTAATGATATTGCAGATGTTATAAATGTAAATTTGCTTTTGTATGCTGATGATCTAAAACTATACTGCCTCGTAGAGAAGATAGGTGATTGCGAGAACCTTTCAGCAAACCTAACACGGATTGTTGAATGGTGTTATCAAAATAACTTGTCACTCAACCCAGATAAATGTAAAGTTATGTCGTACAGTTTAAAAACGAATGTCCTAATATTTAATTATTCAATAGAAAACGTTGCTCTTGAGCGACCGAAAACATTTACTGATCTTGGCGTCACGTTTGACACTGCACTATCATTTAATAAGCATATTGATAATGTTGTATCCTCCTCCTATCGAATGTACGGATTAATTGCACGTAGCAGTAGTGATTTCAAAGAAACCTCTACCTTAAAAACTCTATTTTATGCTTTTATAAGATCAAAGTTAGAATATGCTTCAGTTGTGTGGAGCCCCTTTTATCAGTATCATATAGATCGAATAGAAGCAATTCAAAGACGATTTTTAAAACTGCTAAGCCTGAAAACTGATGGCATTTATCCTCTAATAGGTACACCTCACTCTGAATTACTACAAAAGCATACATTTTTCAGTCTCGATAGAAGGCGTGATTATTATTGTGTAGTAGTAACTTATAAAATTATTAAAAGTATTATTGACTGCCCAACCTTATTAGAAAAGTTTAATATTTGCATTCCCAGAATTTCTTCCAGACACCCGAATACTTTTTATATAAATACATCTCGCACAAATGTTCTGGAAAATTCTCCGCTCCATACCATGTGTACAGTAACAAATTCTATTGTCAATGAACTTGATATATTTAGTTGCAATTTGTCAGATATAAAATCTCACTTTTTATCTTAGTTAATTTGTTACCTATTACGAAATACAAGTTCTTTTTATGTGCTTAACATTCATATAAAAAATGTGATCTATTAATAATTATATTCTGTCAATTCCTGCTCTGTAATTGGGTTTATGACCTGTAGAGTATTGTATTATAAATAAATAAATAAATAAATAAATATTCTGGATATAGACGGACATTTGGATATCCATATTAGATCCACGGGATATTTCTGATATCCTGTGGATATATTGGATATCCACAAAAGATATTCTGTGGATATCTCTACGATTTGGTGTGTTGTCTTGGTATCGAGAAAAGTCTATATGAGAAACGTTACAAAAAAGACTTATTATTATGATGGTGGATGAGGTTTTCCGGGTTTTCCTCACCTGTAAGTCAAATGGCACCATCAATCAATTTTAAGTCGCCCCGAAGCGCCACGGCAAATAATAATAATATCCGTCCCTTTCCCCGCATAAGCTCAGCTTTTGGGGTTAAAATTCACTCGTAAGGGGGTGAATTAGGGAGAGTATTATTATTATTATTATTATTATTATTATTATTGTTTCATGTTTAGTAGAAAGGAAATCAGACTAGTCCTAAATTGTTTCTAATATTATTATCTAGTTATATCCGATTTTTAAAGTGTTAACCTTTTACCTTCCGTACCAAATAGCAAGGACTGCTACCCCCATTGAACCAACTTAGTCCCCTTGTAAGGAAATCAGACTGGTCTCAAATTGTTTCTAATACTATTTTAAAGTTTTAATTTGTTTAAAGACGCTACTGATCTTTCGGGCATCTTCGGGAAGTGGGCCGTTAGCTTTTGGCTGCCAAGTTCGCCTCGGTCATTGTTGAACTGTGATTTAATATTTTGCAAATTGGCTATGCATTGACGTTTTCACGTGTTGAACCACTTTAAACTTTCTTTTACAAACAACTATTTTGCATTCTGCATATTATTCCGCTCTCTAGTAATTAATAGTTTAGGAATTGAACAGACTGCCTATTGTCTATGAATTAAACAGGATTGAACTCATAATAAAGAGATGGCATGCGGCATCAATGTTTTATGAATTTTGTGTTGCCTACCCACAAGTTTGCAATGGATAAAATTTAAGTCTGTGATTTGAATATTACATAAACAATAAACATAACCTTCAATTTTAGTACTTGACTACTTGCTTAAATTACGCATGAATTTGTGTTAATTTGTAGTTTTATCAATCATATGAACTATAAAATTAGGGTAATCTGTGATACGTAAACCTCCAAACCATCTCCAA
>OV651825.1:30363567-30696067 GCA_927349885.1 Psylliodes chrysocephalus
CCGACGTCCCCATCCGTCGCTCAACGTCCCTGCTAATTATCCAGAATACAAAAATATAAAATGTCTGAAATAGAAACAGACGATAATATAAACCCAACGGCCTGTTTATCCGATGGTGAGTTAATAACAACCAAATTAAATTTGTAAAAATGGGAATTTATTGTTGAATAATAATGAGTATTATTGTGTAACTCAATATTATTCAATAATGGTAAATCTTTACCTTTGAGGAATTTATTGCAAATAACAGCTCAGCTGATTGGGGTAAATGACACATCGGACGACTAGACTCACATTTATCCGAATATGCTTGATGTTACTACAGGGTTGGACTCTTAGATAATTATCTCTCAATCTTCGCACCGTAGGTAGATCTGAACATAAGGGGTAGTTCGCTAGTATTGCTCTGGCTCTATTCTAGTAAGACTACATCTACATAAAACCCCCCTAGGTGAGGGTGAAACATAAGGGATATCCGCCTGTTATTGCAACGACGGTATCTCAGTAAGCGCACCTAAATAAAAAAGAAAACAACGAAATTATTAAAGATAGTGCAATTCTGAGGACGTCTGCTGTCTATTCTCAAGAATTGTTTATTACAAATATTTGATGGCAAGTGGCCTGTTGTTTGGGCGAGACACATGTGAGGTCTACCTTATATTAAAATAATCTGTACATATTTATTTTATTGGAGATCAAGAAAATAAATTAAGTTAAATATAATTTGAGCATTATTTCATTCACAAATTTGTACCAAACTTTGCATCGAATCCTGGTTTATTTTAATTAACATTATCACAACGTGGGTATATAAATTATCAATTAATTAACTAGATGATCACTACACTACTAGAGGAAAAGGCCATATACAGTAAGTATGAATTTCTTTTTTGAATTTCACAAGGGGAGGGAGGTAGTTAAATTAAAATACGGTCTTTTAATAATTATCTACAAGACCGGAGGGTGGGAGGTTACAATCCTTTTGCCTATTCTTAAAGGTGTTGTTGATTGTAGCAGGAACAGTAATGGGCGGATCTGCATATTGTTGTTTATTCACATAAAACAAATATATTACAAGGAGTTCATAATAAGACAATAAATTGTTTTAAAAATATTCGTTTTTATTTCCAGTGAAATAATTGCGTGCCAAGCGCTCAAGAAGTTCTGCCTTCGAAATATTCTTTGTCTCGTCTCGTTACATCGGCTTGTGCTTCGTCAGCGATAGCAACGCAACATTCTTATAAAAACATTCGACAAAATTGAGATATTAACTTTCAGGCAAATATTTTATATTCATCAAATACTACTTAATATTTATAATATATTATAATTATAAAAATCAACAATAATAATAATAATAATAATGGCGTAAGTTTATTATATAGTAACATGTGATAAGTTATTTTTCTTTACTATGAATTATTAAATGTGTCCGTAAACAAGATTTTTTATTAAATCCTTTTAAACAAATGTCACATTTAAATGGTTTTTTATCGCCGTGAACTATTAAATGTCGTTGTAAGTTAGATTTTTGATTAAATCCTACGGAACAAATGTCACATTTAAATGTTTTTTCATTACTGTGATTTTTTAAATGTCGATGTAAATTAGATTTGTGACTAAATCCTTTTGAACAAATGTCACATTTAAATGATTTTTTATCAATGTGAAATTTTAAATGTTGTTCTAAGTAAGGTTTGCTAATAAATCCTTTAGAACAAATATCACATTTAATTAATTTTTCATTACTGTGAATTTTTAAATGTTGTTTTAAGTTAGATTTGTTATTAAATCTTTTGGAACAAACGTCACATTTAAATGGTTTTTCATTACTATGAATTTTTAAATGTTGTTTTACGATAAATTTGCTATTAAATCCTTTGGAACAAATATTACATGAAAATGGTTTGTCATTGCTGTGATTTAGTAAATGTTGCTGTAAGTTAGATTTGTAATTAAATTCTTTGGAACAAATTTCACATTTAAATGATTTTTTATTATTATGATTTATTATATGTGTTCGTAAGTTAGATTTGTTATTAAATCCTTTTAAACAAATATCACATTTAAATGGTTTTTCACTGGTATGAATTATTAAATGTTTTTGTAAGCTAGATTTGTGATTAAATCCTTTTGAACAAATGTCACATTTAAATGGTCTTTTATTACTGTGACTTATTAAATGTTGTTGTAAGTTAGAGTTGTGGCTAAATTCTTTTGAACAAATGTCACATTTAAATGGCTTTTCATTACTGTGATTTATTAAATGTCGTTGTAAGTTAGATTTGCGACTAAATCCTTTTGAACAAATGTCACATTTAAATGATTTTTTGCTACTATGAATTGTTAATGTTTTGTCTTTAACATGATTTATTAAATGTGTTTGTAAGCTATATTTGTGTTTAAATCCTTTTGAACAAATGTCACATTTAAATGGTTTTTCATTGCCGTGAAGTATTAAATGGCGTTGTAAGATACATTTGCTATTAAATCCTTTGGAACAAACGTCACATTTAAATGGTTTTTCAATACTGTTCATTTCCAAATAAACTTTTCTTGATCTAGTTTTTACTACATGAATAAATTGGTGCTGAAAAAAATTCATTTTTGTCATGAATCTTCCACAAAATTCACAAACAATAAAGTCCTTCCCAAAATGTCCGTCGATATGTTTCGATCTTGATTTAGAAGAAAGGAAATCTGCAAATAAAAAAAAATCGATTAATACAATAAAAAAAAATAATTAGGTATTCGTAAATATCATAAACTCTGTCAAAAATCTAGACTTGATGGTTAACTCCGATCTACATTTTACATCTCATGTCACAATGATGTTTCGAAGAGCGTTTGCAAATTTAAAACTAATATACGGTAGCAGGGGTGTATTAACTAAAAAACAAAAATCATGCTTTGTGAAGCACTCGTGTTATCCCACTTAAATTATGGGGATGTAGTATTTGGGCCTGGGATTTTGAAAAGGGATCAATTAAGATTACAGCGAGTACAAAATTGTTGTATTCGGCTTATTTATAGTCTAAGAAGAGGCACATCAACTTCAAAATATTTAAAGGAATTAAAGTGGTTAAATTTAGCAGAACGGCGAGTTTTACATGAATGCTTACTTTATCACAAAATTATAATTAGGGTCCATAACACTTTAGTGTCACAAAAAGTAAGCCATTTAGAAAAAAAAAAATAGAACTATTTTGAATGTGGTAGACACTAATTCTTTACAAAAAAGTGCGGATTTTTTCAAAATATAACCATTTTTTTCTAACCTCAATTTTTTTATTTTTTGGAACATGAGTGAATTATTCGACGAGTTCAGGTACGAGTTTTGCAAAAAATTTGTCAACACCCAAAAATAACTAGTTTCGCAAAAAATATAGAAAACCAGCATTTTTCGAGAAAAATATAATGAAAAATTGAAGTGATCTAAAACCATATAGGTATTTTGATTGGAAAAATGCAGTATGTTTACCTATAGAGAAACAACTTAAAAAAAATATTTTTCGTCATGAAATGTACCACTCCAAATATTTTTTTCCATATTTGCACAAGAAAACATCACTAACAAAAAAATTGTAAATTTGTTTTACTTGAAATATCAAAATAATTAAAAAAAATTACGTAACTGAACTCACGTAAAAATGAATTGAATGTCGCCTGAAATGAAAATATAATTTTAAAAAAATTCGCTTCCCGGCCAACTGACACAGATCAAAGAATATACATTCTTGCTTCTCAGCTTAATATCACTACTTCTACCAAACAAACCTTGATTGTTGCAGTAAACAACATAAAATTTAGGAATATTTATTGATTTAAAATAAATATTTTTCTGTAATATGCTCACAAATATTGGTAAATATATTTCGTACCACATAAATAGTCTTTAATAAATAATCAATAAAACACTTAAAACCTACGTAAAATATAAAAACACAAATAAAATTGCGATAAATAAAATCAAATTCTTGACAAACGCACAAAAAACCATCCGCGAATCGAAATAACTACGATTCTATTAAGTAGTTTTCAACATCCGCAATAAAAAATAGTACCAACTTGGAAAGGCCATATTTTTGAATTTTGACTATAATCCGCAATTTTTTTTCCAAAAATCAAGATAATATACTTATCTGTAGTTTTATTTAACACATATGTCAAATCTGTAATATTGTTACGTTGTAATCATCACTCCCTTTTAATAGTTACAATATTTAATTAGTTCATTATTATTCCAAGATATTCTAATACTTTTTGAGCGCCCCTCGTATTTGGAATTATAGATATTATGTTGAAACGGGAATTTGTCTCTGTCTAAGACATTCGATAGCCCAACCAATGATGCGCTCTCTCTAAAAATCAATAATTACGGTCAGGTGTTCTGCGTGCGCCTGGCTTACTTTTCCATGTTCCATATTCGATCGACTCCTGACTTTCTTTTTCAATCTAGCAGCGAGGTAGATAGGTTGATTTTTAGTGCTTTGTGTGTCCGAATAACTAAGGTAATCTCAATTTTTTTTTATTAATGAAAAGTAGAAATTAATTTTATTGTGTGCATATTCTGCTGAAATTATCTTTGAATTACCTATCTCTTTTATTTATAGTAAGCTTTTCGCGTAATATAAATTCCAAAATGTACAAAATGGCTGCCATTAATTTTATATTTTTTTTCTTCTCGGTTATTTGAAAAGATCTTTCCATTCTTCATGTGTTTTAAATTAAATACTATTGCAACTCTCTAATATTGTTGTAAAATTTGAAATGTTTAATTTAAGAATGTTTAATTTAAATTGTAAGTTTTTTTGGCTGACCACATGTGTTGTTTTTTTTTTGAAGCAATGGAAAGATACGCTTTTTTGTTGTAACTGACACGTTTTTTTCTTTTTTAAAAAATAAGGAACTGGATCTGGAACAAAATAAGGAACTAGATCTGGAACAAAATAAGGAACTGGATCTGGAACAAAATAAGGAACTGGATCTGGAACAAAATAAGGAACTGGATCTGAAACAAAATAAGGAACTGCCTCTGTATCTGTAACAAACTAAGGATCTGGATCTGTAATAAACTAAGGAATTGTCCTTTGTAATCTGGAACTGCAGAATCATTGTCAGCTAGTTGCCACTAGAGCTGCGGAATATCTTGGGCAGTGTTTTGAAGTCATCGTAAGCTCACCGCTCACCCACCATTAAGACACGGACCAGACCAGTTCGACCGTTAAATCCGGAAACACAAGATAAGTGTCGGCCAGGACCACACACACAATTTTTGAGTCACTAGTCAATTTTTATTTTAAACTCATCATTAGTAGAACGTAAACCGTAAAATGTGTTAAAATCAATTAATTTAATTTTCTTTTATATTATGTAATCAGTCTCAGTCAAATTCAAAATTTAAATTAAAGCCGATTAATTGTTTTGAAATTTTACTTTTTTTTTCTTACTTTTAACCGACAAGTTGATGACAAATTTGCTTTTATTTTACATCTGAAAGTATGGCGCCCAAAATTAATTTCATTGAATTAATTAAAGACTTTGTCATTGACTTGAAGGTAAATTCTAAACGAATCCCACTGACCTATTTTGATCTGAGCTAGGCCTGAGGCTTGTAAGAATTTTTATTATAAGGATTTTTACAATGAGACCCAGGTAAGGGGTAGAAAATTATCGTGGTGCAAAATATGTTTTAACTATATACCTTTGAAACGTAACATTTTGTTATTATAAAACGTTTATTAATAAAACGTAACAATATTGTGACACTAAAGTGATATGTCACCTATAATTACTGAAACACCAGCTTACTTGTATAGTAAAATTCGATTTAGAACGAACGTCCATAATATAAATTTAAGGAATAGAGGTTGTCTAACTATCCCAAAACATAAATCAGTTATTATTTGCCTTGTTATTGAAAATTATTAATGTAGCATAAGGATGGTTAAAATTATTAGCTTCACAGAAACACTTTATTAAGTCAAAACGTAATACAATAAAAATCTGATGTGTCCAACACATGACTTTCCTATCTAGTTATTGTAGGCTTTTTCCGGTTATTTTGTACAACCTATTGCAGCATCTCTATAAATGTTTAGAGGATATATACATTGTCCACATACATCTACCTCGAAACATTTTTCTATAGATATTCATTGAAAACGAAAATACTGAAAAATTTAAATTTAGCACTTTTCCATTACGGTCCATTTTAGAAAAATCATGTATAAACAAAAATTATAGATATCGATATCGCAAACAACTTTTAGTTCAACAATTTTCATAAAAATTAGAATTTTGCACATTTTATTAAATTTCTCGAATACGGACCATTTCAGGAAATTTTGACATAAAACAAAAATTATAGATATTAATATTAGAAGTAACTTTTATTTGAACAATTTTCTTCTCCAAACATAAATAACAGATATATTTCATAAAATATAAAAACGGCCTCCCATAAAGTACCCCCCAAATGTTCCGACTTTGTCCAAAATCTAATCATTTCACGTCAGGCCGAAATAAACCTTAAGTTTAAAATTTAATGTTTTTTCTTTATCCGTTTTTGAGTTTTCTTCAAAATTCGAAATTTACACATTTTCTCAAATATCTCGAATACGGTCCATTTTAGAGAAATTATGTATAGAATAAAAATTATAGAGAATTATATTACAAACAACTTTTATTTGATCAATTTTTATAAAAAATTATTTTTTTTACATTTTGTCAAATTTCTCGAATACGGACCATTTTAGGAAAATTTTGTATAGAACAAAAATTATAGATAATTACATTAGAAGTAACTTTTATTTGAAGAATTTTCTTCTCCAAACGTAAATAACAGATATATTCCATAAAATATAAAAATTACCACCTATAAAGTACCCCGCCAGATGTTCCGACTCTGCCCAAAATCTAATCAGTTCATTAGACGCTGGAATAAAGCTTAAGTTTAAAATCACACACACACACACACGCACACGCACACGCAGACGCAGACACACACACACACACAGATAGGAAAGTAAAAAATGGTAAAACAAATAGGTGTGGCATATGCACCACTCTCTTATACAAGTGAATATTTGCAAATGCGTGAAAAGCACTATTGTAAAATGTCATTGTGTTGGACACATCAGATTTTTTACTTTCCTATATGTATACAGGAAAGTATAAGTATAAGGAAAGTATAGGAATCATCAGATTTTTTACTTTCCTATATGTATACAGGAAAGTATAAGTATAAGGAAAGTATAGGAATCATGATTTTTTTCGACCTCGAGTTTTCGACGGTTTTTACGTTTTGAGGTCCCCTGAATCCGTTTTGACTATTTTCTCGATGGCGCGTGTGTGTGTGTGTGTGTGTGTGTGTGTGTGTGTGTGTGTGTGTGTGTGTGTGTGTGTGTGTGTGTGTGTGTGTGTGTGTGTGTGTGTGTGTGTGTGTGTGTGTGTGTGTGTGTGTGTGTGTGTGTGTGTGTGTGTGTGTGTGTGTGTGTGTGTGTGTGTGTGTGTGTGTGTGTGTGTGTGTGTGTGTGTGTGTGTGTGTGTGTGTGTGTGTGTGTGTGTGTGTGTGTGTGTGTGTGTGTGTGTGTGTGTGTGTGTGTGTGTGTGTGTGTGTGTGTGTGTGTGTGTGTGTGTGTGTGTGTGTGTGTGTGTGTGTGTGTGTGTGTGTGTGTGTGTGTGTGTGTGTGTGTGTGTGTGTGTGTGTGTGTGTGTGTGTGTGTGTGTGTGTGTGTGTGTGTGTGTGTGTGTGTGTGTGTGTGTGTGTGTGTGTGTGTGTGTGTGTGTGTGTGTGTGTGTGTGTGTGTGTGTGTGTGTGTGTGTGTGTGTGTGTGTGTGTGTGTGTGTGTGTGTGTGTGTGTGTGTGTGTGTGTGTGTGTGTGTGTGTGTGTGTGTGTGTGTGTGTGTGTGTGTGTGTGTGTGTGTGTGTGTGTGTGTGTGTGTGTGTGTGTGTGTGTGTGTGTGTGTGTGTGTGTGTGTGTGTGTGTGTGTGTGTGTGTGTGTGTGTGTGTGTGTGTGTGTGTGTGTGTGTGTGTGTGTGTGTGTGTGTGTGTGTGTGTGTGTGTGTGTGTGTGTGTGTGTGTGTGTGTGTGTGTGTGTGTGTGTGTGTGTGTGTGTGTGTGTGTGTGTGTGTGTGTGTGTGTGTGTGTGTGTGTGTGTGTGTGTGTGTGTGTGTGTGTGTGTGTGTGTGTGTGTGTGTGTGTGTGTGTGTGTGTGTGTGTGTGTGTGTGTGTGTGTGTGTGTGTGTGTGTGTGTGTGTGTGTGTGTGTGTGTGTGTGTGTGTGTGTGTGTGTGTGTGTGTGTGTGTGTGTGTGTGTGTGTGTGTGTGTCCTTGATAACTCATGAACGGTACAAAGAAAAACACCAAATTTTAAACTTAAGTTTTATTTCGGCCTCCAGTGAACTGATTAGATTTTGGGTGAGTCCGAACAAGTGTTATATATTTTGTGTTTATAGGTGGTCATTTTTTTATTTTATGGAATATATCTGTTATTTACGTTTGGAGAAGAAAATTTTTCAAATAAAAGTTACTTACAATATTATTATCTATAATTTTTTCTCTATACAAAATTTGACAAAATGTAAAAAAAATAATTTTTTATAAAAATTGTTCAAATGAAAGTTGCTTGTAATATATTTCTCTATAATTTTTATCCTATACATAATTTCTCTAAAATGGACCTTATTTGAGATATTTGAGAAAATGTGTTTTTCACATTTTTAAAAACAAATAAAAATAAATAAATAAAAGTGAATAAAAACAAATCAAAATAACTAAAGATTAAAACAAACTAAGCTATTATACGCCGACACTCGAATGGCGGATGTAACTATTGAAATTTTACAGAAAGTTTCAAGACACTTTGAAACACACTTTTGGGTTCACTGATACTAAAAAATGTTTTTACCTTAAAATTGGTTGTCGGGTCTCTATCATAAATTAAATGTGAAATAAACCATTTTCACTGATTTCTTGTTGTAGAAACGGCTAAATATCAATATTACACAATTCATAGAGCAATAAACTATACCAAATTTTTTCATAAACGATTAAATTTTCTTTTTTTTTATTTTTAAGTTTGTTAGAAAAACAAATAGTAAATTATTTTCAATCACAATTGACGTTTCCAGTTTCTATAAATGTTTGGTTGCCACATTGAATAAGAAAACGTATACGACAGGAAATAGTTCGGTTAATGAAAGTTGGCTGTTTGGAAATGTCTACAGGCCGGCAGGTGAACTTGGATCCCTAAGAGAAAACATTTGTAAGTAATCACAGACATCCATCTTTTTATTTCATTTCATGATGTGCGCTAATTACGGCATGTCGGAACTTATGTACTGTTCGTAAAAAATACTTTTTTTCAATTTGGGCTGTGTCCAGGCCGTTGGAGTCTATGCAGGTCGGCGTAGCCAGGTAACAGTTAAAAATTTCCTATGAGAAGCCGTTGCTTCGTCTTCTTATTGTAATATTTTCTTATTATTAGATGCATGCGACAAAGACACGTTCGCTAAAAGTTGGGATCAAGGTTCACTGGCTAGATGCTAGTGAGGGTACGTTAGGTTGGGTTAGGTGGTGACTCCAGGCCGCAAAGGTTAGGTTAACTAGTTAATATTTGTTTAATTTTTCTTATATATTTGTTTAATTTTTCTTATTTTATGTATATACTAGTCGGGTTAAAGAGTTTTTAAAACTAGCAGGAAAACTGTATAATGCTTGCAATTTAGAAAATATCAATATTGACGTCGTAGAGTACTCTGCCGATGAGAAAGATCTTGATATTGGTATTTTTTAAATCGTTAGTTTTATATATTTCTGATACTGGAGTCAATTGGTTGGCCTGGTACAACACAGAACAGGTAAAAATGACCAATGTCAATTGTAATTGGGTTTATGAAAATTAGATCAATTTGAGGAACTTTAACCTGGTCATAAATTAAGAAAATAAACTGTTTACGAAAAAATTTGGATGGTTTATTGCATTATGGATTGTCTAGTATTATTATTTAGCAGTTTCTATAACAAGAAATTAATCAAAATGATGTAGTTCAAATTTTTTCAACATCGAAATTGGAGCACACATTTTAAAGTTTTAAGGTAAGAAAAAATATTTTAAAGCGTTTGCGGGGCAAAAAAGTATTTTGAAATAAGTTTCAGAGGGTCTAAAATGGTCTTAAAAAAATAGCCCGTTCAACTGTTGGCAGATTTTTCCCAAATTGATGAAACTTAATAAAAATTATTAGAAATTAATTAAAATAAATAAAAATAAATAAAACTAAATAAAAATAAGTAAAAATAAATAAAAACAAATAAAAATAAATAAAATGAATAAAAATAAAATAAATAAAAATAAATGAAAATACATGAAAATAAATAAAAATAAATGAAAATAAACAAAAATAACTAGGGATTAAAAAAAATTAAATTAATAAAAACTAATAATTAATAGAAATTAATAAGAATGAATAAAAATAAATAAAACTAAATAAAAATAAATAATACTAAATAAAAATAAATAATACTAAATAAAAATAAGTAAAAATAAATAAAATGAATAAAAATAAAATAAATAAAACTAAATAAGTAAAAATAATAAAAATGAATGAAAGGTTTAAAAAAATTAAATTAATAAAAATTATTAAAAATTAATAAAAAAAAAATAGCCAGATATCGCATGAAAAAATCTCGAGTAACGAAAACTTTTAAGAATTATGGTTTGAGAAATTCCAGAGAAGCGGGCCAGCTAGTTCATTATAAATTATCAAATCTATCAGTTATAGAATTTGATCTAGATTGATAAGTAAATAAATTAATACAAATAAATAAAACAAATCTAATAATAAATATTTATTAATACAATAATAATTTAACTCATAAATAAATTAAAACTACTTAAAAATAAACTATTTATTATCAAACAAACAATAAAAAGTGAAATTGTATCTTTCTAAACTCAACCTGAGAAAGGGAAGATTTCATGTTCATAAAATTTTAAGAGCTAATTAGTAAAGTTCATATATTATTTTAAAATTAAATAATTGTAGTAATCACGGTCGCAGCAAAAGTTTATTATGAACTGTCTATTCGGTTGTTGAGCTAAAAATGTAACTTGCTATTTCGTTCAGGAGAAATATTAATTAGGTCGTAGACTATTTTTACGGACGCAGGATAAATTAACTATTTAACAGTTTAATCGTTAAACAAACTAAAAATGCAATTTATTATTTTTCTACAGAAAATAATATGTATGGTTGTAGGAAAAAGTAACTGTTGAATTGTCTAATCGGTATTTACAATCAAATGTAATTAAATGCTTCGGAAAAGCAAAATTTCATATGCGGTTGCAGAGAATGCGAGGAGACAGGTTCGGGACAGTACTAATTCCAGGGCTGAAACCGGGACTCTATAAGAAGTTTACTCAAGCTAGTGGTTGGAAAGTAAAACCAATTAACAACCGGGATAGTACATTATCTCTGAATGAAGTGATCGTAATCACGAGCCGCTTCAGACAGGGAAATGATATTATTTAAGTTCACTTAAGGCTGTTCTCGCGATACACTATTTTACCTCTTACCACATATCTTGCTCATTTATGATCAGAATCATTTCATTTTTTAATGAGGTATTCAGAAGGAAAACCCTACCAATCTGTAGGTTTTAAATGTTTTTATTACAGCCTAGTTTTTTAAATAAAAAATTGGAACTAGAATAAAATTTTGTCAATTTACAAATATCAATTTTTTAAAACCTACATATTGTAGCTGATTTTTTTTCCTATCCTTTTTCTATTTACAAGTTTTTGCTAAAATCAAAAATTAATTGGATTTTGAGGTAAGCCGTTTCTCAATAATATTTTTATTTGGAACCGGTGAAAACAATATCGCTCTCTCGCGTCTCCCTACCTCCTCCGCTGAATCATCTCAGTCGGGGATGGAAAATGTAAAGTGAATTGGCCAGAGTCTAATTAGCCCATTATCCGTTTTAAGCGTGAGCGTGATATGTTAGTGTCGTTTATTTTTACTGTTTTTTGGATTGTTGTATTGTACAAATATGGGAAAAGGGAAGTTGAGTTATAAAAGAAAAAGTCGTGCAGTTACCAGTAAAAGGTAAGATTATATTTTATTACACATTTTCATATAATTATGTTTTTACTAAAGAAATAACATTTAGTTTCGGAATATTCATAATATAAAATTATATTAATTTTTAATTTATTGTAGATATAAAAATAATATTTATTTTTTATTTGCAGGAACCTACCTAATAAGTTCAAATTGTCGAAAACATGTACTTCTAGACGATCTATTCTACAAAGTATTGAAAATAATCCGTAAGTATAATTGACAAGTTAATTTTTTATTTACCCATTTTTTATTTAATGAAAGAGGTCAATAACGGAAACTAATTTGTTTCAGAATCAAAGATCAACCCGAGCATGAATATGGTTCAGAATTAGAAGTGGAAATGGAAGAAAAAATTGAAGATAAGACTCCATTATTTGACATGCATAATATTGGTAGAAGGATTGTTGACATGTCTTACTTCTTTAAGGAACTATGTTCTTTTGACAATCACTCTCCTTTTGGTTGTGGTTTTAAGGACATGGACATAATTAACGAAACCAAAAAAGGATTAATAAGTACTTTCGAATGGAAGTGTAGGATGTGTGGATGGAGTAAAAAACTTTCAACAGAATCTGAAAGTACAGAAATGAATGTGAACTCCGCCGCGGTCTTGGCGACACTTTCAACAGGATGTGGACATTCGCAAATGGTTGAACAGCAGGCAATTATGAACATTCCTCAAATGTCATATCGCCAGTATGCTGATCATAATGAAAGCATTTCCCATAATGTGTATAAGGCAGCTAGGGAAGCGATGCAAGAGGCTGGAAAAGAAGAACTGCAATTAGCTCGAGATATTGGTGAAGTGGATAGAGAAGGCAATGGACTGATTACAGTTATTGTTGATGGAGTGTGGTCGAAACGTTCATATAAAGTTAACTACAATGCTTTATCAGGAGTGGTAAGTATTTAATGCTATTTCATTTTAAATTATTGATAGTTTTGGCCTTTACTTGATGAAAATCCATATTATTAAAATGACAAAAACCAAACATGGTAGATTTTCACTTTTTTATTTAAAAAATTAAAATTAAAAATTGCGCGACAATTGTTTCGAAGCACAACTTATTCTTTAAATGTGACTAATTTACATTTTTAATATATATATACAAAATAAACTAATTAGTTAAAGTACCTACTCAAGAAAATATATTAATAAAATTCTAAGAAGGTATTATCATTACCAGGATTATCTCACAGAAAACTAAGAACAGGTAAAGAGATTTAATAAAGGTTAGTTAATAATATCTAATTGATCACTTAAGAGGTTATTTGAATTTTTAATTCTATTTATTTCAAGCGTTTCTAAACAGTTTAATTTAATGCCTTTATTTTTAATATAACTATTGTAATATATTCTGAATAGTTTTTTGACCAATATACAATTTTACCACAATTTAATTTATGTAGGTACTTCCGATTTATTATTGGAATTAATTTTAACCTCATTGTTTTTAATATACTTCCGAAGCGTATTATTGGTTTAAAAAATACGTTAATAATTTGTTTTATTTTACACTATCTTCTTGTTTCATATGTACTTGAAGAACGGAACTTTCAAATGAACGAAATTATTTCAATTTAATTCGGTTATCATAAATTAGTTAAATATATGTCTTGCAATTATTTAATGATAATAAAAAGAAAACTGTAATATATTCTTTTTTATAATGTACTTAGAGTAAATACCTTCTGAACAAAACTCGTTTTTTAACCCTCAAAATAGTAAAAGAAAGTATTCTAAAAGAACCCTTTAAATTACGTATTTTTTACTAATGTCCGGATGAAAACACCCCGTTAAATATTATTGAATAAATCATTATAACATATATTCATAAGATTAAAAAAATCAACCTCAAAAGTGCATCGGAAACCACCACAACCCCTAGAATTAAATATTTTCCTTACCTGCATACATATTTTTTGCTATCGCGCCAACAGACAGACCGACGGAATGGGGAAAACATGTTTTTCGTAATCTGGGGATTCTAAAACGTGAAAATCTGAAATAATCTCGGAGGGTGATTTTTTCACGATTACAATACTTCCCTTTTATGGAAGGAAGTAAACAGAAACTAAAATGCTACATCATTGTAAGGTACCTAGATAGTCTAGGAGAGGTTAGGTTTTTTTTTTCTATAAGTAACAAGAAATTATACGATTCTATGGGTTTCATTAGGGGTGCTTTCCCATGCACTTTTAATGCTGAATCTTTTTTAAAATTAATCAGTAAAATCTAGCGGGGTTTCTTTTTTCAATCAGTAACAGAATAATATATGATTCTAAGGGTCGTAGCAGGGGTGGTTTCCGATGCATTTCAAATACTAAATCTTTTTAAAACAAACGAATAAATTATATAATGATTTAATCAATCAAATCTGGAGGGGTTTCTTCTATCTATAAGCAACAGGAAAATATTTAATTCTAGGGGTTGTGGTGTTGGGGTGGTTTCCGATACACTTTTGAGGTTGAATCTTTTTTAATCTTATGAATATAGGTTATAATGATTCATTCAATAATATTTAGCGGGGTGTTTTCATCCGGACATTAGTACAAAATACGGGTTCTTTTAGAATACTTTGACTATTTTGAGGGTTGAAAAACGAGTTTTGTACATAAGGTATTTACTCTAAGTACATTATAAAAACAATACGATATAGATTCTTTTTATTATCAATAAATAATTGCAAGACTCATATTTCACTAATTTATAATAACTGAATTAAATTGAAATAATTTCGGTCAGTTGAACGTTCCGTTCTTCAAGTACATTGTTTCCTAACTTTTTAAAAATGAATATAAATATTTTCAGGCTTGCATAATTGGTGCTAAGACAGGCAAAATTCTGTACGTTGCTTCCAAGGACAAATACTGTACCATTTGCACTCGAGCATCTTCAAAAAATGAAGAACCTTATCAACACAATTGCTCAAAAAACTGGAGTGGCTCGTCTACTGCCATGGAGTCCGCAATTATTTTACAGGGCTTTAAAAACAGTGTTGTGATGCATAAGTTAAAGTACATACGTCTTATCGGCGATGGAGATAGCAGCGTATACAAAAAAATTTGTGAAACAAGACCATATGGACCAATGGCTGTTACAAAAGTTGAGTGTACCAATCACCTTCTGCGAAATTACTGTACGCATTTGCGAGAACTTGCCAGTAAAAAAAAAAGTACTAAGGATATGTATGTAAAGCCCGAATTGAGGAAAATTTTATCATCGAGGATATTACAATTACGGATTGCCGTAAAATCAGCAATCTTGTACCACCGAAAAAATACTATTAATTTTAATCAGCAGGTTCAACAGTTATCGGCTGACATCAAAAATTGTCCATACCATGTTTTTGGAAGACATAATAAATGTGCAGATTATTTTTGTAAAAAGGAAAAAGCAGATAAGGATTATGTAACAGAGATGGAAAGCTCTGGATTAATGGAGGATATAGTTTCTGCTGCCAATAGATTGCTCCAAAATACTCAAAGTTTGATACTAAATATGAATAATAATGCAGCAGAAACTTATAATTCGGTAGTGGCTAAATTTGTTGGGGGAAAGAGGATAAATTTTGCTATTAAAGGAGGCTATGGTGTAAGATGCAAAGCAGCAGCCGTATCGTATAACAAAAGAGAAAATTACATTGCCACTTTACATCAAACCACAAGCATTCAAGAACTTGGAATACACTCACAGTCGTTCATCGCCAAGTTAAAGAATAAGAGAAGCAAAAGATCTCTCAGAGGACCCCAGATAAAAAAAAAGAAAACAACCGCACCTGCCGATAAGGAGTATGGAATGCCGGATAATGATATTCTAGATTTAGAAGATAGAAAACAAAAGTTTTTGGACAGTTTACCAAATTCAAGAGCCGAAATACTAGAAATTGAAATTAAAACAAGAGGGCAAGCCAGGAACACCTGTTGGAGAGAATATAGAAGTAATATGCTTACTGCTTCAAATTTCGGCACAATATGCAAATTAAAGAAAACCACGGACCCGAAAAAAACTGTTCATAACATTTTGTTTTCTTCATTCACAAATTCCAAAGCAACTAATTGGGGCAAAGAACATGAAAGCCATGCCAAAGAAGCATTTGAAAAACATTTTCAGAAAGAGGTTAAAGATTGTGGTTTATATATCTACGATAAACTTCCTTTTCTGGGGGCAAGTCCGGATGGAGTAATAAACACGTCAGAAATAATCGAAATAAAATGTCCTTTCTCATGTGCCACAATGACACCCGAAATGGGAGTTGCAGAAGGAAAGATTAAATATTTGGAAGAAAAAAATGGTACATACAGTTTAAAGAGAAACCATAATTATTTTTATCAGGTTCAAGGACAACTGGCAATAACGGGAGCACAGTACTGTTTTTTTAATGTATGGACTCCATTAGGAATGCTCACAGAAAAAATTCCACGGGATGATAAATTTTGGGAAGCGATCAAACCAAAATTAAAGGATTTTTATCATAAATATATTTTAGAAGCAATTTTAAAAAATTCTTCCTAATTACTTTTCTGTTTTTTTATTTATAAAAAAATCGAAGGCCGATTAAATAAATTGTACAAATTAAATATTTTTGTTTTATTTTATAGCCAGTAAACAGTCAGTATTGTGATAAAATGAAGGGGGAAATTAATAAATGATCAGCAAAATTAATACTGAGCAAAATTCAGAAAAAAAAATTTGTTCATCCAACCAGGTATTATGAATAATATACTGACAATTTTGCATGATATACTGATCACTTTATTGTGGCTCTTAAGAAATTATAGGTTTTTTTAAAACCAACTTAGTGTCCGCTATCTACTCTAACCTATGGCATTTCCAAGTTAATTACCCTCTATATCATTAATTTAAAAAATAAATACCAACTGTAAGATTCATTTAATACTATAAAAAAATCTGCTAAATAATTTACACAAGTCCTTGCCTCAATTCGTAAACAGCGCATTTTATTATCTACATAGCATAAATTCACATCAACAGTCTTGTGTACTTTATTGATTTCCATATGTATTGAATAACAAAGAAAGTCATTTTATTTTTCTAAATTCAACAAAATTATTATTTAAATACTTTTTACTGTTTCTCAAAAATAATTTTATTTGTGATTTAAGTTCGCGAATTACGGAACCGACAGAACCACCGATAAATATTACAATCCGGCAATGCTGCTTCCCTTTGGACTGGCAAGACACGGCTAGCGCCGTGATCGTTGAGCTGGGCGAAGGCAGTTTTGTTGCCAAGTCGTGTAATGCAAATATTAGGGAAAGTAACAAATTATTATATTCTGCAAATATATGCAATACACAGACCAATTCGGCCAGTCCGCGTCTCCGGTGTAGTAAATGCCGATAGAGAGAGACGTTCAATTTGACTGCGGGAGGAAACAAGAGAGAAGTTATTACACGTAATTGTTGTTCAGAAATAAAGAAAGTGCCTACGTGTAGACTTACTTTATGAAATGGATGAGGGCTCTCTCAACTTTGCCAAAACGAAAACCGGTGAAACAGCCTTAAAATAACGGATACTTACGCAAATGAGGGTTTCAGACGTAAAATAAACTAATAACCGGGATAGCACATTACCTCTGAATGAATTGATCGTAATCACGAGCCGCTTCAGACAGGGGAATGATACTATTTAAGTTCACTTAAAATAACGGATACTTAAGCAAATGAGGGTTTCAGACGTAAAATAAACTAATAACCGGGATAGAACATTATCTCTGAATGAAGTGATCGTAATCACGAGCCGCTTCAGACAGGGGAATGATGCTATTTAAGTTCTCTTAAAATTTGCGGTTCGGAGGATAAAACATAACCAATCAAAATATTAGACAATTCCCAAACAGTTCCGACCAATTATTTATTGGTTAAAGCTTTAAATTATATAATATGAAATTTACGATTTGTCCACGGAAATTTACAGTAGTAGGAAAAATTAACTATACGACTATATTTACGATCGAATGAAAAATAAATTATTTAACAATTAAAACCTTAAATAAACTAAAATGAAATTTCAAAAGAACGGTGTTTTCTAACAAAAATAAATTAAAGTATTTCTTAATCAAAACAAATTTCAATTCCTAACTCAACACGGAATATTGTTAATTAAAAATAAATCAAAATAAATCGGTTTCCAATAGCACGGGTTAAAGCCTCGAGCGAAAAAAAAATCAATTTATTAAAAAAATAACAATTTACCTATCGTCAAGATCAGGGTTTTGATTGTCTTTCGCTAGCAGTATCGGAATCGAATCGGATTAATTTAGTTATTCGCCTATTCAGTACAACGGTGTTAAAGCAAAAATGAAATTTTTTATTGACTCCTCGAGCTGGTTCAATTGTTGCTTCCCTTTCCCACCATTACAACTCGCGCTCGTAGAGTATCTCGACGATGGTTTGAACAGCGACAAAACTGATGATATACAGGGCATATCCACGAAGTTAAAATTAGGTAAATATCGAAATTAATACCCGGAATTAGTTAAAAAAAAATAATAATGAAAATTGACTTCATTACAGTGTGTGTCTGTATCTTCGATAACTCATGAACGGATACAAAGAAAAACACCAAATTTAAACTTAAGCTTTATTCCTGCCTCCAGTGAACAGATTAGATTTTGGGCAGTGTCAGAGCATCTCGGAGGGGGGTACTTTATAGGTGGTCATTTTTATATTTTATGAAATATATCTGATAATTACGTTTGGAAAAGAAAATTCTTCAAATAAAAGTTACTTTTAATATTATTTATAATTTTTGTTTCATACAAAATTTTCCTAAAATGATCCGTATTCGAAAAATTTGACAAAATGTAAATAAATTAATTTTTTATAAAAATTGTTTAAATAAAAGTTGTTTGTAATATAATTCTATAATTTTTATACTTTACATAATTTCTCTAAAATGAACCGTATTTGGATATTTGAGAAAATTTAAATCTATAATTTTTGCTTTATGCCAAATTTTCCTGAAATGGTCCGTATTCGAGAAATTTGACAAAATGTGCAAAATTCCGATTTTTAAGAAAATTGTTAAACTAAAGTTTGCGATATCGATCTCTGTAATTTTTGATTTTTACATGATTTTTCTAAAATGGAGCGTAACGAAAAAATTGGAGGAAAAGTGCTAAATTTAAATTTTTCAGTATTTTCGTTTTCAATAAATATCTATAGAAAAATGTTTCGAGTTAGATGTATGTGGAAAATGTATATATTTAGTTTATCCTCTAAACATTTATAAAGGTGTTGCAATAGGTTGTACAAAATAACCGGAAAAAGCCTATAATAACTAGATAGGAAAGTCATGTATTGGATACATCAGATTTTTTTTTAAAAGTTTGATAACGAACTCGTGAATTAAAATGGCGATTAACAATCTCGAACATTAACGCGCTCGCTCTGCTCGCGCGTTAAATTATCTCGATTGTTAATCGGCCCTTATTAATATACGCTTGTTCGTTAAATAACCATTAAGTTACGATTTGTCTTCATTGTGAATTCTTAAGTGCCTATTCAAATGAGATTTCTGACCAAATTGTTTCAAACATATTTCACATTTGAACGGTTTTTCTCCTGTGTGAATTTTTAGGTGCATTTTAAGAGAGTTTACCCGGACGAACGGTTTCAGACATAAGTCACACTTAAACAATTTTTCTCCAGTGTGAACTTTTAAGTGCAATTTTAAGTGTCCTTTTTGTATAAACCGTTTCGGGCAAATGTCACACTTGAAAGGTCTTTCTCCAATGTGAATTTTAAAGTGCGCTTTCAAATTACCATTGTGGGCGAACTGTTTCGAACATATTTCACATTTAAACGGTCTTTCTCCGGTGTGAATTTTAAAATGCAATTTTAAATCGCTTTTCTTTCTAAACTGTTTCGAACATATTTCACACTGAAACAGTTTTTCTCCGGTATGAATTTTTAAGTGCCATTTTAAACTGTATTTTTCTGTAAACTGTTTTGAACATATTTCGCATTTGAACGGTTTTTCTCCAGTGTGAATTTTCAGATGCTTTTTTAAACATTCTTTTAGTGTAAATCGTTTGGAACATACTTCACACTCGAACAATTTTTCTCCAACGTGATTTTTTAGGCATAATTTTAAACTGCTTTTCTGGGTAAACTGTTTTGAACATACTTCGCATTTAAACGGTTTTTCTCCAATGTGATATTTTAAGTGCGTTTTCAAATTGCCTTTTAGGACAAACTGTTTCGAACATATTTCACATTTAAACGGTTTTTCTTCATTATGAATTTTTAAGTGCCTCTTTAAATCGGTTTTTTGGACAAACTGTTTCGAACATATTTGACACTTAAACGATCTTTCTCCGGTGTGAATTTTAAAATGCAATTTTAAACTGCTTTTCCGTGTAAACTGTTTCGAACATTTTTGACACTTGAACGGTTTTTTTCCAGCGTGAATTTTTAAGTGTTCTTTTAAATTGCCTTTTAGGACAAAATCTTTTGAACATATTTCACAGTCAAACAATTTTTCGCCGGTGTGAATTTTTAAGTGCGCTTTCAAGGTATTTTTGCGGGCAAAATGTTTTAAACAAATTTCACATTTGAATAAGTTTTTACTAGTATGTATTTTCAAATGATTATTTAAATTTCTTTCGGTTGAAAATGTTTTAGAACAAATTATACACTGCAACAGTGTTTCATTGCAATGGAACATATTATTTGGTGTAAATTTTCGGTTACAAACTTTTGTTACATTCTTTACACAATGAATAAGAATAAAATGAGACAGAAACTGTGATTTAGTAAGAAAAAATTGGCCGCAATAGTAACAAGTTTCGTAGCATCCTCCAAACTGGGCATTGAACGAATTTTTTCTAGGCCATCTGAAAGCTAAAACAAAAAGTATATTAATTTTATTGCAGAATTACTAACTTTTAAGCAGCAGTTTACATTACACTGAAAATTGGCCTTATGGCACTTTATAAATTATCTATATCTACAACATAGATATACGAGCCATGTCTCGGTGAAGTTGGCCCAACTATCAAAATAATGTTTTTTAAATAAATTTGCCATTGTTAAACCCTAGATTTATTGAGCTTGACGTATACTGCCTTCGATCATGGTGGATTGTATTCAAATTAGATTACCTGGGGTGGAGGCCTTATGCTCCACCCTGTAGCCTCTGGAAGGTATTCTTAAAGTTCTAGTTGAAGCACTGGGTGTATTAAAATAAAACCATCACTCTACATTTGATTTTGGTATATTCACTGCTTGATACGTTCACATTTAATACATTTACAACTTCGTTGCATAGAATTATTGATAAGTTACATATTCACTTTTATAAATCAAATAGCAGAATGCTTGGAATGGTTAGCGCCCATTGCCGGCTTTTTTAATTTTTATTTTGTGACTTGTTGCTTGTCCGAAAGAGAAAGCGAAAGTGAGTTTAGTTTTGTTCTGCCTTGCTTCTCAACCCACAACGGTTTTTTACCTTTCTTCTAATTGGCTCTATTTCGTCGTATGTTTTTTGCACGCGAGACCATTGCTTTTAGGATCTGTTTTATGATTGGGTGAAATGTCTCGCGTGATTATTTTTAACTGTTCTCGAGGCGGCCGGTGTCGTTGAAGGTTATTTGAAAGTTAAAAAGGGTTGATATTGAACAGCTTTAGATATTATTAGTCTATACAGGGAGTGTCTATTTAGTATTTTATTCTTTTTTATTTGTTAAGTGCGGAGGTTTATACAGGGAGTGTCTATTTAGTATTTTATTCTTTTTTGTTTGTTATATGCTGATTTAGATTAATCTGCCCTGCAGATAGGACATGTTGAATGTAATTTCAACAGCCATATTAACGAAAATCGTAAACAGTAAAAATGTGACTAGAAAATGTTATTATAATGTTGTAGTAGTAGAATTATAGAAATATACTTAACTTTTTGTAGCAAATTTTACTATAACTTACAGTTAAAAACTATTCATAATTGTAGCAATTCAATTGTCGAATAAAAAGCTACAATAGAAATGAACACGACAATGTTTAGTATATTTTACTATTGTTTGTAGAAGAAATTTATTACAATTCGAGAGACGCTAAAATGGTGATTCCCAACTTATCGAGACTGAGGCCCACAAGGGTAAAGTCGTAGCGTAAAAAAAAAAACGAGAAATGATTTTACTTTGAACGAAAAACCGAAAGCCGATAGTAATATTAACCTTCGCATTCATGATAATTTTTTTTTACCTAAACACATAGTATCTACCCCGGTAGATAATAAATATTTAATACATTTTGATGAAAAAAAAATATGCGAACCCAAGAAATATTCAAATATTTTATATCACAAAACGGAATAGATAACCATGAATCAGTAACGTTTGTAAATAGGGTTGCATAGGTACAGATACAATAGGTGCGCTTGTGCTTGTATCTGTTAGAACAATTTCAGTTCGGCTTCAATATTTATTGTGAGAGGTTGTGTTTACTGAAGGTTAAAATATGGATAGCAGTAGCAATTTTGAAAATCTTTCTACAGCACGTGTTTCCAGGTAAGGTTTGGTCATGATACTTATACAGAAGGTACATTCAAAAAAAAATATTATTTATACAGGGTGTTAAAAAAAAGTGTCACAAAATGAAATGGTGAATAGTATGACCCAAAATAAGCAGAAAAGTCTTAATAAATATATGACCGCAAGTTAACGGTTTCGGAGATACGGACCATTTTGTGTTTATAACAATTTTTTATTATTATAAAAAAACAATGATATTTATAAACAATCAATAACAACAAAGAGTTAAATGAGATGTTCAAATACTGATGTAGCGCTTCCCTCGCATTGCCATTTGCACGACCGTACATAAAATGCATGTCAGCTAATTCAATATTAGTGTAAACAGGCATAACGAAAATTTATAAAATTATTCACCCACAACAAAATAATAACTGCAAATAGTATCTATGAAAAAACATCGGTAGACTCCGATAAGAAAAGCAAGTTTTTGAGAATGAAAAAAGATAATCAAAAAATGATACAAAACACAAAACACTCCGTATCTCTGAAACCATTCATTTGCGGACATATGTTTATTAAGACTTTTCTGCATATTTTGGCCCATACTACCCCCTGTTTTATTTTGTGACACTTTTTTTTAACACCCTGTATATTTTTTTCTGCTTTTAAAAATTGCCTCTTTATAAATAGTTTTACCAAATTGTAATTTGTTTTTTTCCAAATTAGGATGTCTTTTGAAGACAGACAGGATTATTTTCGGAATATGTTGGCTGCCGAATCCGTATGAAGGCGCCGATAGTGATGAAGAATATTTGCCTGATCAGCAAGATGCTAATTCTGTTGCTGAAATTGCCAATGGAGAGATAAATGCAGAGCTGAACAGTGACAGTGAATCTGATAACCATGAGAGTGATTATGATGAACAAGTGGCCAGTTCTAATGAAACTTTTTTCAATAGCAAAGATGGTACAAAGTGGTATAAGAAAAATACTGCTTTCTCCCGTCAAGGGGCCCATAATATTATTCGAGGATCATTGTCAATGGGGCCTAGTCCAATTACCAAAAATTTATCGCCAATGGATACATTTTTTTGTATTATGAGTTTGCCTGTTAGAGACCAAATTTGTAGATTTACTAACAAAAAAGCTGAACATTTGTATCGTAAATGGAACGCTGAAAATCCTACGAAAAAGTCTGTTATATGGACTCCAATTACTGATCAAGAATTGATCGCTTTTCTTGGGATTTTGCTTGTGATGGGATCCCAGAAATCAAACCAAGAAAAATTAAGCGTGCTTTGGAAACAAAATGCGTTTCCTCTTTATCGTGCAACTATGTCTGTTAACCGATTCCAAAATATTTTACGCTTTATTCGTTTTGACAACCATGTTACAAGAGCCACTCGTCAGTCTGAAGATAAGGCAGCACTGATAAGGGATGTTTTCGAGATAATCAACTTGAATCTAAAATCCCATTTTAGTCCCTATGAGACCATTACTGTGGATGAGCAGTTGTTCGGATATAGAGGCCGCACAAAGTTCACTCAATATATACCATCTAAACCAGCAAAATATGGTATGAAGATCTGGTGGGCTTGCGATGCCTCAACTTTTTATCCTCTGAATGGCCAAATTTACACTGGAAAAGTAGGAAATATCAGAGACGTGAATCAAGGCGAGCGGATTGTGAAGGTCCTAGTTGCTCCCTACAAAAATACAGGACGAAATGTAACGATGGACAATTTTTTCACTTTGCTCCCTTTGCTCCAGGAACTCATAACTTGGAAAATGTCCATCGTCGGCACTTTGAAGAAAAATAAGAGGTATGTGCCTGAAGAATTTAAAGCGTCAAAAAGTCTAGTGAATTTGGATTTGGTCCAAATGCAACTATGTGCTCTTACGTCCCAGCAAAGGGAAAAGCTGTAGTGCTTCTTTCGTCCATGCATCGAGATTCATCTGTATCCAATATAAAAAAAAAGCCAGAAATGATTCTGTTTTATAATAAAACCAAGGGCGGTGTGGATACAATGGATAAAATGGTGTCTCAATATACCACAAAAAGAGGATCAACCCGTTGGCCTCTAGCGATGTTTTATAACTTGTTGGATATCTCAGCCCTGGCAGCATATATAATATACTTCACCAACAGTCCACATAGTGCGGTAAAAAAATCTCGGCGTAGAGAATTAATGCAGAATTTGGGTGAAAATCTTTGCATTCCGCAAATTAGGATCAGAGCACAAAGACCTATGGTAGTCAACAAGTTTGCCATCAAGACAGCAATGGAGTGTATTTTAGGTATGTCTCTGAAAGACTTTTAACTTGAAAAGTATATAAATTTTAGTATTATTACAGGTGAGTCAGTCTCTGTATCGAACAATGAAGAGTTTGAAGCTGATGACCTTCCACAACGAGATGCAAGTGGGTGCATCAGACAAAAAGGTGGTTGCTACAAGTGCTACCTAGACACTAAAAGGAAAAGAGCTACACGACAAGCATGTGTCAAATGCAAGAAGCCCGTATGTGCACAACATAGTTTCACACAGACGAAGTGTGAAACTTGCTTAGATGAATGTTCCTTTCTTTTTCTCGTATTGGTATAATTTTTATTTTAATAAACACACACAAACAGTTATTTATATGTCTTATTGTTTTTCCAATAGTTTCAGATAGCTTGCTTGACATTATATATTAGAAAAAGTATGACATTTCCCTATGATTTCCTATATATCTACCTCGGTAGATACTATTAATTTACGTATATAAAAGGACAAAATTAAAAATATATATATAAAAAACTTCGGTAAAAATATTTTCTTTGCATTTTCGGCAATAAATCCAAAAATTGATAACTGAGTCGGAAGCATTTTCAGATTTGATGAAAATTAGTTCAGTTATAAGCAAATAAAAATCTAATTATCTACCCGGGTAGATATTATGAATGCGAAGGTTAAGACGTTGAATTTTTTAGTTTGTGAAGCATTGGCATTACTTAGGTAAAACCATGTGATGATTTTCACAAGCCTTGATTTTTAAAACCATTCTATATCGCCTTTTGATTAGGGTTTAAAAACTTGTTCGAGCAATTTATCCAATAATAATTGGCCCCTTTACCTCTTAAGCCTGCTCATGTAAAATATTTAGGTTCCTTACTTCGCCTGTTTAACTAAAAACATTTGGTCCCTTTTAAATATCCCCATGTAAAATTATATGATCCCTTTACTTTCTTAGATCTGTTCATGTAAAAATATTTGCGCCTATTGTCGCTTAAGCCTACCTAAGTATAAAGATTTAAAATAGTTTCAAAAAAGCGGCAACATCTTTTTTCATTTTGATAAATTTATTATTACCAATTCTTTGGGCAATGCATTTATCATTCTGATAGTTTAAAAATAGTAGTGTTGGACGACTATTGATGTATTTTTTACATATTTTTTAAAAAAAATTCGGTAATTAAAAATTTTCGATTTATTTTTGTCTTGGTCTTGGAAAAATTTACTAAAAAAGCTAATCGGTCTTGTACATCACTAATTTTCATGCAATGCATC
Organism: Psylliodes chrysocephalus; assembly: GCA_927349885.1. Taxonomy (NCBI): domain Eukaryota; kingdom Metazoa; phylum Arthropoda; class Insecta; order Coleoptera; family Chrysomelidae; genus Psylliodes; species Psylliodes chrysocephalus. The sequence continues at coordinate 30,389,746 of OV651825.1, forward strand.
TCATTAGCTGGATAATCTCCATTATACCTATTATTACAGACTAAGAAATAAATACCTTATTGTAATATATAAAGAAAAACCTTAATCAATAACTTTTATCGTCTGCTGCTTACTAAAAAAATTGATCCAAGGTCTTGTATATCACTAATTTTCATGAAATACACCTCATTAGCCCAACAAGCACCCGTTTTTATCCGTTATTCTTAAAAAAGTACGTCAAAGTTTTACCCTCAACATTTCTGGGCTATTTTCAATAAGGGTAATCAATTATTTAAAAAATAAAACACAATTAACAGATTTTATTTTTTTTTTGTTAAACGTAATGTGAAATGTCACTATTCATTGGCTATTTTTTGTTTTTTTCGATTTTTCGTTTTTTCAATTTTTCGATTTGAATTTTTTGACTTGAATTTTTCGGTTTGGTTTTTCGATTTTTTGATTTTCGATTTTTCGATTTTTGATTTTTCGATTTTCGTTAGTGGGTCGTAGAAAAAATATACTGTACAACTCGAGTGGATTTTCTACACCCTCATGAATATTAGCTTATCTACTTATAGACTACAAAACGAACAAGTATGCTATTGCGTTTAATTGAACAAATATATTTCATATTCATTCCAGGTAGTGAAAACACTAAAAAAAATGAAATCCACCAATCACTATAACTATTATTATTTTTATAATTTTAAACAAGGTGTAAATCAAAAACGCAAGTCAATCAGAACTTCCGTTCTCGAGTTATCGTGCCGGAATACATACGCACAGACGAAATAATTTTTTTTTGCATTTTCAGACTCTGAATGATCTGAAACGTGAAAAAAGTTTAAAAAAATGGGGGGTAAGAAAAATTTTTTGTCTGCACGAATTCAATACTGACGCCCCACAGGGAGGGCCTCAGTAATTATTGTAATTACCACTACTAACTTCTGTTAAAATTTGTACAAATATTATTAATTTTCTCTATAAAAAACAGTAATTTTATCTACCAAAAAATTGTAATACTTTACATCCCTTCTTGTGATAAAAATTATATTTTGTTGAAAAATATTATATAATATTGTAGAAATTCTAAGTCATGTGAATAAAACAGAAATCTGCTATTGGCCAACGTTTTCTGACATCGACCATAAATCGTTAAACAGCAATAGCAGTTCGCAATTTTCACAAAACAAAGCGTGGTACATAATAACACATTATTATATTGTTATGTGAGCCACTTCATTATTCAGTCATGCTCTAACCCTCCAAGTCCCTCTCTGTCTTATTTGGTCTTTGAGGCTCAACTTGTCCGATTATTATACATAATTAAACCCCTTAAGACCAAACCTATGTGACGACTATGGCGGAGGTGCTTTCGAGACTTTTCCAGGTAAAACATGATAATGTTTCTAGTTTTGGCGAAGAATATTCTACAACATTCACCATAATTTTAAATTTGTATATAAATATTGGTGGAGGTGAACGCTGAGTTAGTTATTATATGGACAGTGAAGATAAATAGAGTGAACAGTTTACAGACATTCGAAGTATATATAAATTAGAATAAATTATTAATAAATAAACTGTTGTTTTAAAGTAAACAAACATCACAATATTATAAGCAGAGATGGTTCGATAAAAAATTAAGTTACCATCGCCTCACATAGGGAATTCAATGTGTAAGAGTGATAGATACATATTCAATGGGTATGAGTGAGACAGAGTGAGGGGAAGTGGGGGAATTAAATTTCTATTAACGCCGAACAAAAAAATCATGCGACTGGCAAAAGGGCCTAAGCGTGTTTCTCGGCTACTATTGGCTCGATTCAAACAGGAAAAACGGCAGTATGTAGAAAACGCGGTATAGATTAATGTTAAATAGAAAAATCCTGCGCAGTAGCAATACAAATAGGACTTAAGCCTATTTCTCGGTTATTATTGATCAAATTCGACTGGGAAAAATGGCATTATGTAGAGAACATGGCATAGATGAACGTTGAAAAAAAAATCGACGTTTCGATTGACGTTTCATTTGATGTTTGATATTTCGTAGAGAACGAGGTATAGATTAACGTTTGAGAGAAAAATCCTGTGCGGGATTTTTCTATAGATATTCATTGAAAACGAAAATACTGAAAAGTTTTTATTTAGCACTTTTCCTCCAATTTTTCCATTACGGTCCATTTTAGAAAAATCATGTAAACAACAAAAATTATAGAGACCGATATCGCAAACACTTTTAGTTCAACAATTTTCTTAAAAATAAGAATTTTACACATTTTGTCAAATTTCTCGAATACGGACCATTTCAGGAAAATTTGGCATAAAGCAAAAAATATAGATAATAATATTAGAGGTAACTTTTATTTGAACAATTTTCTTCTTCAAACATAAATAACAGATATATTCCATAAAATATAAAAACGACCTCCTATAAAGTACCCCCCAGATGTTCTGACTTTGTCCAAAATCAAATCATTTCACCTCAGGCCGAAATAAAACTTAAATTTTATGTTTTTTCCTTCATCCGTTTCTGAGAATTCTTCAAAATTCGTAATTTCCCCTTTTTGTCAAATATCTCGAATACGGTTCATTTTAGAGAAATTATGTATAGGATAAAAATTATACAAACAACTTTTATTTGAACAATTTTTATAAAAAATTATTTTTTTTACATTCTTTCAAATTTCTTGAATACGAATCATTTAGGAAAATTTTGTATAGAACAAAAATTATAGATAATATTATAAGTAACTTTTATACGAACAATTTTCTTTTCCAAACGTAAATAACAGATATAGTCCATAAAATATAAAAACGACCCCCCATAAAGTACCAGCCCAGATGTTCCGACTATGTCCAAAATCTAATCATTTCACCTCAGGCCGAAAAAAAATTAGGTTTGAAATTTAATGTTTTTTCCTTTATCCGTTTTTGAGTTTTCTTCAAAATTCGAAATTGACTCATTTTCTCAAATATCTCGAATACGGTCCATTTTAGCGAAATTATGTATAGGATAAAAATTATAGACAACTTTTATTTAAACAATTTTTATAAAAAAATATTTTTTTTACATTTTGTCAAATTTCTCAAATACGGACCATTTTAGAAAAATTTTGGAAAAAATAAAAATTATAGATAATAATATTGTAAGTAACTTTTCTTCTCCAAACGTAAATAACAGATATATTTCATAAAATATAAAAATGACCACCTATAAAGTACCCCCCCCCCCCCCCCCCAAATGTTCTGACTCTGCCCAAAATCTAATCATTTCACTGGCTGCTGGAATAAAGCTTAATTTTAAAATTTGGTGTCATTCTTTTTATTCGTTCATGGGTTATCTAGGATACAGACACATACACACACACAGACATTGTCGCGAAAATAGTCAAAACGGATTCAGGGGACTCCAAACGTAAAAATCTGATGTGTCCAACACATGACTTTCCTATCTAGTTATTATAGGCTTTTTCCGGTTATTTTGTACAAACTATTGCAGCATCTCTATAAATGTTTAGAGGATAAACCAGAGATAACAGAGATATAAGAAGTCATTCATAAAATATAATATTCATGATGCCAAGAACAGTTCGCACTCAAAACATTCTATTTCTAGACGCGGGGCGAGGCGACGAAAGGTGAGAAGTAAAAGAAGGGATACAGTGAAGAATTTTACATAGTTTTATCAATGAATAACTGCCCGAGCTTTTACTACTTAACGTAACTTTTCTTGCCGGTGTAAGCCCTGTTGCCACTTCCATTCTAACATCACTAGGTTTTGGAATTTGTTGAAAATTATTACATCTAATTTAATGAAATTACATCTAATTTGGTTAAAAATGCCTATTTTTTGTTCTAATGCTCAATTAAGTCTTTGTAGGAAGTATTTTTTTATAATTATTTGAAAAAAATCATTTACATTAGCCCTTATGATCGAAAAAAAATTTAAATGTCTTAGTTTCAACCGTCTACAAATTTGTATAAAAAATCTTCTTTTAGAAATATACCTCTCATTTGACGAAAAACGAAGGCCTAAATGAAAAAAAACTATTCTTTATAAAAGTTTCGCCTATGTATTGTCAAGGTAAAAGTACTTTCCTCATATTTGTTGCTTTTAAATTAACAAAAATATAGCAATAAACCATTAGTGATGTCATGGTTTTACTAGAAAGCAAACGTTAAAGGCAGAGCCTATCGACTCTTTATGCATCTATCTCAGTATTGAAATGTATGCAATCAGTTTGACCCCTCTTATATTATTTTATACAGGGATTATTGATTTATCCACCATGTTTAATAGGGTGTACTAATAATTACTTCAAGATTTCTTTTTTATTTTTAATGTAAAATGAAAATAAGAAAATATAAACTATTTATTAAAGGTATTTATTGAAGTATCAATTATAAACAGTAAGGCTATTGCTTTGCAAAATACAATAAATCCCCAATATAAATAAATTATAATAATAATAATAATAATAATTGGAAGGAAGTATATAAAGCATAAATTAATAATATTAAAATTTATAATTACAAGACTTTCAAACTAATCAGAATCAGATTCACCACACGAATCAACATTTTCCAAAACATTAGCGGCTGTGGTCAAACTATTTATGCAGTTTTTCTGTGTCATACAGGTGCAGGAACCGATACAGTAAATATTTTTTTTCCTGCATTTGCAAATTTTGCTTCCACAGTCTAGAACAGAATATTATTGTTAGAATATTGTTTAGTATGTTTTTTGCATTTGCATGATGTAAGTTCTGTTATGTCTGGTGGCAGGTCGGGCAGAGTCTTAAAAGTGGGTATCAGACTTCCATCTTGATCTACTTTCCATCCATACTCTTCAACATTAGGAAGCTGCATCTGGGTTTAAAGAGGTTAGCCAAATATTTAGCTGGTAAAAACATCTTAAACAATGTAGTCTTAGGGCGTCTTCAGTCGGTGGTAATTTAGCGATGGTTTTTGAAGAGGTCAATAATCCCCTCAAAATGTTAATGAAAGTAACATTGGCAGTTTTGAATACATTTTTAGGAAAATTCTTTCAAGATTAGAGAATATGTTTTCAGAGTACTGATCAGTGCCAAATCCATCCAAAAAGTAATGGTTTTCAAGGTAAGTTTTCCAACAGGTTTTGTTCCCAATGCCGGACAATTAAATGGTTGTATCACAACCGGTCAGAATGGAAAGCAGGCATATTTTTTAGAAGGTTTTCATCCAAATTTAAATAATGTACTGCTAGAAATCTCCTTGAGTCTCCTCGCCTTGTTCTGAACCATATATCTTTAGTCAAAAAAAATCGTCTTTTGATGGTTCAAAATTCTTTCCATATTTATTGATTTTCGCGAATCCACCACTAGTTAGAAATTGAATATGCTTTTGCTGAATGGAGTTTTGAAGAAGTTGTTCTGGCAGAAAATGTGTTAAACGTCTTTTGTTAAATATCTAATGAATAAACAAGTTCTATTGTTGCGGAAGTGGAATATTGGGTCGGTCAATTTCTATATCAATATATTTCTGAAATCCTCTCTTTTGACGTGTTGTATTTTTGATAGAATGTCCTTTATAATGATCAAATACCACATCTATCATTTGAGCATTAAATTTATTTCTAAAAATAATGTTTACAAATATATGAGCATATTCTTTAAATGATATGCAACTTTTGGACTTTCCTATTTTGATATAATTTTTGTCTCTGCTACTTGCAGCAACAAATCCGTAATTAAAATTTTAAACGAAAACTTATAACTTACCCAAATATATTTAGCTGCAACAGGATGAATGTAGATATAATAAAGATGCAAAAATGTCTATATTTTTTCCCAATTTATTAGGTAATTTAATATATAACAAATACACTTATTAATTCTTTAGTAAAAACAGATAACAATATGACACATTGCCCTATGGAACATAATAAGCAGTTTTATAATAAAAAAAATGAAAAATCCTACCATATCAATAATGTGATACATCAGCCCGCACGTAGAGAGAAACAGAGCCATGCTACGTTTGAAGGTGAAGAGAAAGATACACTGAGAGTCGATAAATTTGACGGTGAGAATTAATTACAGCATAAACCTATGACATCTCTCATCGTTTATTGTTATATCTTTGTTAATTCAAAAGCAAAAAATATAGTGTTTACTTTGTTACCTTCTCAACACATAAGCAAAAATTTTATAAAGAATGTTTTTTTTTCATTTAGGCCTTCGTTTTTTGTTAAATGAGTGGTATATTTAAAAAAGACGACTTTTTAACTAAATTTTTGAAGGGCTAAAACCAAGATATTTACGTTTATATTTTTTTTCGGCCGTAAGTGCTAATGAAAATGATTTTTTTTTAAATAAGTATAAACAATTACTCCCTACAAAGATTTTATTGTGCATTTGACCAAAAAATTAGTATTTTTTTCTCTATTCGGTGGTATCAATATCTGGATTTTTGATGATAGTGCCCTTCTGCACAATCTAATTTTGTATTAACTCCGGAAAAAGGGTTACCTTATCATTACCTTTCATCTGTGAAAAATTCAGCTATGTGACAAAAGAGTGGGAGGTGAATCGTTTTCTTGAGCGAATATTTTAATACATACACTTTACTAACAATGACAACAGCGGATATTATACCCACAATATATTGTGATTATACCCCAAGTAACAATTTGATATTTTATAAAAGCTGAAAAAATGTTTACAGAACCAAATTTATAAAATAAAATATTAGCTAAGAACATTTCCGGAACATTCTTTCAACAGTAATAAACACAAAATGGGCGCAGTATTACAGAACTATTTGGTTCTTTTGTAAATTCTATAAGATTTGTTGAATGCAGTTACCGAACAGTTACTACACATTTACACAGACTTTAAACAAATGTTTTCTTAAACTTTTATAACTGTTTTATAAATTTTCAATTTTGAGGTTAGGTTGCATATCAAAATCAGTAACATTTTAGTTTTTTAAATGTATCTGGTGAAAACAAATTAATTCTATATTTGTCATAAAAGTAAATTCAAGGCGATATTAGTAAAATGGCAGTATCTACTTAAGAGATATCTATAACGCGGTTTAGACATAATGTATGACCTACAATAAAGTCGTTTTTGGATGCGCAGCAAAAATTACTGTTAATTATATAGCACATACAATACTAAATTTTTAAGCGCCTCGAGTTTGATTCATATTTCTAATACTTTTTCAGTGTGAAACAAAAATTAAATTTATTAATAATTAAAATCTTTAATTAACATTGGTTTTGTCTTAAATACTAGTAAAACCGACAGTAGATTTAGCTTTAAAACTGTCTTAGGTTTTTGTTAAATATGGCGGCTATTCAGAGGTATTAGAAAGTTATTTTAAGACTGAATCATAATTATAAAATAGTATTGTAGTAAAAACAGCTGTAATACAATAATTAAGTTGTATTACTCATTTCTACAAAACAAGTTCATCATGGTTTGTTGTATAATAGTTTCATATTGCTGCACTATATGACAAAATATAACATAACCTTACTAAATCATTTCCGATTTAAGTATTTGAGAATTGAAATAATTAGATTTGTTTCTACAGCTTTATAGAGCAAGCATAATTTTTAATTTTACGAGAATAAGCAAGTTTAACATGGACATCGCCAAAAATATGGCTTTCTTTTAGTATTGGGGCATGATTATTCAGAACATACCTAATTATTATCTGGCTGAATGATAGTTTTTTTTTGAGTGTCTAGACAAACCAGCAAAATGTTTTACTAATATTTTTTACTTTTCTCTGAAAAGCAGGTACCACTTATTTTTAATATTTCTTTACTATTTAAATCTGACATTTTCAGACCATACACTCACATACAATTGGTATGGGAAGTAGTTGAACGAACATAAAATACAAAATAATCTGGCGTAGGTACTACCAAATGTAGTTGCTTTATTTTTTTTTTTTTTAAATATTTTTAAAGTGATAATACTATTCTTAACTAAAATAATTGCTATACAGTTTTCTGATTTGTAATAGTGTATTTCGACAATATATTACAGTTATTTTAGAGTTTTCATCAGAAGCAAATTGCTATTGATGCGGAATTATCTCACACTAATATTTATATAACTATTTTTTAAAGCGTTATTATAGGCCAGTTCGGTCAGTCGGGGGCTGGAGCGGGACAAATTTTAGGGTGCTTTTAAATGACATTTAAGCGTGTTAAACTGTCACTAATCGGACTAAACCTAACACTAAAAGGGTCGTTTGGAGTTAAAAGTGTTAAAGGAACTTGGCAGACCGAACGCAATGTATGAGGTTAAGAAACAGTTATATTTGTATAACGAAAAAGTTCTAAAGGTAATCCAGACCAATAATATAGAATAACTATAAAGCAATTTTATTTTATAAGCTGAAATATTGTATAGAACAGTTGTATAAATGTTTACGTAACAATTTTATAGTTATCGTGAAAACTATTTTATAATTTTGCTGTAAGAATATTGTAAAAACTAATTTATATAACAATTTAGTTTCAGAGAACAAAATGGTGATTTCTGCAACTGTAATACAATAAATTAGCATTCCAGACACAGCAATATAATATCAATAAAATATAATAGTCTTATAAACTAAAAATTATAAAGCTACTTTGTTAGTTGGGACCCTACTGTGTCCCTTAGAATATGTCTTATTCACGGCCGCACGATATTTGTTAATAGTTACATCTCCTGGTTATCTCTGGGATAAACTAAATATATACATTGTCCACATACATCTACCTCGAAACATTTTTCTATATATTCATTGAAAGCGAAAATACTGAAAAATTTAAATTTAGCACTTTTCCATTACGGTCCATTTTAGAAAAATCATGTATAAACAAAAATTATGCATAACTTTTAGTTCAACAATTTTCATAAAAAAAGATATATTTGAATGTTATTTTCTGTAAAACTTTAAGGGCAAACAAAATTAGCACTGTCATGCCTTATGTGATTTTTTAATATAAAATAATTTTTTAAACCACTTTACTCAGGATTGGGATTGGCACAGGTGCCATTTGGTAAAGTACAATGTTTTTCCATGCTTTTGGGGTATATTTCATTTCGTTATGAGATGACGGTAAAAATTTGCAGTGGGCTCTTGGGCTATTAAATCCTACCAAAACGACGGCAGTTCTTTTTTGTAATAAAAATAAATATATTAATACCGAATGTATATTGAAACTTGAATTAGATGGAGTTAAGCTAAACATATCAAATGAAGCCAAAAATTTAGGCTTGATGGTTGACAAGTCTCTTAAATTTAAAAGTCATATAAAAAATTTGATTCAATTATGTTACATAAAATTGCGGTTGCTGTATGTGAACAAACACATTCTCAATGTTAAAATGCACAAAAAACTCATCGAATCCTTAGTATTATCACGCTTGAATTATTGTTTACTCATTTATTATTCATGTCTAGATCAAGCATCCAGGAAGCAGTTACAAGGTATCCAAAATGGCTGCTGCAGGTATATTTACAACTTGAGGAAGTTTGAACACATATCTGCCTATTTCACACAACTTAAGTGGTTAAAACTTGAAAATTTATTTTAGTTGAACGTTATTACCTTTTTATATAGATTGTTAAAAACGAATACCCCCATTTATCTGTTTAAAAAATTGATATTTAGAAATTCAGTTCATGATCGAAATATTAGGCATAATACTCTTAAAATACCTCAGCACTATTCTTGTATGTTTGAAAGATCTTTTTAATAGGGACCGTGCATGAAATATAGAGGCAGCACTACTGCCGAAGTTAGCCCTCTCTAGTGTTTAATTTTAGAATTAAATGGGGTAAACATTGCAAGTAAATAATAAAGGATATTTTTTAAAATATTAAATATAGGTAAAAATAGATACCGGCCCGTACCAAACAATCGTGTACATGGTCAAAATGACGTAAAATGTGAAACATTATTAAAATCTGGACATGTATATACATTTTAAGCAAAAAGATTTAAATGGCTAAGTGACAATAAATTGTAAAGTTGTACCTTAAACAAGTGTATCCAATGTCAAAATATCGGTATTTAGTAACACTGAATTTAAAAGTATTACAATAACATTAAAAAAATGTAAATTAATAAAAAAGATTGATAATAATAATAATAAATCTTTTTAGCTCTATGTTAGTCGAAATGTCATTCATCCACTGACGTTTATGAGATGTCCAATGATACATATATTATAGATTGCTCACACATCTATAAAAAAATTATGAAAAGCAGGTTGCAATGTGCCTTTCCAAGTGCTCACTAAATAAAGCCGTTCTAGCCCAAATGTGTTTTAAAATAAAATTTCAGCATTTTAATCTTTAGAAAAAGAAAATAATTAAAGTTTTACTTCAAGACATGTTATGTATTTGGAAAGTTGATTTTCCATGTAGTTAAATAATATTAAGAGATCTAAACAGATGGATATAAATAATTTTAGACTACTCTCATTTCAGAAATAATACTACATAAAATACATAATTGCAATATGTAATACAATTTTGAAAAGGTAATGTAAACAACTTTGATATGAGGTATAAGCAACTTTGATAAGAGTTGCAATTGGACACTTATCTATTATTCTGAATAATGTTTCTGAGATGTCTGATTTTTTAAAAAAATAAAAAAATAGAAATTTGAATATTATAAATTTTAAGTGCAACACACTGCGAACGGCAGCTTTTCAGTCTGGAGAGGTAGGGTGAATTCGGAATTAAATCAATGTGTTTGAGTAAAGTAATAATGTCGAGCGCCATGCAACTTTAATACAATAAATGTCAATATCAAACTATACGACTAAAACGTTCCCAAGTTGCAAAATTTAAAGTTACTTACAATGATATTGATATTGTTTGATATTAACCAATATTCAAATAAACTTTTAAATAAACAATGATTATGAACTTTTCTGAAAAGGGAAAAGTTATGTACCAAAAAAAAGGAAACGAAACAACTTATTATGTCACTCTCAATTTATTTACAAATTATATTTAAAATAGAGTTACTGGTTTATCTATATGTAAATGATGACCTTTCAAACATATTACCTATGTTTATCAACTTAACATTCTCAATAAATGAAGTTAATGTTTAAAATTGTGATTTTTAAATTATTATAGTTAATTAGAAAATATGTATAATATTGAACAAATATTAATACGACAAAATAATTAAAAATAGTGACTTTTAATTATTATAGTTAATTAGAAAAATATGTATAATATTGAACAAATATTAATACGACAAAATAATTAAAAATAGTGATTTTTAATTATTATAGTTAATTAGAAAAAAATATATAATATTAAATAAATATTAATACCACAATACCTTTCATAGCTATGTTCGGTTTACAACCTTTAATATAAATTAAATAACTTTATGTTCCAAATTATATACCAAATTATAATCATCAGTTGTGTTATATTTAAATTAAATAGTTAAATAAAAAAATGTATTACTAAATAAAACCTGGTTTGGTGAACTCGTGGTTCGCTCACTGGACTTAGATCTTTCGGTAACAGATCTCGGGCCGGTTACTGGTAACAAATAGGTTGACTCCATTTGTGGCGGATTGTCCAAAGGAAAGGTACAGTTGAATTTGGTCTTGGATGAAAGGTACAGCTGAATGTAGTTGTAAGCAGCAAACTACGTCTTGAAAAATACTCAGCTGGACTTTGAAATGTGGTAACTCATACATCGTGAAGACGAAACCAAATGCGGCTATTACAGCTATTCCAATATAAATTGATGCAATAAAAAGGACGATATTCAAGGTATTGATTATGGATATCTCCATATAAATGAGTACTTCAGAAACCATCAAGTGATGTAGTACAAAAAACATGGAAGGCGTGCTTTCTACCGGACTATGTCCCAGTGTAGGTCCCTGATAAAAGAAATACGGAAATAATATCTATCCAGAAACGTAAGAAGGAGAATCGTGAAAGAACCTGAGAAAATTATTGAATAAAAACTCACCTATTAAGGGATGACAAAACTAACACTAGCCTTCACACGAAATGATGTGACTCTTGCGGCTTTTCAAACAGAAAGGAACGAACTTGCAAAATGGCTATTCAAAGTTCCAGAAAGGCACAAAAAATTATCTGCGTTATTTTGAATTTTGAAATGAATTTAAACAAAATTTGAAATAATAGCTTTTGATTGGTTAAAATAAAAATTTGTATACAAACGAACGAATGTACGCAATAACAGTTCTAACTAAGGCCACTCAGTAACAAATGACATGCATTCACGAAGTAGTGCAATTTATCAAACTAACAAAAAGAAGAACTGAAGAAGTGACATAACCTAACTATTTGAATCAAACAATATAAACAATAATTAGATATTATAAAAAGAATGCTACCAGAATTGAATTATATGCACAACAAAACAATTATAGATGGTAATGTATTGTAAAGTGATTAAACAAAGTTATTTTATTGTGATTTATGTTTCAGAGCTTAATCTAAATACTATTGAACAATTTTTAGTATATAATAGTTATCAAATCAAATACATGAAATTGTCTTTGAGAAACATTCCACAGAAGTGAAATACTTTAGTAGTTACGACTCAAGCTAATTGTTTTATATTAATAGTAATGAAAAGGTTAGTACATGTAAATACATTCTTTGTAGATTTAAATAAAATATTCTTGTGAAAATATAAATGCTACAATGTCACTAAAAAAATTTACAAAAAATCACTGGATTTTTAATATTTTAAAGTTTGTTGCAATCTCTTTTGACAGTAATTGCAATGTATTATTTATGATTTGTTTATTTTAATAATAAATGAAAAATAGTTAATAAATTGTAAAGAGGGCCATGATATTTTTGTCAAATTGGACATTATTATTTCATAATAACATTCTATATGAGTTTTAATCAACAGAATAAACCATTAATTATCTGTAAAATTATATTTATACATAAAATGTTCATTTAAATATGTAAAAATCTTAATGACAAGAAAACACTAAAGATTCTAATTTCTAAACCGGTTCTGTAAATGATTTCTTTACAACTAAGTGCTCAAAATTAATACAAGCTAGATAAAAAGAAAACTTTGCCCAGTGAAATACGCTTTTCGTCGTCTGATTTACATATGGATAAGCAATCTTTGTAATTATGTATATCATTGGGTGTGAGATATTAATTATTGTTGAGGTGTGTGGAAATTTATAAAATTTCTTTACTATCGAATAAAATCCAGGTTTCCAAAGTGATGTGTTTGTACATATGTACATCCACGGATGCAATAAGTTTTTTCGATAATGATATTACGAAAATAATTCGACATTATTTAATTAATAATTATTAAACAATAAATGCCGTATAAAACATTAATAAATACCCCCATAAAGTTCACATTTTTGACACCAGTTAGCGTTAAAGTCATGACGCACGGTCCCTATATAATGCTGCTAAATTACATAATAGGTTTTACCACTTAAATTGGAATGCCTCTCTAAATATTTTTAAGCTAAATATAAAAGAAAACCTACTTAATACTCAATAATATTATTGTTTTCCTTCTCTTTGATTATATTATAAGTAAATGTTTTTGTTTAAATAATGTTGTTTTCTTCTGATTGTTTTTTAATATGTTTTGAATATGTATTTATATTTAGACTGTTACCAAAGAAGGTTAAGAGTTAAAGAGTAGCTTGCTAGCTAATCTTCGCCTTCTTTGGGCAAATGTTGTACATTTGTCAAATAAAGACATAATAAATCAATAAATACAACAGAGAATACATCCTCAAAGAACTCTCTGGGAGCTCATTGAACAATATAGAAATATACATTAAGAACATTCATTTTATATAAAATTATCTGTCATTTATTTATTTTTTTTATTTTAGTAACAATTTGGTAATTTTTTATTTTTTTTTTGAGAACAATTATTTATATTTAAAAACAAACAGTAACACAATAGGTACAACAAATTTAACATAATAGGCTGAAGGACTCCGGTCGATGGCCATTTGGTAATTGTGTAAAAGTTGTACGATTACCAATAAAGACACTTTTTCTTTTTTAGTAAAAACTAGTTGTTGGACAAATAATAGAAAAATATTCACCAAAAATATGTATTTTATCTGAACACGATCTCAACAGCATCTCTCCTCAAGTTACTACTTTCAATGAATTTTCACGCCTAATGTCTTCAATTCAATTCGTTATTAATCCATTTAAACAATTATAATGTTATTGGACATGCCAAATAGTAACACGGATTTGAAGTCATATTACCAAAATGTTAGAGGACTAATGAGTTTTTTTTTATCAATAATTTAGTAGCAATAAGCGAAACTTGGCTTCAAGATAGTGTAACAAATTCGGAACTATTGGATGAGAATTGTATAGTAAGGTAAAGTTACCAGTAGTGGACATGTTCCCTATAGCGGACATCTTAAAATTCAAAATGTGAAAATAAAGTAAATCTGTAATATTTCAGAAAACCAATTGATTTGGCAAAAGTGTGCACCTTTATAATACCAGTTCCCAACACTCCTCGCCCTCAGTTGCCTTCTGAGTGACAGCTAGTGAAGTTCTAAAACCAGAAGTGGATGATTTGCAATTTATGTGGGATTTGTTAAGTGTTTACATGAGAGGTGAGTAATCAAAATATGGTATTTCATTTAAAGTTATGAGAGTTACCCACCTACTATTATATTTATCTATTAAAAATACTTCTAAAGACCTAATTATGGATAATATTTCTTAATATAACCATTAAAAGAAAAGTTCATAAGGGTGTTCACTATTGGAACAATAAAATATATGTGTTCCTATAGTGAGCACAGGTGTCCACTTTAGGAATTTGAACTAAAATTGAGTTGACTTGTTACTTTTACTTACTTTTAAAAAAATAACCACCGATATGTTTCAAGTTTTATTAGGAACCGAGGCTAGGATCCAGTAGTATACATAGGGTGTTCACTTTAGACCATATAGGTGTCCACTATTGTGTTAAATTTTCATACATTTGTTTTTTATTTATAACAGTTTATAAGTAAAAATGTATAAAGATGTATTCTTGTTTTATTGTTTAGGTTTTAAATAGTTTTCAATTTATTTTAAGGTAAATATGGAGCATATTTTTTTTTTACTTTCCTATCTGTATACAGTTATAAGGAAAGTATAGGAATCATGATTTTTTTCGACCTCGAGTTTTCGACGGATTTTTACGTTTTGAGGTCCCCTGAATCCGTTTTGACTATTTTCGCGATGATGTCTCTGTGTGTGTGTGTGTGTGTGTGTGTCTGTGTGTGTGTTTGTGTGTCGCATAACTCATGAACCGATACACAGAAAAACACCAAATTTCAAACTTAAGCTTTGTTCCAGCGTCCAATGTGCTGTTTAGATTTTGGGCAGTGTCGGAACATCTGGGGGGTACTTTATAGGTGGTCATTTTTATATTTTATGGAATATATCTGTTATTTACGTTTGGGGAAGAAAATTCTTCAAATAAAAGTTACTTCTTATATTATTATCTAAAATTTTTATTCTATACAAAATTTTCCTAAAATGGTCCGTATTCGAGAAATTTGACAAAATGTAAAAAAATATTTTTTTATAAAAATTGTTCAAACAAAAGTTGTTTGTAATATAATTCTCTATAATTTTTATCCTATACATAATTTCTCTAAAATGGACCGTATTCGAGATATTTGAGAAAATGTGTAAATTTTGAAATTTGAAGAAAACTCAAAAACGGATAAAGAAAAAAACATTAAATTTTAAACTTAAGTTTTATTTCGGCCTGACGTGAAATGATTGGATTTTGGACAAAGTCAGAACATCTGGGGGGTTACTTTATAGGAGGCCGTTTTTATATTTTATGGAATATATCTGTTATTTATGTTTGGAGAAAAAAATTGTTATTTCTAATATTATTATCTATAATTTTTGCTTTATGTCAAAATTTCCTGAAATGGTCCGTATTCGAGAAATTTGACAAAATGTGCAAAATTCTGATTTTTATGAAAATTGTTAAAATAAAAGTTGTTTGCGATATCGATCTCTATAATTTTTGTTTATACATGATTTTTCTAAAATGGACCGTAAAAATTGTAGGAAAAGTGCTAAATTTAAATTTTTCAGTATTTTCATTTTCAATGTATATCTATAGAAAAATGTTTCGAGGTAGATGTATGTGGAAAATGCATATATTTATTTTATCCTCTAAACATTTATGGAGGTGCTGCAATAGGTTGTACAAAATAACCGGAAAAAGCCTGTAATAACTAGATAGGAAAGTCATGTGTTGGACACATCAGATTTT
This sequence comes from Psylliodes chrysocephalus, assembly GCA_927349885.1. NCBI lineage: Eukaryota > Metazoa > Arthropoda > Insecta > Coleoptera > Chrysomelidae > Psylliodes > Psylliodes chrysocephalus. The sequence continues at coordinate 30,406,055 of OV651825.1, forward strand.
TTAAATACCCAAAACAAAATATGTTATGTGTTGTTGAGGCTGTAAATTAAGGAATGTCCTATAAAGCTGCTGCAAAGATGTATGGTGTTCTCAGAGTGACACTAATGCGCAAGCATAAGGGCACAGTACCCTTGAAAAGAAAAATGGGACCTGAAGGCACCTTTACTTCAGTCGAAGAGGCAAAATTTGTCGAGTGGGTAAAAGCAATGGCAACCGCTGGATTTCCTCTGACAAGGTATAAGTTCTTAGGAAGTGTAGTTAAATTGGCTGAAGAATTAAAAGTTACATTTAACGGAGAAATAGCTCTTCAGGTAAAAAATGGATGAAGTTAATCTTTCAATAACATCCTGAAATTAGCTTTAGAGTAAGCCAATATCTAACTGCTGTGAGAAAATATAAAACTGCGGTTTAAAGAAGTAGAAACATATCTTAAGGACAAGTAGTTATTCCAAGTTTTGGATGATCCAAGAAGTTTTTAATGCGGATGAAACCGCATTCTTTTTAAATACAAAGCTAGGAAAAGTTTTGGCTCCTAAAGGTTCTAAGTCTGTGTACACTGCTTCTGGAAACATTTTATAAGTATTTTGTAGTTTTCCATTTTTATTAGTTTTTATTTTATAGGTATTCTAGAATTCCTCAGCATATTGCCGAAATATTTTCAGCAGACTGGTCAATCGGAAAGTCACTAAATGGTTGGATGACTCAGGAATTATTTTTTAAGTACATTGCCAACATTTTCCTTCTTTGGATCAAGAAAGAAGGAATTAAATTACCAGTAGTACTTTTTATGGATGGTCATACTTCCCATATATCTTTTCAACTGAGTAAATTTTGAATGAAAACTAAAATAGAATTAGTTGCCTTGTATCCTAATTCTACCCATGTTCTACAGCAAATGGATGTTGCTGTTTTACATGTGTGTTAAAAACTTCTTGGAAACAACAAGTTCATGAATGGAGGATAGAAAATAATGGAGAGCAGTTAAAAAACACCATTTTGCCCCAGTTCTTAAGTTTTGCCATCAATAAAACTTCAACCATAGTGAACGGTTTTAAAAAGTGTGGATTGGTGTCATGGGACCCTAAAAACGTGGTAGTGGGAGATAAATCGGATAAATCATCAAGTTAATCCAATACGCTTATAATGAATCATGACAAGGAAATATTTTTACTCATTTTAGAAAAAGAAATTGGGGTAGAAAAAATGGATTCCTTTATAAAAACGGAAGGAGAGTGGGAGGGAGATTTACAATATTATTCACTATATAATCTGTGTCTTTGTTTCCTTCTCAAGTAATCACAAGTACTTAAGGTAAATAGAGCTAAGGGTTTTTTATTTTGTAAAAAATATGTATTGGAGTTGTAAAACTGTTATGTTATTTGGACTACACTGCATGAAACAAGATCAAATTTAGCATTTTTACTTTCCTATCTGTATACAGATATAAGGAAAGTATAGGAATCATGATTTTTTTCGACCTCGAGTTTTCGACGGATTTTTACGTTTTGAGGTCCCCTGAATCCGTTTTGACTATTTTCGCGATGTGTGTGTGTGTGTGTGTGTGTGTGTGTGTGTGTGTGTGTGTGTGTGTGTGTGTGTGTGTGTGTGTGTGTGTGTGTGTGTGTGTGTGTGTGTGTGTGTGTGTGTGTGTGTGTGTGTGTGTGTGTGTGTGTGTGTGTGTGTGTGTGTGTGTGTGTGTGTGTGTGTGTGTGTGTGTGTGTGTGTGTGTGTGTGTGTGTGTGTGTGTGTGTGTGTGTGTGTGTGTGTGTGTGTGTGTGTGTGTGTGTGTGTGTGTGTGTGTGTGTGTGTGTGTGTGTGTGTGTGTGTGTGTGTGTGTGTGTGTGTGTGTGTGTGTGTGTGTGTGTGTGTGTGTGTGTGTGTGTGTGTGTGTGTGTGTGTGTGTGTGTGTGTGTGTGTGTGTGTGTGTGTGTGTGTGTGTGTGTGTGTGTGTGTGTGTGTGTGTGTGTGTGTGTGTGTGTGTGTGTGTGTGTGTGTGTGTGTGTGTGTGTGTGTGTGTGTGTGTGTGTGTGTGTGTGTGTGTGTGTGTGTGTGTGTGTGTGTGTGTGTGTGTGTGTGTGTGTGTGTGTGTGTGTGTGTGTGTGTGTGTGTGTGTGTGTGTGTGTGTGTGTGTGTGTGTGTGTGTGTGTGTGTGTGTGTGTGTGTGTGTGTGTGTGTGTGTGTGTGTGTGTGTGTGTGTGTGTGTGTGTGTGTGTGTGTGTGTGTGTGTGTGTGTGTGTGTGTGTGTGTGTGTGTGTGTGTGTGTGTGTGTGTGTGTGTGTGTGTGTGTGTGTGTGTGTGTGTGTGTGTGTGTGTGTGTGTGTGTGTGTGTGTGTGTGTGTGTGTGTGTGTGTGTGTGTGTGTGTGTGTGTGTGTGTGTGTGTGTGTGTGTGTGTGTGTGTGTGTGTGTGTGTGTGTGTGTGTGTGTGTGTGTGTGTGTGTGTGTGTGTGTGTGTGTGTGTGTGTGTGTGTGTGTGTGTGTGTGTGTGTGTGTGTGTGTGTGTGTGTGTGTGTGTGTGTGTGTGTGTGTGTGTGTGTGTGTGTGTGTGTGTGTGTGTGTGTGTGTGTGTGTGTGTGTGTGTGTGTGTGTGTGTGTGTGTGTGTGTGTGTGTGTGTGTGTGTGTGTGTGTGTGTGTGTGTGTGTGTGTGTGTGTGTGTGTGTGTGTGTGTGTGTGTGTGTGTGTGTGTGTGTGTGTGTGTGTGTGTGTGTGTGTGTGTGTGTGTGTGTGTGTGTGTGTGTGTGTGTGTGTGTGTGTGTGTGTGTGTGTGTGTGTGTGTGTGTGTGTGTGTGTGTGTGTGTGTGTGTGTGTGTGTGTGTGTGTGTGTGTGTGTGTGTGTGTGTGTGTGTGTGTGTGTGTGTGTGTGTGTGTGTGTGTGTGTGTGTGTGTGTGTGTCTGTGTGTGTGTCTGTGTGTGTGTCTGTGTGTGTGTCTGTGTGTGTGTCTGTGTGTGTGTCTGTGTGTGTGTCTGTGTGTGTGTCTGTGTGTGTGTCTGTGTGTGTGTCTGTGTGTGTGTCTGTGTGTGTGTCTGTGTGTGTGTCTGTGTGTGTGTCTGTGTGTGTGTCTGTGTGTGTGTCTGTGTGTGTGTCTGTGTGTGTGTCTGTGTGTGTGTCTGTGTGTGTGTCTGTGTGTGTGTCTGTGTGTGTGTCTGTGTGTGTGTCTGTGTGTGTGTCTGTGTGTGTGTCTGTGTGTGTGTCTGTGTGTGTGTCTGTGTGTGTGTCTGTGTGTGTGTCTGTGTGTGTGTCTGTGTGTGTGTCTGTGTGTGTGTGTGTGTGTGTGTGTGTGTGTGTGTGTGTGTGTGTGTGTGTGTGTGTGTGTGTGTGTGTGTGTGTGTGTGTGTGTGTGTGTGTGTGTGTGTGTGTGTGTGTGTGTGTGTGTGTGTGTGTGTGTGTGTGTGTGTGTGTGTGTGTGTGTGTGTGTGTGTGTGTGTGTGTGTGTGTGTGTGTGTGTGTGTGTGTGTGTGTGTGTGTGTGTGTGTGTGTGTGTGTGTGTGTGTGTGTGTGTGTGTGTGTGTGTGTGTGTGTGTGTGTGTGTGTGTGTGTGTGTGTGTGTGTGTAACGCATAACTCATGAACCGATACACGGAAAAACACCAAATTTCAAACTTAAGCCTTATTCCAGCGTCTAATGAGCTGATTAGATTTTGGGCAGAGTCGGAACATCTGGGGGGGTACTTTATGGGTGGTCATTTTTATATTTTATGGAATATATGTTATTTACGTTTGGGGAAGAAAATTTTTTAAATAAAAGTTACTTCTTATTTTATTATCTATAATTTTTGTCATTTACAAAATTTTCCTAAAATGGTCCGTATTCGAGAAATTTGACAAAATGTAAAAAAATATTTTTTTTTATAAAAATTGTTCAAACAAAAGTTGTTTGTAATATAATTCTCTATAATTTTTGTCCCATAGATAATTTCTCTAAAATGGACCGTATTCAAGATATTTGAGAAAATGTGTAAATTTCGAAATTTGAAGAAAACTCAAAAACGGATAAAGAAAAAATCAATAAATTTTAAACTTAAGTTTTATTTCGGCCTGACGTGAAATGATTAGATTTTGGACAAGGTCGGAACATCTGGGGGGGTACTTTATGGGAGGCCGTTTATATATTTTATGGAATATATCTGTTATTTATGTTTGGAGAAGAAAATTGTTCAAATAAAAGTTACTTCTAATATTATTATCTATAATTTTTACCTTATGTAAAAATTTCCTGAAATGGTCCGTATTCGAGAAATTTGACAAAATGTGCAAAATTCTGATTTTTATGAAAATTGTTGAAATAAAAGTTGTTTGCGATATCGATCTCTATAATATTTGTTCATACACGATTTTTTTTTAATGGACCGTAATAGAAAAATTGTAGGAAAAGTGCTAAATTTAAATTTTTCAGTATTTTCATTTTCAATGAATATCTATAGAAAAATGTTCCGCGGTAGATGTATGTGGACAATGTATACATTTAGTTTATCCTCTAAACATTTATAGAGATGCTGCAATAGGTTGTACAAAATAACCGGAAAAAGCCTGTAATAACTATAGTATTTTTAATACAAATCCCGATGCACGTCAGCAATGACGTCGGTCATTCGTCATAGTACTACCAACTAATTAAAATGTCCCTAACTAAGCTAATAATCCGAAAAAGTCACGTATAGTCACGAGCATTCATGAACGTAGTCATATTACTAAAAAGTCGAAAACTGTTATGGTGATTATTTTGATAATTTTAAGAATTATTTAAATTATTTAGTTTATACATGTCTAATTCTTGATAATATAAAATTTATAAAAACATTATTTAAATGTTTAGTACTCAAAAAATAATACTTTACATTAAATAATTTTGACATTCTGTACGCCCATGAAGCTCGTATTTATAGAGAAGAAATGTCATTACAGCAATTGGTACACCTTGTTGCGGTGTTGCAACCCCTTTTTAAAAAATTTCACTGATTTAGTTAGGTTATGTTTATGTTGAGTTAATTATTGTTTGTTCATTATGTTTTCTGTAATTTAAAATCCTTTTGCCTGTATTTTTAAGCTTTGCCAGTTATAATTATAAAAAACTGTTTTTCAAAACAACCATAGAGTGTATAAGCTGATTATTTGTCGTTTAATTTTTATATAGAAAATGCCTAAAAAACTAAATAGTCCTTGTAAGGAGTTGATAGCTTCTTTAATCCATTATTTTGAATGAGAGCGTGATAATGATGGACCACGTTTACCTTTAACTGCTGTAAGAGAGGTAAGTTACAAGTTATAAAATTTAATAGAAATATGAAATTATTTTCTTGTGTTTTTTAGTGTGTTGCAGCATCTCTAAATAAAAATATTTCTACTGTCAGTAGTATTTGGCAAGCAGTCAAGAATAATGAATGATTAAAATCGCTAATTAAAAAGCATTCATATAAACAAAGGATTACCTACTAATACAATAACACTGGATACAAGTGGAATCCGAAGTGGTATTTATAATATGTATGAAACAAGTAAGTATAAAGACAAATCTATTTATTCAATCATAATTTATTTATATTACCTATAAAAGTTTTAATTTGTATACAGTAATATAAATACATACTTATTTGCAGGTCAACATATAACTTGGGAACCTTTAAGAGAAAAGTTGATTGAGAGACAAATGTTTAATGGCTATATTGCATCATTGTCAACTGTATTAAAAGAATGAAGGAAAAAAGATAACCAAGACGTGAACTGTAAATCGGTCAGTTTTTAAGAAATTATAGAATTACAACAGAAGCAGTTCGTTGTCATTGATGAAACATGTATCGTCCAAAATGAAACATTAAACAGCTCATGGGAAAATAATGACAAAGGGTGTTAGACCTACAAAAATCGATGGCAAGAGATAAAACCAAATTTGAAGCAAATTAAGGTATCAGTATTTGTGTAAATCAAGTAAAAAAAAATATTAATATTGAAATGACACATCATATTGAAGATTTAATGGTAGATACGCTATTCTAACAATCATATAAAGACAATTTAATTGGAAAAATTTGATTACAGTGGTCAATAAACATCTACATGTTTTACACATTTTCAAGATGTACAGTGACACCCAAAAATGCCTTTTTTTTTCAGAAATAAACTTTAAAACAATATCAAAAAATTAAAAATGAAGTTACAAGATTTGATATAACGGTGTACCTAACATTAAATCATTGATATAATGTGTTGTTTAGATATTACAGTTTAGAATATAGTGATATTGACACACGTTATACGAAATGGCAACTAAATAGAACTAAATAAAACATTCTTTTTTCAGGTGCAAACCGCCAAAGAAATATATGGTAGATAATTACCTAAGCAGAACAATATAGACAAAGTATTACGTAATCTTCCCTGCCATTTTATTTTTAACTCCATTGAACTTATTTGTGACCTTTCTAAGCAATATAATAATAAACATATTGGCAGAGAGGGATTTTTTAATAGATTGGAAATTATTTTTATTATAATTAACCCTAATAGAGATATCGATGACTGCGATTCAAATACTTGCGATCTGGATTAGGAGAAATAAAAGAATTTTATAGGAATAATGAAGATTAGTAGATGAATAATTGTTTTTTTATGAGAAAATAGTGTAATTAAAAAAAAAACATTGTCTAATTTTTAAAACAATAAACAGTTTGATATATTTCTTATATATCTGTATTTTTATTTAATTTATTCCAAGATATCAAAAAAATATTTGACAGAATAACATTTTTCAAATGTCTTTTGAAGCGGATAGAATGAAGAATCTTGATGTTTGAGTGATGAATCTATTGTTCATATATGTTTCGATAACTTTAGAGTTGAAAAGAAGTAGCGATATCTGTTTATTTTTGAAGCATTTCTGGCTATCTTGAATACTTGAGCTACAGAACCGTTACTGAAAGTGAGATTTACTAAAGCACCTACTCAAATATTTTAACAATTTCCTTCTTGTATTCAAATATTTTAGCATTTTCAAACTTTAATTCTTTAAGTATAGGTATCTACTGATATTATGAATCCTCCACATGCCTTTGTAGTTTTCATTTTTTCAATGACCTCTTTAATTTTATGGGGTGTTGTGGTTTATAACTTAAATGTAGTTCTGTTAAATAACTTTCTTGGTGAAATTAAATTAGTTTTAGATATTTTCTGTGCTAATTCTAAACCAATTTTGATCCATCTGCAATATACTACCTTACAGTTTTATTTTCCATGACTTGCATAATATGTTTAAAGCTTTTTTGTTCAGATGTTTATTATTCATAAAGGAATTCAATATTTTCCGTTATATACATTTAAAACTAATTGTTCCTACTATATAGTAACATAACAAATACATAACCTTACAATTTTAAAAAATTCTAAATTCCTCAACTATTCTGACGATTAGGCAACACTGCAAGGCCGTGACGTCATAAATGATCTCTGACGTGCATCGGGATTTGTATTAAAAATACTATAGATAGGAAAGTCATGTGTTGGACACATCAGATTTTTTCATGTAAGAATGTTAGCAAAGGCTGTAATACTAATATAACCTCAAAAAGCATTTATTTTTTAAATGGTCAATAATAGGTAATGCTAAAGCTGAGAAATTCAGTGAATGTGGTCATTTACTGGGTTGGCAGGAATTTTAAAATAATTTGTTTTGATAATGTACTTTAATGATAATGTTTATGTATTAAAATATTATTTTTGCAATAAAGCAATTGTGTAACATTTATTTTCAGATGACAGAAACACCCAAAAGAGCATATACAAGATTTAAGGCCAAGTTCAATTTTGTTTGACATATAATCACGTATGTCACTAATGAATATGTGGCGGCAACTGACGGCAACACTGTCAGCTACTCCATGGCTACTAGAGTACATACAGGTCCGGTATAAGCCATGTAAAATAATAATTTAATGTTTTGATCGAGTTAAATAAAATATCAAAATTAAATGTTTATTTTTAAGTAAACATTTTTAAATGTATGTCTTCAATCAAAAATAATATAGGCTAATACTCAAGTGTATTATACGAGTGTACTGGACAAGAGATAATTTTACCCTTTACTCCAGTTTTTTGTAATGAAACCAGCGGTAAAATAGATATTTGTGTACCAAGGCTGTGTTTTGGCCGAATTAGACATATGCGTTCAAGTTTAAGCTAGTTATGGTTAACTATAAGAGTAATAGGCAAGAAACGGGTGTTCAATCAAACTTGACATCGAGATAGATGTCACATCAGGTGCGTTTTAATCATCCGCTTCTGCTTCCGGAATTGTCGGTTTAGTCGTTTTAACCTGTCAGATTAAAACAAGAAAACCGACAATTCCGAAGCAGAAGCGGATGATTAAAACGCACCTATAAGCAGGTGTACTAAAGATGAACTTTGCAGGACCAAGCATCAGATAGGTATAACACTTGATATTCTGAAAACTATGTGAATACTACACTGAATAAGAACGAATGGAAGTGTCAGAAGGAGGCTAAAGGCAAAAAATAGACGGAACAGAGCCTAATAGATAGATAAGTAATATTTTAGCCAGGAGAGAGTCGATGAGTGTTATAGATATAGTTAATTTATGAATATATTTTTAATGTATAATTTCAGTTTATTTTCATTTTTGGTATAAAACTATGGCTGACATAATAAAACTCTTAAAAGTATATATATTTTCAATTTGTATTACTATACATTATTTAGTATTCATTTATTCTCTCTGACCTAGGGAAAAGGTCAGAAAACCCTGGTCATAATTGTTTACAATGTTGCGTGTTCCTAATGATACAAAACATTACAGAGGAATGATATTTAGCCGATGAAATCTCATCAAGTTCACGCATGACATATTGTGGTATGGAATATGGCTATCTCTGATGCATCTGCAAATTTAAATTTATTTTTGCGTACTGTTTTTTATCAACTGATACCCCAAATTTATACAAGCCATGTCTTCGCACCACAATGTGACATAGCATCAAATCTGCTTAATTTCGTACCATTTTTTTTAAGTATCAAAGATATTCTTGGTGTATCTGATCATCATGTTTCGAGTCATTGAACCTAAAAAATAACAAATATCAATAAATAGAATTCGGAATTTATTCCAAAAATATTTTTCTTTGGGAATTATATAGGATTTCTCGTTAATATACTGACAAACTTTTAAAGGTGGTAGGTGCATCAAAATAAACATTTTTTTGCTTATTAAAATAAAAATAATTTTATTGCCCAACAAATTAATCAATTTACACAACAAAATACATGAAATAAATGTTAAACATTATATTTCGAGAGAAAATAATTTTAGCAACAGCAAGAAAAAAAAAGAAAAGAAATAATCCTAAATACATTAGCTACAAATTAATACAACTAATGATCGAAATAAATATCCCAATCAGAACAAAATTAATTAAAATTTGAGCACATTAGCGTTATAGGTGAATTTCTTCCCAAGTTCGTTCAAATACTTGCTGTATAAAATGTTTTATGATATCTAATAGCTGTTTGGGGAACATTAAAATTTATTTAATTTATCAAAAATAGTACATCAATAATGTTATGTAATATTTTATAAAAAAATGTAACACTGGAAACTACCCTTCTTTTTTCGAAAGAAGCAGAGATTCTTCAATACCTCGAATTGGATACAGCTCATCTATTTTAAAAGAAAGGTACTTAAGAGATCGCCGCTGAACATTTTCCAATGATCTTTTATGAATATTGTAAATAAGGTTCCAGACAAGAGATGCATATTCTGGCCTGGAACGAACTAAAGAAAAGTAAGGATCTCCAAGCTTTAAAAGTTTGTAAAAGAACGAGTATTACGAATTAAGAACCCTAAGCTTTTCAACGCAGAAGCAACCTCGGAAGCAACGGTATTTTCAATATAATCCGAAAAAGTAACTTTTTGGTTGAATAATATACCTTAATCTTCAATTTGTGCCACAAGTCCGATAAAGGTAGGCTGTTAAATAAATAATCAAACTCCACCTTGTTATTATTTCTAGTATAGGAACATACTTTACATTTAGACACATTCATAAACAGCTTGTTTTCATTACATCAATTTTCAACGATTCCCAAGTTGGGTCTGTAAAAAGTAACAGTCTTGAATTGATGAGATTGAGGTAAATATTTTTAAGTCAGCAGCGAACAGCAGGTTAAATTTATTGCCAAGTCATTTATAAATATACCAAATAATAGTGGCCCCAGATTGGAGCTCTGTGGAACTCCAGATGTTGCTGTGAGGGGTGAAGATGAAAATCCGTTGTAAAAGACATAATTAAAACGATGATTTAGGTAAGATGAAAATAATCTCAACAGCGACTGATCAAACCCTAAGCTTTCCAACTTCCTTGCAAGAATATTATGATTTTGAATTATTACAAAATACATTATGGGCAGGTTGTACAAAAAATATTCTAATCATATTTTAACTAACAAGAGTTTTATTTTTAACTAGTTATATTCAAAAACAATGTCATTTTTAAAACTATGTTTAACAATAACCGATGAGTATACAACAAGGTTCACAGTTTAAACTAAGTCTACATTTTAACTGCCTATTGTACAACCCGCCATATGTACAATTAAAAATTAATTGTATTTCTTTAAAATGCACCTTATTCTGTTGGTCAAAACCATTCGATAAAAAAATTAAAAAATATTGGTATAAAGGTGGTTTTTATATCTATGCTATAATATCGCAAGAGCCCACTGCAAATTTTTACCGTCATCTGATAACGAAATTAAATGTACCCCAAAAGCATGGAAAAACATTGTACTTTACCAAATGGCACCTGTGCCAATCCCTATCCTGAGCAAAGTAGCTTAAAAAAATTATTTTATATTAAAAAAATCACATAAGGCATTAGAGCTCTAATTTCGTTTGCCCTTAAAGTTTTCCAGAAAATAACTCAGGATAGGGATTGGCACAGGTGCAATTTGGTAAAGTACAATGTTGTTACATGCTTTTGGAGCATATTTCATTTCGTTATCAGATGACGGTCGAAATTTGCAGTGGGCTCTCATACTATAAAGCATGCATTGGGGTAGCATGTAGATTATCTAAGTATCAGGTCAGAGAGATTAAAATTAAATAACATATGTAGTGGGATTCTCATCTTTTGAGTACGTCTCCTATCGAGACTCCTATCTTTGTTCGACAGACAGCGAATTTGTTGTAATGTCTCTATCTATTCTGTATATAATGTGTCGAGTTTGGCACAAAAGAATCGCTGTTCTGATCAGAAGAAATTAACCACATCAAAGGAAGAAAATTAGGTCCCCTGTTATTTTTAATTTATATTAATGATTGTTAATGTTGCAATAATTAATATGACATTTACCTGTTTGCCTATGATGTCCTTATCTATGTTTCTTGTAAGTTGTAAGGATTCAGATAACTAAGAGTTAATTGTCAATGAAACTCTGCAAAATGTTTAAAAATGATGTTGCAATCATTTGTTAAAAATCAACACAAACACCTAAAACAAAATATAAGCTGATAAGTAATAACTATATGCAGTTTGAGGAAAAACAATATAAGAAAATCTATACAGTTAGTAGAAAAATTCAAATATTTAAGGGTAATTATTCGGAAACAGATGAAATTCACAGATCATATGCAAATACTGTTATCAAAACAATTGCAGTTAAATTACATTTCCTATTTAGAATCATAGAATGTTATTAAAATAATTGTTATATTATTACATTATTTTTTACTAAATTTGAATATTGTGATATTAGCAAACTAGCCAAATAAAGAAAATAAAAATAAAATAAAAACCGAAAACATACCTGGATCTACAATAATATATATAAATAATATAAGTACATTGCATCTTTTAAATTATTAAAGTCCATTAAATTGAAATGACACGTCAAACCATAAACGTCAAACTTTCAAAACAAACATGCTTGTGTTCCAAACAGAAAATAGCATTTATAGAATAATTTATTTACTTGCAACCTTTCCCCACACACCACCTCGCCCCTCACCCATAAACATGGTCAAATTGGGCTAAGCCATTTTACATTCGTCTGCATAAGGAGCGATGTTGCAATTTTTCAATTTTTAGTGTCTATTCCGTTTGTTCAGATGGCAGCATCTTATGGGCCCTACATTTTTAAATCTTATCCCAAGAATCCTGAAATAATTAGGCAAAAATAAAAGAATGTATGTTGCGTTTTAACTTTTAAATACTATAAAAAATGATGGAAAGTCCATAACTTTTAAATATTTGTTAAATATCACTTATTAAAATATTTTGCATTAAAAGTAAAACAAACCATAGACTTTCCATCATTTTTTACAGTTTTTTGAACTCATTTATGAAAACAGTTTTTGAAAATATTATCGTTCAGAGCTGTATTTCTTGTGATAAAAAAGTCGCCGTCACTTGTCATTGAACTTGGCCTTAAGTATTCCATTAAAGATCTAAAGACAGAAGTCCAAGAAGGAAGAATTAGTGCTACTAAAGCCAGTAAACAATTTAAAATTCCAAAAGGCACTTTAATTAATAAACTGCATGGAAAATCCGATGTTTCAGTAAGAAAGATGGGCCCACCAAGAATCTTGACTGCTCAGGAAGAAGATATGTTGGAGAATTGGATAATCCAAAAATCAAAAATTGGGTTTCCTATGCATCCAGATGAAATGAAAGATGCCGTACAAAAGGTAATGGAAGAAACCCAGCGTCCTAATCCATTCAACAACAACCTTCCCGGTGATAAATGGCTAAAAGGATTTTTAAAAGTAAAGCCAGATATTGAGAAAAGAAATGCTGAAATTATTTCCAAAGCTAAAACTAGCGCCACTGAGCAGGATATCAGAAAGTGGTTTCAGGATCTTAAAAGTTATTTAATAGAAGAAGATGCTGTTGATGTTCTTGAAGATGCTGATCGGGTCTATAATGCTGATGAGTCTGGGGTGCAATTATGCCCCAAAACAGGAAAGGTGCTAGGGCCAAAACATTTTAGAAATTTTTATGATGTTGCTGACAGAAAAGAAAAAGAGTGCCTTTTTCTGCCAGTGGAAAAGTAGCTCCAACACTTATAATATATCCATACAAAAAAATACCTAGAGACATTGCTAACTCTATCCCTGATAATTTTTCTATTGATTGAAGTGATACAGGTTGGATGGTTGGTCCTACATTTTTTGAGTATGTAGCCAATAATTTTTATCCATAGCTGTTAGATAATAACATAAAATTGCCTGTTCTCTTTCTGCTAGATGGACATAAGTCACATATCAGTCCTGAACTAGACAGGTTTTGTCAAGAAAAAATAATTATTTTATATTGTCTATTACCAAGTGCTACACACATATTACAGCCATGTGATGTTGGTATCTTTAGACCTCTAAAAGTATCCTGGAGGTAGCAGTGTCAGAAATATAAACAAGAAACAAGAAAATCTCTAACCAAAGTATCTTTTGCACCTATTTTTGCACAAGCATTTAAAAATGCCAGTAAAATTGAAACCATACAAAACGTCTTCAGGGCATGTGGCATATTTCCATTTAGGTAATGCAAATAATATTGATTTTTCAAAATGTATGTTTACTCGTCAGGCAGCACTAAAAGAAGATAACAATAATGTAGAGAGTAATCAGAGTGGAATTGATAAAACGAAATTTTTAAAAATTCTTGAAAGTGAAATTTCCCCAGAAACCTTAAAAACATACAAAGAAGGTAGAAAAGTACAAAAGTTTTAAATAATGATAAATTATTTAAATTATGGAAAAAATATTCAGAAAATCAAGACAACGCCAATGAAGAAAATGGCAATTATATTGCATTAGAAGACGAAAGAGAAAATATGAAATATAATGTTCTAGTAAGATGGACAGAGAAACTAATGATTATCAGGAAGTTGAAGAAATTAGAAATGTAGATTATATAAATAAAGAAAATCAAGAAAGTGCCCCGGAGATTACCCAAAAAAATTAATATGTATGTAAACAAATTGAGGAAGAAATGGAACAAGACAATACTCAAAATAAAAGCATTCAAATTGAAATTGAACTCAAAAAAATCTCTTAAAGTCGAAGATTCCTGGAAGGAACACTTACACTTTCCAAATTTGGAAATTGCCACTAAAAAAAGTGTTAAACAAAAAGCCCTTTGGCAATAACTTCCAAATATTGAGAAGAATATCATGAGAAGAAAGAAGAACAAAAAACAATTGCTGAAGAATTAAAAGAGCAAAGAAAGAAGTTAGAGAGGAAAAAAACGTAGACGTGAAGAATTAAACAAAAATAAAGAAAATAAACCAAAAAAGTTAAAGAGAACAGAATCTTCTTCAAGTTCAAGTGATTCGAATATTTCAGATAAAGAATCTTTTGAGGAAAATGAACAAGAAAACCAGGATGAAAATGAAATCAATGAATCTATGTCACCAACTACATTTACCATTGCTGATTTCGTGATTGTCAAATATGAGAACAGTTATTTTCCTTGTGTTGTTATACGGAAAACAAAAAGGAGAATATGAAGTGCGAGTCATGTGTAAAAGTGCACAAAATTGGAAATGGCCAGAAAAAAATTACCAAATATGGTATAAAGAAGAGGATGTCATTAAAAAGATTAAACCACCAATGCTGCTGATATGTAGTCGAGGAAATGTGTATTCAGTTCCTGAAATGGAAAAGTATGAAACACTGCTTTAATTTTTTTAAACTAAGTATTTATGTTTTCTTTTAGACAATAAAGTTTTGTAGTCACTTGCTGGTATTTTATTTGGTCAATTACTCAAAAGAACTGGTCATTTACTAGGATTTTATGCATTATATCTTAAACATTATCGAATATTTTAAACAAATAAACATGTTTACATTTTTATGTTAAAAAAGTTAAATTAGTAAACAAATTAATCCTGCTATTCCTTGCTTTTTCTTTTAAAAACAAAACGAACATTTTTACAAATATGTATATATACTGTCGACTAAAGTGGTCATTAACTGGACAATTCGCCCTACAAAGGTTCAAATAAAATACAAAATTACAAGCTGGTAACATACCTTACAATAAAATAACTAATATAGTTTAGTAACAGGTTGATGATCATCGTAAGTAGTAGTTAAAACAGTTACAAAACATCACTAGTACTGAGGGAAAAAGTTAAATAGTAGTGAGATTTATTAGTAAAAAAACATCCTATGTTGGAGGTAAAAACAGGAGGGTGTCAAGTAAAGGTAATTCTTAATGAAAAGGAATAGAAATTTCAGATTAATAAAAACTTTGTGTGGTACTGATTTAAAGATATTTATTTTCGCTTAAAAAAATGACCACATTTGAACAATTGAATGACCTTTACGATTTTTATAATAAATAATTCTTTCGACCAATAGAAAAAGGGTTGTGACAGTATTTATAATCGTAAGTTTGCACATCAAGTTTATTTCTTCAAATTTAGAATGAGGCAGATTCATACTTGCTAAAACCTATTAGGCGGATTTTTCCTAGATAGGTAATAAATATTTATTAAACTTGCAAATATATTTGTAGGCTTGCAAAATATTTGCAGCACATTTATTTTACTTAGTGGATTATTCCTAACAACAAATAAACGCAAAAACACTTACTGTTTTGACCCACAGGGCAAGGATACATCCTCCTCTTCTTAGAAACATGTATGCGGGTATCTTTAAACGATTTGTATATCCTTTTAGCTTGTTTATTGTTGCTCGGCTGATCCAAATAACTTGAATGAGCAGGCATTTCATCTTTCAATGTCGGTAAATCACAATGCGTAGTCAACAAAGTCAAAAGTTCACTCTTAGGTAGCACAAATTCGGAAGGCTCTTGCTTGATATCATTGAGGTCCACGTACAAATCAGTCACTTTACGTTCTTTTTTAATATCTACAGAAGCATTTTGCGAGTAATCGCTTACATAATCCTGATCTTTTTTAATGAACAAATCTGAATGTTGTTCAAGTTTACGTTCTTCACATTCGATTATTTCTTGTTTTATTTCATCGATATGTGGTTCGAAAGATTCTTGTTTCACATCCATAATTTTAACAGAACTCAACTCAAAGTTTAAACAATGAAATAAACAGAAATAAACGTACGAATTTCCTGTGTTAAAAATTAAAAACAAGACGATAGATGGGATAGATGATTAAAAACAAATCAAAAATGACAATTGACAAAATCAAATATCAAACATTAATTAGGGCGCGTTCCAACGATATAAGTCGTTGTCGTTGGGCGCGTTCAGAAATATCACACCAAAGTGTAGATGTAACCAATGAACTGGAGTGGGGTAGAATACGGCTCTATCAAGCTAGCGGGGGGCACTCTGTGGCGGCACCATACAAGATCTGGTGGGTTTTTTGTAACTTTTTTGTAGCTTTTTTGTTACGCTATTTGCGAATTTGTAGCTTTGCCCAGGTCCGAAAAAACAGCGGATCCGTTAGCTTGAATTTCCATAAATTCCATATTAGCGGCACAGATTCAGACCCAGCTGGTTTTTCGTAACTTTTTTGTAGCTTTTTTGTTACGCTAGTCTCCCTTTTGTAGCTTGTACTGAACCTGAGAAAAGCGCGGATCCGCTAGCTTAGCGGATATTTGTAGCGGCACCAGCTCGGACCAGGCTCATTTTTTGTAACTTTTTTGTAGCTTTTTTGTTACGCCTGTCTCCATTTCGTTGCGAGGCCTGAACGTGAGTAATAATCGTTTCTCCATGAGTTATGTCCATGAGCGTGAGAGAAAAGTGCTTTAATTTAAAATCAAGTTTCGGCCTCTACAAATAATATGTGCAACTCGATAGTGTGACTATCTGTTGATAGATGGCACCAGTATTGCATTTCACGAATTATGGCATGGCCATCTTCCATCCAATATATTTTTGAGAAATTTAAATATAATCCAAAATCTCAAAATCGGACATTTGTTTTTAAATGTTTTTTAGTGTTGTTTATGTATTTATACTTTTGTTGAATCATTGTATTTAGAGAAGATAGTAGAACAACCTTATGGACGTTTCATTGGAGGCAATTCTGTCGCGACATCTGTTAGAAATTCATCAAAATAGCCCGAACGCTAGCACTTCCTCGATCATTGAGTACAGAATTCTATATACATAAAATTTTCTTAATTTTTAAATTCATATGGGTAGAGTTCTAAATTTAAATTACTATTGTTTATATTCTCTAAAATGATAATTAATCGTAAATAAATGTTCAACAAGCATAATTAAACTCGTATATTCCATTTTTAAAACAAATATTCTGAATCGATTATGGACCCATCTATTAGTAAATAGAGAAATTACGTTCGTTTCGAAGACGACAAAATTATCAAAGACATGACTTGGACACCACGGAGCTTGCTGCCATCTATTGATACTGTCCATTGTCCTCCAAGATAATTTGCATTGGTATTGTTTTACTAGTTGATCTAAATACAATGGTTGAATCAAGAATATTCTTACATCTTTTTTGAATGATTTCCTTAACCAATCGTTTTGCAGTATTTATGGACCAGTGTTTAATTCTGTCGGATCACAACTATACAGTGTGTTCCATCTCAGACGAGCCACCCCGTATATTTCTTATCCCATAGCACAGAGGCCCGCATAGTAATTAGAAAAATTTCCCGAAACACGTCGGATGATTTTCTTTGGGGGACATCGATCGATCTTTTGACGTATATTTGAGGCTTGAACCAGCAACCCAGACAACACACCAGATCCCAGCAGGGATATCCACAGAATATCTTTTGTGGATATCCAATATATCCACAGGATATCAGAAACATTCCGTGGATCTAATATGGATATCCAAATGTCCGTCTATATCCAGAATATAGAAGATATCATATGGATATCCAGCAAAATATCTAATGAGTATATATCTTTCAGACAATACAAAAAATCCCAGAGATATCCACAGAATATATTCTGTGGATATCCAATATGGATATCCAACCAAATGTCCGTCTATATACCAGGATATAGAAGAATTCGGATATTCAGCAAAATATTTTATAGGTATTTTTAGTAGAGGTTCATAAGTAACCAATGATTATTGAATAAAGTCGAAAGAAAATAGCAGAGATAAAAAATATTTTCAACACTCTGCCTTTGATTTTGCCCACTAAGGAGAAAGATATCCTTATTAGGACTCTTCAGCAATAATTAGAAATTCTCGACTCCGGTCTCTAATGAAGTCTGATTATGAAAAATTTCGATCGAACTCAATTACAGCGGGTTGAGCATGAGTAGATGCGAAAGTAATATCGCCATCTATACCTAGTAAGCAAAATCAAAAATTACATCTAGTGGATATCCACGATCATAGATTACTTTCCACGATGGTTTGCGTTCGCGCCTAGACTTTGATATATTTAGTGGATGTCCATGGGATATTGAATACACCTTAAAAAAATTAATTTTAAATATCTAAACGGTACTATTAGCCACAATGGCGTAATTTTTTTAATAATTTGCTATATAATTACTATTATTTATGGACATTTGCATGTCTATAAATTACAGCTCATGGATATAAAATATAGATATCCACCATGGACTGGACATTCAGTGGATATTGGGATGTTCAGTAGATATCCAAAGGATTCGGTGTGCTGTCTGGGAACCCCCTATGAGGGGGCGCTTCCACCCCTCAAAATGGAATGGGGAAGAAAGGTTGAGTGATACATCATTTGTAAGGTCTTGAAAGCCTCTTTACAACGGTGTATGAAAAAAATCACATTCTAAAAAAAAATTAATTGTTTTATCACGTGAAATGATCGAAGAAACGTGATAAACACCTTCTAAGAACAAAAAATGAAGGCAAGATAAGAAAATGTTTTGATTTTTTTTATTTATTAGTTCGAGAGAATTTATTATTGCATGGAAATCAATGGAAGACAAATTGAACATTTCATTTAAAAACGCAGTTTTGATTTTTTTGATTGTAAGCATGATAAAACAATTGATTTTTTTTAAGAATGTGATTTTTTTCATACACCGTTGTAAAGAGGCTTCCAGGACCTTATAAATGAAGTATCACCCAACCCCTGCTCTTCCCTATTCAATTTTGAGGGGTTGAAGCGCCCTTTTATTATAGGGGGTTGCTCGTTCAAGCCTCAAATATACGTTAAAAGATGTCCCCCAAAGAAAATCATCAGACGTGTTTCGGGAAATTTTTCCAATTACTATGGGATAAGAACTATACGGGGTGGCTCGTCTGAGATGGAACACCCTGTATATAGTGAGAATAGGTAATTGCTTGGTAGCTATTACCACCGGTGTGAAGTTTAAGTTTTTAGCAGTAACAAGTATTAGAAATTAAAAATTAAAAAAAACCGACTTCAAAAACGTTCCAAATTTATATGGGACCACCCCGAGGTACCCCCTTACTAACAAAAAAAAAATCATATAAATCGGACAAGGTGGTAAAAGCATTATCGCTAAACATACATAAAAAATGAAGAGTTTGAAGATTTTCTCATGGACCCAATTATTAGATTTTGACCAAATATATGGGACCACCCCTGAAGTATCCCCTTCCTAACAAAAAAATAATCATTGAAATCGGACACCGTGTTAAAGAATTATCGCTGAACATACATAAAAAAAAATATCGCGACGAATTGAGAACCTCCTCCTTTTTTGAAGTCGGTTAAAAATAACCGAAAACACCCGATCGGGAAAATAGTGGCGTCCGGCATACAACTATTTTAATAATCTTGCCAATATGTATTTTACATTAATATTGGACAAATGTCCGATTTTAAGATTATATCTAAATTTTTCAAAAATATATTGGATGGAAGATGGCCATAATTCGTGAAATCATTGTATTTAGATCAACTAGTAAAACAATACCAATGCAAATTATCTTGGAGGACAATGGACAGTATCAATAGATGGCAGCAAGCTCCATATGATATCTTCTATATTCTGGATATAGACGGACATTTGGATATCCATATTAGATCCACGGAATGTTTCTGATATCCTGTGGATATATTGGATATCCACAAAAGATATTCTGTGGATATCCCTGCTGGGATCTGGTGTGTTGTCTGGGTTGCTGGTTCAAGCCTCAAATATACGTCAAAAGATCGATCGATGTCCCCCAAAGAAAATCATCCGACGTGTTTCGGGAAATTTTTTCTAATTACTATGCGGGCCTCTGTGCTATGGGATAAGAAATATACGGGGTGGCTCGTCTGAGATGGAACACACTGTATAGTTGTGATCCGACAGAATTAAACACTGGTCCATAAATACTGCAAAAACGATTGGTTAAGGAAATCATTCAAAAAAGATGTAAGAATATTCTTGATTCAACCATTGTATTTTTAGATCAACTAGTAAAACAATACCAATGCAAATTATCTTGGAGGACAATGGACAGTATCAATAGATGGCAGCAAGCTCCGTGGTGTCCCAAGTCATGTCTTTGATAATTTTGTCGTCTTCGAAACGAACGTAATTTCTCTATTTACTAATAGATGGGTCAATAATCGATTCAGAATATTTGTTTTAAAAATGGAATATACGAGTTTAATTATGCTTGTTGAACATTTATTTACGATTAATTATCATTTTAGAGAATATAAACAATAGTAATTTAAATTTAGAACTCTACCCATATGAATTTAAAAATTAAGAAAATTTTATGTATATAGAATTCTGTACTCAATGATCGAGGAAGTGCTAGCGTTCGGGCTATTTTGATGAATTTCTAACAGATGTCGCGACAAAATTGCCTCCAATGAAACGTCCATAAGGTTGTTCTACTATCTTCTCTAAATACAATGGTGAAATGCAATACTGGTGCCATCTATCAACACATAGTCACACTATCGAGTTGCACATATTACTTGTAGAGGCCGAAACTTGATTTTAAATTAACGAACTTTTCTCTCACCTCATGGAGAAACGATTATTACTCACGTTCAGGCCTCGCAACGAAATCGAGACAGGCGTAACAAAAAAGCTACAAAAAAGTTACAAAAAATGAGCCGGGTCCGGGCTGGTGCCGCTACAAATATCCGCTAAGCTAGCGGATCCGCGCTTTTCTCAGGTTCAGTACAAGCTACAAAAGGGAGACTAGCGTAACAAAAAAGCCACAAAAAAGTTACGAAAAACCAGCTGGGTCTGAATCTGTGCCGCTACTATGGAATTTATGGAAATTCAAGCTAGCGGATCCGCTGTTTTTTCGGACCTGGGCAAAGCTACAAATTCACAAATAGCGTAACAAAAAAGCTACAAAAAAGCTACAAAAAACCCACCAGGTCTTGTAAGGTGTCGCCACAGAGTGCCCGCTAGCTTGATATAGCTGTAGAATACTTGTCAATAGGCTTGAGATGCGACTCTATGGGCGAAGACAGGTTATTTTTCATCTCACTCGGGAGTATTTATAACAACCATTTTCTATTTCAATTTGTTATTGTCTGATCCACCAGCTTGTGGATTGAACAATAACAATGTGAAACAGAAAATGGTTATTATAAGTACTCCCGAGTGAGATGAGAAATAAAAATGGCTGCGACCATAGAGTCGCATCTTGTTCTATTGATACAATTGCCGCGTTTAAGAATCCACATCGGATGCATCTGAGATGTAAAAAATCTTTGATCACGTGACTCAGCATACGTAAATGTAATGGGACAGATGTGTCCGATGTGAATAAAAAAACGCTCGAGATGTAAAAAATGCATCCGATGTGGATTCTCAAACGCAGCAAATATGCACATTGTCTTTCTACCCCACTCCAGTTCATTGGATGTAACTAACACTAATGTGACCCACGTTCATGGCTATATCAAGCTAGCGGGCACTCTGTGGCGGCACCACACAAGACCTGGTGGGTTTTTTGTAGCTTTTTGTTACGCTATTTGCGAATTTGTAGCTTAGCCCAGGTCCGAAAAAACAGCGGATCCGCTAGCTTAAATTTCCATAGTAGCGGCACAGATTCAGACCTAGCTGATTTTTCGTAACTTTTTTGTAGCTTTTTTGTGGCTATATCAAGCTAGCGGGCACTCTGTGGCGGCACCATACAAGACCTGATGGGGTTTTTTGTAGCTTTTTTGTAGCTTTTTTGTTACGCTATTTGCGAATTTGTAGCTTTGCCCAGGTCCGAAAAACAGCGGATCCGCTAGCTTGAATTTCCATAAATTCCATAGTAGCGGCACAGATTCAGACATAGCTGGTTTTTCGTAACTTTTTTGTAGCTTTTTTGTTACGCCTGTCTCCATTTCGTTGCGAGGCCTGAACGTGAGTAATAATCGTTTCTCCATGAGCGTGAGAGAAAAGTGCGTTAATTTAAAATCAAGTTTTGGCCTCTACAAGTAATATGTGCAACTCGATAGTGTAACTATCTGCTGATAGATGGCACCAGTATTGCATTTCACGAATTATGGCCATCTTCAATCCAATATATTTTTGAGAAATTTAGATATAATCTCAAAATCGGACATTTGTTTTTAAATGTTTTTTAGTGTTGTTTATGTATTTATACTTTTGTTGAATCAAGAATATTCTTACATGTTTTTTGAATGATTTCCTTAACCAATCGTTTTGCAGTATTTATGGACCAGTGTTTAATTCTGTCCGATCACAACCACAAAGCACATAGAGGTTAGTTCTTTATACAATGATAGAGGTTCCACGTGAATGACCAAGGTCAAAACCGACAACTGACATTTCTTATGCTATTGACTCCAAACTCTAGATGGGGCTACTGGTGAAATTATTATTTCATACTCCATTTTTAGTTTTTATGGACGAAAGACAACAAAAGAATCCAAAGATGTGGCGTGTATTTATTTAAATTTTTGGTTAGTCTCATTTTTCCGTCTGATTTTAGTGATTTTTTTGTTGGCTTTGGCTTTTGGTTTCTGTTTATAGTTTTGTCTTAATTATTTGCAAAATTGTGATGTTTTGCTTTTCTATTTCCTACTGTTTTGCAATAATTTTGGTACTACACATTGAAAACTTCGAGAAAAACTTCATTGATTTACCATGTATCATAAAAAGACAAACGGGTAATCAATTTATCACTGGTCTAGATTCCGAAGTCATTTTTCACATAAGAAAGTATACCATCTGTATTTGGAAAGAAAATATTTATCAGTGAATGAATAGTTAAAAGGATTCACCTTCCTGGCTCACGAGCTAGGAGGTGCCTATCATCTTAGGAGGATGAACAATGGGCCTAATGAGACATAAGTGCCGTGGGGGTAACCCACCCTCCACACACGTTACAGATACAGAGAGGATTCACCTTTTAATCCAATATCTATATTACATATTTATTCTTTAGGTAAAAAGACATATAAAATATAAAACTTTAGTGTTAATAAAATGTTATATCCTAGTTTCTACTTCACATTTCAATATATTGATATTTTAAAGATTTGAGATTGTATACCTATTTGCTCCAAGTAAGTATTTGTTAAATATGTATTATTTGTATTTATTTTGTATATGTATGTGTATGATTATTATTATTATTTCCGATTATCATACATAATAAAACCCCTTAAAATCAAACATATGTGACGACTATGGCGGATACACTTTCGAGATCTATCCAGAGTCAACGTGATAATGTTTCTAGTATTGGTGAGAATTGGTGAAAATTCTAGTACCTTCGCCAAAGTTTTAAATTTGTATATAAATATTGGTGGAGGAACAACGCAGGAATCAGTGATAAATAAAGTATTGGACTGTGAATATAAATAGTGAACGATTCAAAGACATTCGAAATATATAAATTAGAATAGTATTGTTCTAAAATAAATGTGTTTAAATAAATTATTAATAAATAAATGCTTGTTTTAAAATAAACAAACATCACAATAAGTTCTGTAAATAATTGTAAACCTCTGTTTTCATCACGTAAAATACACTGAAATGGTGACCTTAACTAATTTTGGGTGCAGTTTTGTAAATAGGTAAGTAAGGTTGAATCGAAGGATTTAATAAAAATACTTTTTTGCTTACCTATACTCTATTTTACATTTCAATAATTTAAATAGTTGCAATTATTATTGAGTAAATATTTCTAGGTTAAAAGCGTTAATTTTAGTCATAATCATTAAATTCAAGTCAATACCATTTCAATAATTATTTAAGATAAGGTATGTAGCATGGCCACAAACGAATAAGTTCCTTTAATTACCTGAAAAAAAAAATATTTATATTATTACCCATACAGCACAAACACATTTCGGAAATATAAACATCCCAGAAACATTTCTGAAATATGCCTGAAACGTAAAAATGTCCTCTAAATATAATATTTCACAGTAACATTTCTGAAATAAAATTTAGAAATCTTTTAGAAATATTAAATAGTAATATTTCAGAAATGTATTCTAGTTTTCTTTATAATATATTAGACTAAAAAAAGACATTTAAAAATATACATGTTTATTTAAAATACACAAAAATTTAAACATTGATTTTTAAAAAAACAAATAAATATGTTTTAAAGAATATTTCATAGACTATAGAAGTAAATTGCTTTATATCCACCAATTCCTTTAAATGCACTAATTTGAAACAACTAGTTTTTTTTAGTAAATGTTCCAAGTAAAGAAACATTTACGATTATTATAATCTAATCATTAGGATCAATTAGCAATTTTATTTTTACCTAACTTATCTGGGGATGAAAAACTTCATAAACTAAGATTCTACTCACTATATAGTGTACTTTAGAGTCTAATTATTTAGTTACACTGCCGTTAACGTATAACACTTAACCACACTATACTCTGTTTTAATCTAACATCACTGAACTAACTCAAAAGGCCTGGTTCTCTGGAGTCTTCTTATTAGATTATTGAGGAGCTGAATAATCTCTAGGTTTCCATGTTGGAGCAGTCATTGTTGGTAACTACTGGAAAAATTTTTGTTTTGTATTTTCAACAACCTCCACTTTAAGGTCCCTATGAAGACCAGTATTACAGCAATATCAGGATGCGTCGACGAAGTTCCTTAATACTTTATTCTGGAAACGTTGAATAACTTGGATGTTATTTTTACTGGCACAGCCCCAAAGCTGGCAAATTACTTCATTTCCTCCAATTTCTTAAAATGCACTAATCTGAAACAAAATATAGGTAATTAAAAAGGATTTATACAAATTATTTGATTAAAAATAGTTTTATTAATATTGTTTTAAATTAACTATAATAAGACAATACTCATGTCTAAACAAAACATGAAGATCCACCTAAACAAGCATTATTTATGTAGTTCTCACCTTCATTTCTAAAGACATGTACTGCTTCCCATATAACAAGTTCACAATGCATGAATATCAAAAACCAATAACTCAAATCTATAATTATATATTTAGAATATAGGCTTGTTTCTAGCTGGTGGCTAGACAGGGACACGATAAAATAAAATAACTACATCCCATCTTCTTACAAATCGGAAATCCTTCATTAATTGTTGGGCCTTTTACAACATAAACCGTTTAGTAACCTTTTGTGTAACATTTATAACATGTTTCATAAACATTTTTAGTGAAATATTTATCTAAAATATTTCAAAAACTTGTGCTTGAAATGTTATGTTTGAAACGTTTGAAATATTTCTGAAATAATGTGTGTTGTATAGATACTTATTTTTCATTTTTTTTACGATCACTATCCAAAGTAAAAAATTTTAAATCTAGCAGCATTTTCAATCTAGCTGGATTTTGTTGGACCAACATCATTCCAGCTGAACCCTGCGCAGATCCAGCAATTTATCGATTTTTTTTTAAAGAAATTAAAGCTTTTTTTAAACGCATACGCAAATGCAAACGCGGAAGAAAACGCAAACGCGAAAGCAAACGCAAACGCGAAAGTAAACGCAAACGCAACGGACTGATAGACACGTAGACATCACCGTACACATTTCTGTATCTGTATATAGACGGGAAAGTAAAAAGAAAGGGATAATCGTTGTTATCATAGAACAATATTGTGTTTATTACAAATAATAAGTTTGATTGTCCCTTTCTACAAATTAATATACCAATATTTTCAACTTGCTGATAAACAATAACTATTTTACTTACCGCTAAAAAAGTTCTCAGAGACATTTTATCAAATGGTCCAATATATAATGCGACTTCTCTGTTACATCTCATTAGCATAATGCTAACCATTTGTTTTACCACTTTCGTTTGTTCATACCAATTACTTTCAAATAGAGCTCGTGCAATATCGGATGCCTACGAAACAATAATAACCGGTATGTACTCAATATCTAGCTTAAAAAATTCTAAATATTACCGAATGATTATTGGTGCAGTTTATTAGGTATAGTATGTTAAAATTTAATTAGGGGTAAACTGCACTTAAATATTAACATAATATTATTTGACCAAGAAAGAAATGGTTGTCGTTTAAAGATTAATTTTTAAAAATAGTTCTATGAATAGTAGAAACTTACAGGTGTAAGAAGATGAAAAAGAAGGAAGAGAGAGATAGAAAGAGAGATATGTTTAGATAAAGATAAAACTTTAATCTAGTAAACAAAGGTCAAAAGACAAATTAATAAATGTTTATATAATTATCAAACAATAAAAAAAATAACAAGGGTTAGGATGTTTTAATTGATGGTCGAGGCGCTGTCCATACTCGGGTTTTCCTATAAAGAAGAAAATATTCGTGAGTGTCTGTGATTATTTATCATCTTTACTATTATTTCAACAATTAATTATTATCTTTACAATTATTAAAGGGATTCGACACGCAATGTACTTATTACTGTTTTGTCTATTTCATTTTTTTTTAAACATAGTACTTAGGAGTATGAAATGTGGTCACGAAGGGATATAACACGCGACGGGACCACTGCCTAGTTACTACCCTTTTGGCATAAAGGAATTCGACACGCGATACGCCTCACATTTCTACTAGTACTGAGCTGTGCAATGAGTATGAAGGGATTAAACGCGCCACATACTCGCTCCACCTACTAGAGCTTGACCCCGAAGGTCGAATTCAGAGCAGCGCAATGAACAAAAGGGATTAAACGCGCGATTGTTTGCTCCAGATATAATTTTTATGTGCGCACGAATAATTATTAAAACAGTAATCTAATCAATAATTAAATATCAAAAAATATTAAAGGTATTTATCTAAAACTCAAATACTAAAGAAAAAGGACACTCAGTGATAAATCTCACCTGTAAATCTATCTCCCACAATTCACAATAAATCAAGCTTTTCACAAACCACACCTACAACCACTGAACAGTATCTTTCTGAAAAGTTAAAATAACAGAAAGTCTCTATTTAATTTCAAGTAACCTAAAACACTCGAAATCCATACCATGGTAATAATCACAAATCAGCGCCTTTATTGTGATCATTCCAAGTGCGGCTCAAAAACGCAGACAAAATAATATCAACAACCACCTGTGCGCAGAAGCATCTTCTCATATTACCTTTTCCTAATACCAAAACATATCGAGAAACGAATTTAAAGAAAATCAAATAGCACAGGGACTTACACAGGAAAACATAAATTTTCATCAGGCCTCCTAATAGGAGTAACTGCCCCTATTTAACCTAATATTGGCATTTGTGCATATTATTAGGAAATACACCAGAAGTGGTTAAAAAATGTTGTACTAAATGAAAACAAATAATGTCGGTCAACTGTCACTCAATTTTAGTTTTTTAAAATAGGGTATATTTTATCTACAATAATGAAATTGTTGAGCAAATTGACATTGAAACAAATAAGTACTAATTTGACGAAGTTTTGATTATTAACTCTTATGCGATAACAAAAACGGTTTATTTCTTGGGTATTTGTACCTCCAAACAAAGAATGTATGATTGTTTCGTTTCTAATTGGCTCATATTATAGAATCTGCATTTTTTCGAAATATGCCCAACTCTTAAGCATAAATGAGAACCTTTATTTTTTAATTTTTCTTTTTTGAGTTAGTGGCCAGGTTTTCGCCTTTTCGCAGTCTTCTGAAGAATGGTAAACGTTACATTTCTGTAAATCACCTTAATAAAATTAAGAAAATATGCAATTTCTTGCATATTTTCTTAATTTTATTAAGGTGATTACAGCACCCCCTTATAATTTTCGGACAAGGATATCTCAAAAAGTAATTTTTTTAGAAAATATAAATTTGGACAAAATAAATTAGGCAATAATATCTAGAATACGCATATTTTTTAAAGTTCTAATTCCTTCCAGTTTCCGATAAAAAAAATCAAAGGGCTTTAAATTTTGAAATATCATAATGAAAATAAATGCATTCCTCAACAGCAGTATTCTTAATATAATCCCCAAATTTAAGCTCTTAATCTCTTGTTTATGATTTTTTAAAATTCGCCGAAATTAGTGGCTAAAACGCCTCGTTAAGTGCTTCTTTCTAGTGTAACGCGTCTGTAACTATCGTATCGTACACTCTGAGTCATCATTCGTTTCTTGCAATGATTTACACTAGTTTACACCAGTTTAAACCAGAAAATAGTACTTAACAAGGCGTTTTAGCCACTAATTTCGGCGAATTTTAAAAAATCATTAACAAAAGATTAAGAGCTTAAATTTAGGGATTATATTAAGAATAGTGCTGTTGAGGAATGCATTTTCATTATGATATTTTAAAATTTAAAGCCCTTTGATTTTTTTTCTCGGAAACTGGAGGGAATTAAAATTTTAAAATATATACATGTTCTAGATATTATTGCCTAATATATTTTGCCAAAATTTTAATTTTTTAAAAAAATTACTTTTTGAGATATCCTTGTTTGAAAATTATAAGGGGGTGCTGTAATCACCTTAAATGAACCAGAAGCAGTTGGAATTATTATACTTTTATTACGAGTAAAACTAATTGCGGTTTTTCTGGACTTTTGAGTATCGAAACCAGATGTAGCAAGTTCAATTTTCTCTTCTCTATTTACGTCCTTCTCTAGAAATTTCATTAGCATATCCAAAAGGTCTTTTAAACTGGACTCGTCATTCTATTCTGGACTTCTCTGCCAAACTCTTATCTCAGTTTTTCTGATAAACAGAATTCTATTAGTGAAAATAGCATTGCAGAATATGTTTTAGAAGATATATTCAATGTTTCCAAAGATCTCAATTGTCATTAAATATTCTCGTATAGGAAACTTAATTTTGTTTTATTATTGATTGAGTATTACTAATCTAAGCAATTCACGTATGTAAATTTCAGTGAGAAAATCTTCCCTTCCAAATCTTCATTTTAAGCTTTCAATAGCTTTTGGATAATTTTCTGCAGAAGTTGGATAACTTTTATTGATACATCGTGCTCGAAATTTTGGATTAGTTGCTTGGATTAGATAGTAATATTTATCCTCATTTTCCTTGGAATCATCATCAATAATTCTTTTATTGACCCCACCAACTAACCCAATCCAAATTTTTAAAATTCTAACTTAGGCAGTTTTAGACTATTACTACAAACTGATCTGGGATATTGAGAGTTTAAACTATTTTCATCATCTTACGAATCTTTCTGCAAACATTTATCTGCAAGTAACTTAACTTTAAAATGTTTCATGACATATTCATCTAATATTGATACTTTAAATTTTAGATTTCGTCTTTGATAGATTCGGTTGATACTGAGAAGTGGCACATTTGTTTGTCTAAATCAGTAAGAACTTCTACCTTCTGATCCAGTAACTGTAGAATGCTTTTAATTTCAATTTCATTAAAGATTGGACCTTTCGACCAAGTAGAAAGTTCATAGATTCACGGTCGTCAAATGTAAACAAACATATTTATTATTACAGGACTACAGGACTACCCGGTGATATTAAATGGAAAACTACAGAGCCGAATGAAAAATACAACTTTTATTATTAATTGACAAATAATAAAAACTAACATGACATTTTTTCTAAAAAAATATTCAAACTGTCGTTTAAACACCAATTGTTTGATATACTAGAGGTTCTCCTGTATTCCAGACTCGCTGTCTAGAGCCACTAGCACCGTTTGTAAGCCCTGATTAAACGCTTCTTTCGCGTGATGCGCTATTCTCGGGACCTGGGCCACGGGCTGCTTCCTACCAGTGTTGCCAGTCTAGTACAATTGTACTAGATCTAGCACAATCTTTGAGAATCTGGTACTCTAGTACACTAGAAGCAAAATCTAGTACTTTTTTCAGCGTATGTTCCATTTGAAGTGTAAAATATATTGTTCAAAAATTACCAGAGAAATTAAAATAGTTGTCAAAAATTGCTACAAAGATGAAATAGTAGACATTTCTCGAAAGATAAAACATTGTTCAAAAATAGCTTGATAGGTAAAAAAGGGTGTTAAAAATTGGTCGAAGGATAAAATAGTATTAGAAATTGCTTGAGGGGTAAAATATTGTTCATAAATAGCTTTAAGGATAAAAATACTGTTAAAAATTTAATGAGAGATAAAAAAAAATTAAAAATTGTTCGAGAGATTAAATACTATTATAAATAAAATCGTGTTCAAAAATTTCTCGAGGTAAATAGTATTACAAAATGTTAAAACCTTGTTTAAAAATTGCTCGAGGAATAAAATACTGTTGAGAAATAAAATAAAATAAAATTGACTAGAGAGATACTGTTAGAAATTTCTCGAGAGGTAAAATTTGGTTTAAAAATTCCTCGAACGATAAAATACTACTAGAAATTACTCGAGAGATAAAATATTGTACAAACATTGCTCGAGAGATAAAAAAAGTTGTTAAAAATCGCTAGAGACATAAAACATTGTCAAAAATTTATAGAGAGTTAAAATATTGTTATAAATTTGTCGAGAGTTAAAATATTGTGTAGTTTGCTAAAAAGATAAAAAAAAGTTGTTAAACATTCCTCTAGAGATAGAATAATGTTAGAAATTTATCTAAAGATAAAATATTGTTTAAAAATAGCTCAAGAGATAAAAAAGGTTTAAAAATTGTTCGAGAGGTAAAATAGTATTATGAATTGTTAAAATTTTGTTCAAAAATTACTCGAGAATTAAAAAATACTAATAAACATTTCTCGAGAGATAAAACATTGTTTAAAAATTGCTAGGAAGATAAAAAAATGTTAATAAAAATTGCTCGAGAGATAAAATAGTGTTTCGAAATTGTTAAAATTTTGCTCAAAAATTGCACGAGAGATCAAATATTTTTCAAAAATAGCATGAGAGGTAAAAAGGCTATTTAAAATTGCTCGAGTGATTAAATAGTGTTAAAAATTGTACAAAAAATATTGTAAAAACATTGCTCCAGGGATAAAAAAAGTTGTTAAAAATTGTTCGAGAGATAGAATACTGTTTGAAATTTATCGAGAGATAAAATATTGTTTAAAAATTGCTCAAGAGAAAAAGGTTTATAAACTGTTCGAGAGATAAAATAGTATCATAAGTTATTAAAATCTTTTTCAAAAATTGCTCGAGATATAAAATAGTGTCAGAAATTTGTCGAGAGATAAAATATTGTTTAAAATTGTTGTGTTCGTGTTCTCTATAAACCTTTTTTTTTTGTTCTTTAATGACCACCCTTAACAATTAGAAAATTTGGCAATTTTATAGAATCTAGTACATTTTTATGTAATCTGGTACATTTTTTAGACAAATCTGGTACATTACAAAAATATATTCTGGCAACACTGCTTCCTACGTTGTTTAATAAAAGTTTGGTTTCATTTTTAACTGTTTAAATGTTGTTATTTATTACTGTGTTGTCTAATTGTATCCAGTTTGTTGTAATGTAATCGTAGTATCATTTTTGTTGTCTTTGTATTTTGTTTGTGGTCCATATTTCCGAGTACACTGGCTCATGATCTGAAGTTAATGTGGTTTTTTAATGTTGTTTTTTAGAACTAGGCTTATTTTAGATACGTACTTTTTGTTTTTATATACACCTATAATATTTTGTGAACATTAGCATAATAACCTGTCAAATGATTGACCAATCATCCAATGGCAGATATAGAGGTTAGATAAATGTCGATGTTATAACACGAAACATTAATGCTTTTATAATGGTTAAAGGGTATCTCACTTTTTAACGACCTCTGGTGTTTTTTTTAAGTACGTAATTTTTGGTGCTGAATGTTTTTATATGGGATTTAAGCTAAGTTGAAACAATCTATAATAATTTCTGACAGTGTCAATTTGCTGTATTTTGCGATAAAATAATTTATAGTGTTGTGATTATATATATTTAAGATTTACAAACTTTAATAACATCATGAAGACGTGCTCTAAAAATAATATCTCTAATTTCTTACCTCTAAAGTAAGTTGATCTGCATACCAGTAAAATATGAAAGTTCTGCATATTATACATGTTGCACATGTAGCAACAAAAAATAAAGTATAAAAGGAATTTCCCTAAAACATAAACTAGTATTAAAGAATAACTTTCTTAAAATATTCCTTTTTTTTATATAGGTAAAACCGCTAGAACGATTTGGTACACCAGTACACATTGTGCCCCAAAGAGTATAAAAAGAATACACGCAAATAGTCAGAAATAGTATAGAAAGCCAATTCCACACATCAAAAATAAAACCATAAGGAGAAAATAATGCGTCGGAGCATATGCACAAAGTTTTTTGTAATAAAAATCGATTTTTAAAGAATGTGTTACTTTCTTTTTACATTTCTACAATGTAAATTGTACTTAAGAGGTGATTTAGCTCAAATTGCAGATACTGCGTGGATTCATAAATTTACCAGGACAAATGAAATCAGAGTAGCTTGACCGGTTCGCGGGCCAAAGTCTACTTTACGATAAAATGAGAGATATTACAATACGATAACGACAAAAAAATGTTGAGCGCCACCAAGTTTTTGAGTAACTTGGAAAACTTATTTGATTTGATATGTCCTGTTTAATTAAGTCAGTCTCTGGTACTTAAAGTTATCTATATGAGTTCTGGCAAATAAAAGAAAGTGAGAAAATTGAATACATTTAATAAAAAAAAGTAAAAGAGTGAAATTTTACATATAATAAGAATGAATAAAATTTACTGTTAAGTACTTAAAATATTAATTGTTCCGACCATGTGACATTCTCTAGTAGGGTAAGTACGGTACTTCCCTTTTGTATGTCTTGTCGTGGACAATCCGCCTTTAGCTACTTCGATACTTGGGGCTTGGAGCTCGGAAATTGAAGAAACTTCTTGTTTCTTAGAGCTGGGATTTTAGAGCTTCCTGGAGTAAAACTACGTACTCAGTACTTCCTATTTCTCAGAGCTTAGATCTTAAAGCTTCCTGGAGCCGTTTAAAGCTTACTGGAGGAGCCTGGAGCTTCTTAGAGCTTCTTGGAGGATCTTAAGCTTCTTGGAAGAACTTGGAGCTTCTTAAAGCTTATTGGAGGAGCCTGGAGCTTCTTAAAGCTTCTTGGAGGAGCCACTACAGGTTTAGAAGTAAAAAGAACCTCAGTACCTTGTGTAAAAGTATCTGGTCCGTGAAAAATGCAAAATTCACGTTCAGTTTTTTTACGGAGTCGATTAAATTTTATTAAGGATTAAATGTCCTTTTTTCCGATCCTTTGCCTCCTCTCCTCGCTAATTTAATTTATTTGTGTATTTGAGGGCGTCTAGAAAAAATCTGGACCGAAAATAGTCCGAATATTCACGTTCAGATTTTTTTACGAAGAAGATGAAATTTTACTAAGGATACCATGACCTTCGACTCGATCCTTGGCCTCTTTTCCTCGCTAATTTAATTTATTTGTGTATTTAGGGCCTCTAGAAAAAATCTGGACCGAAAATAGTCCGAATATTCACGTTCAGATTTTTTTACGAAGAAGATGAAATTTTACTAAGGATTTCATGTCCTTTTTCCGATCCTTGGCCTTCTCTCCTCGGGAATTTGATTTATTTTAATTCTCGTGGGAATCTAGAAAAAATCTGGACCGTGAAAAGTCCAAATATTCACGTTCAGACTTTTTTACGGAGTCGATCAAATTTTACGTCACTGCTTTTTTTGCTGGCCGCTGTGTGCCCTAGGCCGCTAGCTTCAGTGTCGTCCCCGCGTATGTATCAAAGTAATTCAATGATAACACATTTATATTTATGCATAAGAAAGCTTAAAAATATTATTTTAGGGTAGTTATAATCTATATAAAATAAAATAAAGCAGTAATAAGAAACCGGCATTCGTCGGCATGGTGGTGATAAAAAAAAAGCAAATGACCGATTTTTTCGGTTTTCCAACGAAATCTAGCAAAATGTGAATAAACAAAACATTTACCTGACAATTATCCCAACGTTAACACACAATAAACACATAAAAGACAGATAATTACTAGCAACTAATTTTAATACATTTATCGGTACAGCTAGCACGTTGAATTCGAACACCAAAAAGACCGGTTAAATTCAAACTAATCGGTTTTATGAGGACTGGTTGCCCAAAGAAACTCTATGGACTGTGCGCAGACCGTGCGCAAAGGGTGCTTTGTAAAAATCGATAAGCGAAGGAGCAGTGGTCGTCGTTTAAGTTGTGTTACGAGGGGTTATGGAGAAGTTGTTGTTAAAAATAAATTTGAAATTAATTTAAAATTAATTTAACGTAACAAATGACAACTTTATTTTTTATTCGATAATCAATTTCATAACTCTTATTACTATAACAACATAAGTATGTACAAGGTATGTACATACTATGTTGTTATAGTAATATAAATTATGAAATTAATGATCGAATAAAAATAAAGTTGTCATTCTTTAAAAATTGCTTTTTATTACAAAAACCTTTGAATCACCAAATTTTCTACTCATTTTCCAACAGTAAGAGAAAATTTACTAGTCTAGTCTATAAAAAAAATATTCACTATGAATTTTTCCTGGTATATAAGATGACGACGCTATTTTCAATTTAGACCAGAATTAGTTATGAAAAATAACCTGTAAAAAAATATTATCATGCAATTAAATTAATAATAGAAAGATTCTTACTGAATTAATTTGCAAAATTATTGTAGCCAGCTCCAGCGAGCTTTGTAAATAATCCATTAGTGATACATTGCTCAATACCAAATTATAATCATCTATATACCTAAAAAGCAATGAGTACAAAATTAGGAGATATAGCGCATGTTTTCTTTTTGTGTCATCGAATGTTACATTAATTTAATCCTTGAGGCGACACATTGAATTGAACGGTGCGAGTCATTACCCGCCGTTCGAGTTGTAACCCGGATTAAGATAGTAATAACACAGCTTACCCACAACATATGCAGTGGCGGCTTGTGGGTTTAAATTTAGGTGACGCGTTGAAAATAAAACCCAAAAAAATTCTACTTATTTATTTTTTTGTTTTGGAGGTTTCTGTATTGTAATTTCTATAGAGACAAAAACGCAGGGCATTTTGTTACAGAAAAAGAAATATTTAGCTATTCAGTTGATTTTCTTATTAATTTCTACTGAAATTTTGGTGACACAGAGCGTCACTTGCGTCATCTAGCGAGCCGCCACTGATTAACCCTATTAACCATTTAATTTGAGATGATTGAATTAAATACTGGTTTTTATAATGTTTGGAACAAATCGTCGCCACTATAATACTTTTGTAATAATTACCTGCGACTTACTTAATTATTTCCTTGTGTAACAAAATGCACTCTCTAAAAGTAACAAAAGTGGCAGTTGCATCATCATATCCATAGTCAATTTTAATCTTCAACACATATTTGTCCAAATTTTTAATAATATGTTTTAATATCCTGATTTTTCCCAATGGAAACATAATTAGACTAAAATAAAAGAAAATAGAGAAATAACATATGAT
The DNA here is from genome assembly GCA_927349885.1 of Psylliodes chrysocephalus. Lineage (NCBI taxonomy): Eukaryota > Metazoa > Arthropoda > Insecta > Coleoptera > Chrysomelidae > Psylliodes > Psylliodes chrysocephalus. The sequence goes on from OV651825.1 coordinate 30,441,806, forward strand.
AGATTTTATTTAACCACATTACATGAGAAATGTTAGTAAATTATATAAAGACACGAAATCTTCACATACCTGACGTAATTTCACATAGCATTCATATTATTGAATAAAGCTTAAGTTTAAAATTTGGTGTTTTTCTTTGTATTAGTTCATGAGTTAGGGTGGATACAGACACACAGACAGACACACACACAGACATCATCCCGAAAATAGTCAAAACGGATTCAGGGGATCCCAAAACGTAAAAATCCGTCGAAAACTGGAGGTCGAAAAAAATCATGATTCCTATACTTTCCTTATATGCGTATACAGATAGGAAAGTAAAAAATATATAAATTGAAAATGCTGGACGGATATTGTTGAAATTCGAGGAGCATAGTGTTTATTTTGAATAAAAAAAAAAATGAAATATGCTGGGCGGATTTTGTTGAAATTAACCTAAATTCATATTAGGCTCAAGATAAAGTACCCTGAACGGCAGGGGTACAAAATCTGAAATTTCATATTTTAGTATTACAAATTATGTTACTTTTATTGCAGGAGTAACTACTGATTCTGCTCGTGCAAAAGGGTACTTTTATCTTGAGCCTAATATGAATTTAGGTTAATTTCTATAGGAACGGTAGGGGTACAAAATCTGAAATTTCATATTTTAGTGGTACAAATTATGTAACTTTCATTGCAGGAGTAACTACTGATTCTGCTCGTGCAAAAGAGTACTTTACTCCTGAGCCTAATATGAATTTAGGTTAATTTCTATAGGAACGGCAGGGGTACAAAATCTGAAATTTCATATTTTAGTGATACAAATTATGTTACTTTCATTGCAGGAGTAACTACTGATTCTGCTTGTGCAAACGGGTACTTTACTCTTGAGCCCAATATGAATTTAGGTTAATTTCTATAGGAACGGCAGGGGTACAAAATCTAAAATTTCATATTATAGTGGTACAAATTGTGTAACTTTCATTGCAGGAGTAACTACTGATTCTGCTCGTGCAAAAGGGTACTTTACTCTTGAGCCTAATATGAATTTAGGTTAATTTCTATAGGAACGGCAGGGGTACAAAATCTGAAATTTCATATTTTAATGGTACAAATTATGTTACTCTCATAGCAGGAGTAACTACTGATTCTGCTCGTGCAAAAGGGTACTTTACTTTTGAGCCTAATATGAATTTAGGTTAATTTCTATAGGAACGGCAGGGGTACAAAATCTAAAATTTCATATTTTAATGGTACAAATTATGTTACTCTCATAGCAGGAGTAACTACTGATTCTGCTCGTGCAAAAGGGTACTTTACTCTTGATCCTAATATGAACTTAGGTTAATTTCTATAGGAACGGCAGGGGTACAAAATCTGAAATTTCATATTTTAATGGTACAAGTTATGTTTCTTTCATAGCAGGAGTATCTACTGATTCTGCTCCTGCAAAAGGGTACTTCACTCTTGATCCTAATATGAATTTAGGTTAATTTTTATAGGAACGGCAGGGGTACAAAATCTGAAATTTTATATTTTAGTGGTACAAATTATGTTACTTTCATTGCAGGAGTAACTACTGATTCTGCTCGTGCAAAAGGGTACTTTACTCCTGAGCCTAATATGAATTTAGGTTAATTTCTATAGGAACGGCAGGGGTACAAAATCTGAAATTTCATATTTTAGTGGTACAAATTATGTTACTTTTTTTGCAGGAGTAACTATTGATTCTGCTCGTGCAAAAGGGTACTTTACTCTTGCAGAGCTGGGACGAATCCTCGAAAAATGGATTCGAATCACGAATCCGAATCACGAGATGTGATTCGAATCAAGGATCCAATGTTCAAATCCTTTTTCAAAAAAAAAAAAGGATTCGAATTAAGTGATTCGAATCCTTTTTTTCGGATCACGGATACGAATCACTGTCAGTGTTATACTGTGATATTAATTATATTTGCTTTCGAATCTAATACTGTTTTATACCTCGGTCCTAAAATATTTAACGCACTTCCGGTGGAATGTAAAAACCTAAATTCGATAGTTCTTTATAGATCTAAATTGCAACAATGGATATTAACTAAACAAGGACAAATATTTTAAGATTTTATTAATTTAAATATAACTAAAATCTAAAATCATTTAGCTAAAAAGAACTTTACTTATTTGCAATTATCCAATTATTTATGTATATGATAATTATTTCCTAATTTTATCATAGACAATTATTTCCCCGTATATAGCTTTGCGCCCAAACAACACATTTTAAACTGCGTTTTTCTCGAAATAATGTTTTCTGGAGATACGGGGGTCTTTCATAGGACGGCAGCCCTGAGGTACCCCCTTACTAACAAAAAAAAGAATCATATGAATCGGACAAGGTGGTAAAGCATTATCGCTAAACATACATAAAAAATGAAGAGTTTGAGGATTTTGTCATGGACCCAATTATTAGATTTTGACCAAATTTATAAGGAACCACCCCTGAAGTACCCCCTTTCTAACAAAAATAGAATTATTGAAATCGGACACCGTGTTAAAGAATTATCGCTGAACATACATAAAAAAAATATCGCGACGAATTGAGAACCTCCTCCTTTTTTGATTTGTTAATTCTGTAATCGTGGACAACGCCAAACACATCGGTTTTCTATTCAGTCTCATAGCGTTTTCCATTGGCAAAACTAGGGTGCATTGAGTGCAAAATTTGTGTTCCATTGGTCGCACTGCATCAGTTTTTCGTATTCCATTGGAAAACTAGTGCAATTAAAGTTGCACTGAGTGCAATTTTTTCCGCACCTGCTCCAGGAGGTGGTGTCGATATAGTGCAAAACAATAAAAATGGCGGGGAATGATGAGAGGTGCGAATTGGAAAAACAAAACAGCAATATGCTGAGTTATTTTTTATTATCATCGTCATCTTCGGATGATAGTGATTTGGAGATTTTAGAGGAAATAATTCAAAAACGAACATCTGTGCCAAAAATTAGAAACTACATTAGTGATGTTGTAAATGAAATGAACGAAAAGCAGGTGAGAAAGTATGATCTGTTCAGAATTAGGTAAATCTTCAGGGTTTTATTTCTTTTAGTTTAAAGGTCACTTCAGACTTTTCCCAGAAACTGCAGATATGCTGATAAAAAAATTTGAAAATTCAACATTTTTTCCTAAAAGTACCAATCATGGAGGCAGACCACAGATCAGTGCCACAAGCCACATACTTTCTTTTTTATGGTAAGGATAATGATTCATATTATTTTATATGTATTATTTTTAAATAGGTTTGCAGGTAACAAGTGCTCTCTTCGTGACACTGCAGAACGTTTTGGAATGACCATTTCTTCCCTTGTAAGGGTTAACCAAAGGGTAATGGATTTCCTGTTGAGCATAGGTTCCTCAATAATCAAAATGCCAAACAGTGATGAGGAAAAGCAACAAATGGCTGCTGAATTCCAACATGTAAGTACATTGTTTTCAAAAAGAAACTAAACATTCTGTGTGCCAAAGATTTATTGTGGTTTATAATTAAATTTATCACAGACCTTTCAAAATCGATTAAATTTTCTGCAAAGTTGTTATTAAAAACAGCATATCTTCTCACTGGGTTCCTAAGATGGATGTCCACTTTATATACATACAATATCTGATAATTAGTGAGAATATAGGTACCCAATTTAATTATATTATTTTTTTGCAGGTATCTGGATTTCCTGGAATTTTAGGGTGTATAGATGGAACGTCTATTAGAATCAGAACACCAGCTTACAAACTGAAATCTACATATGTAAACAGGCATGACATTCCATCAATTAATTTACAGGCCATTTGTGACTATAATAGACGTTTCATCGACATTTTCACTGGAATCCCAGGAAAAATTCATGATTCACGGGTACTGAAATTATCATATATATCTAATGCTCTCCCTGAATTATGTCAGAACCGTTACCACTTACTAGGGGATAATGGTTACCCAATCAGGGAATGGTTGCTTGTTCCATACAGGGACTATGGAAATCTTACCGAAAGGGAGCAGCAATTCAATAGGAAACTCAGCTCAACAAGGGTGTTAATTGAGAATTCATTTGGAATTTTGAAGGGCCGTTTTAGACAATTGCTCTAATTGGATATGCATAATGTCCCAAAAATGACGCAATTCATAATTTCATGTTGCATACTGCATAATATTTGCATTGATAATAAGGATACCTTGGAGGAAGATGAAATGGTTAATGACAATAGTGATAATGGTTTTGCCACAGAAACTGATTCGGAATGGCGATTAAAACGATTAGGAGAGGAAAAACGCAATAGGCTAAGGGATTATCTTCATTACACGTAATAAATTCATCAGAATGTGTTTTGTACAATTTTAAGTTTGATAAATAAAATACTTTTTAAATATAAAACATTTTATTTATTACAAAAAATACAGGATGTGGCGGGGAATTATCACAAATTTCAGAACCCTGTATCAACATATTCTTAAAATTAAAAAAACGTACTCTGGAATTTCTAATAAATAAAAAAAAAAGTTGTACTATAAAATAAAAAACAAAAGTATAAAAATAACACCCTCTTCATCATTTTTTAAATAACTCCTTAAGCAGCTCGAGCTTCTCCTTGTGGCGCCTTTCTCTCGATTCTTCCTTTTCTTTGTGGATTAATGTTAATGTTTGTGATAATGTGTCCCTTTTTTTAAGTTTCAGAACAGGTCTTTTTCTATTATATGAAATCGATGTTTCTTGCTTTGATGTGCTGGGAAGGCTCTCTGCATCAACAGGCATATTATGAATGGGTTTTAAAATTCTAATTCCAGAGGCACTACCCAATACCTCTGGCTCAATACTGTCATCCAGTGCACCAATTTTGTTTAATTCAAACTCATAAGGTACAATTTGACGTAATGAGCCCGTCTTGATATTATTTTCTACAGCTACCTTTTTTCTTTTTAAAACAGTTTTATAACGATTTTCTACCTGTAATGCTGTTCTGTTGATTTTAATTGTTTTATTTATTATATTAGAGACATCCTGCCACATATTCTTTTTATTTTTATACTTCTTCATTGGCCCTACCCGGGATATATTTTCTTCATATAAATCCAGTAGCAGTTTAGTTTCAGCCTCAGTCCATTCTAAAAAATAATTTTATTGAAAGGGTTGTTTTTTTATTGTAATACTAAAGTAGTTTTGAATACCACAAATACTGAATGAAGAAACTACACTTGATGTAACAGAAATTTATTCACCTGCTTTTTTTATATTATCGTCTTGATCTTGAATCTCTTCTACATTTTCTTCCCCAATATGATTTACTTCATCTACATCTTCAACTGAATTTGATGAATACAAGAGAGTTTCACTATAAAAAAGACACCATTCTTAGTATTTGTGATATTCATATTAAATTTTGGTACTTACTTGTCATCATCTATTCGATAAATTTCATTTACTGGCTCTGCTAAGGACAAATAACCATTATTAATAAGATTTATTATGTATCTACCAGCAAAATCGTCTTCACCTAAAAAAAAATAGCATTTATATTTTGTTTAGCGTTATTTTTTATTACTTACTTTTAAGTCTATGAATAACTGTTTGATCCTCATTGGGAAGGGTTAAAGCAATGTTTTCTGTGTTTATTTTAAAATTTATAATTTCTTCCATTCTGTTATTATAGATGTTATTAATTTTATAAAAGCTTTGACTTGACAAGTGACATGTGACATATTTTCCGTGTTCCATTGACCCTACACCCAGAGCAATATTACGGTGCACTGGTACAGGACAACCTAGAACTCAGTGCAAACTTAGTGCATGCCAATGGAAAACGCTATCAGTCTGTATTAGTTTTTAGTTTACAATTCGCGACAAGTCAAAGCTTGAGTCGGCCGTTTGCGCCGGCGTAGTTTGGTCTCTAAAAGGACCCGAGACTGATATTGATGATTCGAATACGAATCCTTTAGGATTTTCTCTGCGAATCCGGATCACGGATCCTTTTTTTCTAAAGTATTCGAATCCCGCTCTCGGATCCTCAAAAAGGATTCGAATCCTGGATTCGAATCCTATGTGATTCGAATCATCCCCAGCTCTGTACTCTTGAGCCTAATATGAATTTAGGTTAATTTCTATAGGAACGGCAGGGGTACAAAATCTGAAATTTAATATTTTAGTGGTACAAATTATGTTACTTTCATTGCAGGAGTAACTATTGATTCTGCTCGTGCAAAAGGGTACTTTACTCTTGAGCCTAATATGAATTTAGGTTATTTTCTATAGGAACGGCAAGGGTACAGAATCTAACAATTTACATTTTAACGTACTTTTATTACAGAAGTAACGATTGATTCTGCTGTTTAAGAGGAATAGGAATTTAGGATAGTTTCTAAGGAACGGCAGGGGTGTATATTCTGAAAATTTATATTTTAACGGTACAAATTATGTTGTGTTTTATGCAAAAATAGGAATAGATTCTTTTTCTGCAAAAAGTCTCTTTTTTTTAATTATAACAGATTTGGATTAATTTAAAAGTTGTTTCAGGCAGTTTGAATAAATAAATTAGGTTTTTTTAATGGTACAAATTGTTACAAAATCAGTCCTTTTTAAATGTACCTTTGTATTTTTCAATGTGGTCCTGCTAGTCTAATATTGAACTAGAAGCACCTTGTGTTTTTTTTGTAAACGGTACATAGTACGAAAAATTTATTGGTGGTACAAATTGGTACAAATTTATTTCTTTTTAGTTCTTCTTTTGTTTCATTTTTTATTTTATTTTTTTTAATGTGGTCCATCTAGCTTAATATTAACCTAGCAGCGCCACGTTTTTTTTTGAAAACGGCACATGGTACAAAATTTTTATTGGTGGTACAAATTAGTACAAAATAGGTACTAAATAATGTAATAGATTTTAATCGATTCTGCCCAGTTGGTCCTGCTAGCTTAAGAGAGGTGGAAACTTTTTCGAAATAATTGGCGTGGAAAGAATTTGGCGACTAATCTTGTAATTTTGTTATTTTTATTTGAGACGTCTTTTCTTTTTGTTTAATATCTTTATAAATTAAAATAATACAAATTAATAACCAGTCGATACATAAAAAAAAGAGAATATTTCGAGAGCGTCGTGTTAGCAGGTAAACAAATTTTTGTGTGATTACTCATTGTAATGTAGTGAATAGAACAACGGCAGTCAAGAGCGGGGGTGCGAGGAAACGTTTGCGGCACAGCTTAACAATACAGCTAAAACACTCTCTTGGCGGCAACGGTTTGCGTCGATTTCGTCGCGCATCGCTTAAGCTCCGCCTTCGGAGGGAAAAGATGGTTTTGGCGTTCAGAAGTGTACTTAGGTAAGGTGTTGAGTCGTGCGTATAATTTCGTTGATTGTATAATTTCGTGGAGCCTATAATTTCGTTGATTTTGTTTGAGTTAAAGGTACTGTTATTATTTTGGTGACTCTTTAGCTGTGAGTAGAATGAGTGAAAAAAAAGACATCATTCTGTTTGTGCAGTCAAAAGCAGTCAAAAGCTGCAAGAAAACATTCTTTAGTTTTCCCAAGGACCCAAACCGATAAGTAACACATTATAAGAAATTTTCATTGTTAAAAATATAATTTATACAGGGTGTCCCATTAGTGCGTTATTGTTCATTATTTTGTTGTAGACACGCAAAAAAGTTTTAAATAAAAGTTATATGGATTTGAAAAATACCTACATATTTTAAAAATATCTTTGGATATACAGGGTGTCACGTTTTTGCCTGGCAAATTAAAATGTATGTTCTTTAAATGGAACACCTTGTATTTTATTTTATGATGAAATTATTAACACCCTAAATTATTGTAAAGACGAGTTGCTACAGAAAAAATTTAACAGGTATGTGTGTGGTTACCTTTTAATAAAAGCCTTGCGGATCCACTCCTGTGATACCTGTCTTAAATATAACAAAGATCACGTTGAATTAGATGATTTTTCTTTTTATTGCTTTTTAAAGGCATATGATAACGCCAATTCAGATACATTTGGAAATCTGCAACTGTCAAATGATGAATTTGTAGAACTAATATTCAATATTGAAAAGATATTTCAAAATAATTTTGAAAAATTGGCTACAAAAAATAACATTTGTACCACACTTTTAGAATTAATTAACCCAATACCCTTTAGTCATCCATGCTAACGTTTTCCAAAAGAATAACCTATTTTAATGTATGTTTAATCTCAATAACTAAAAAATATACTGACAATTAGTTTGACAGAATTGTCATTTATTTAAAATTTTAAAAATAATAGCAGTCGGTTGATCAAAATATGAACGGTGATTGGAGAATTTTTTTTTGCAGTGTTCTCACTACCTAGAATGGATATGAAATATATTCGTTTAATTGAAGGCAATAGCATACTTCTTCGTTTTGTAATCTGTGCATGGATATTAGCCAATCTATGCACATGCTACAAAACAAAAAAGTATGCTATTGCGTTCAACTACAAATATATTTCATATCCATTTTAGGTAGTGAGAACACTTTAACAAAATTAAATCTACATATCACGTTCATATTTTGGTCACCCAACTCCTATTATTTAAAAATTTTTAAATAAGTGACAATTCTGTTAAACTAATTGTCAATATATATTTTAGTTATTGATATTAAATATACATTAAAATTTTTGTGTAGACTCGATAAATAATAGCATTTTTGTTTTTATTGTGTCCACATTTAAAAAAAAAAATTTGTAATCAAACTACATGATACTAATTTAATTACGAGTATTAAAATTAAAGTCCTGAAAGTTTTGGTGAAGATGAGGACAGAGCATCTGCCTTCCACGCGAAAAGCCCGGGATCGAATCTAGGCCGAGGACTAATTAATTTTTCATGTTTATTTTATTTTATAAATTAGTCAACTTCGTAAATTATTTTAAAATTAGTTATTTTGTCTAAATAACCTAAAATATTTTTTTAAATTTGTAGATTTTCGTTATTGGGTCGTAGAAAAAATATACTGACCATATCGAGTGGATTGTTCATATCACAATCAGACGATTGAGTACTCCGCCTACGACGTCGTGCTCAAACTTCGTCTTTGTGTGATATGGCTATCATATCCACCCTTGTTGAACTAACTACTATTCATTTGTTTTCTTGGTTTAAGTTTTACATCAGAAATAGGAACTAAATTAATTTACTTTTCAAGTTTTCTTGTAAAAATCGATATTACTTTCTCCAAGTACAAATTTAGTACCTACCTAAAATAAGTACTACTTATGTAATTTCGTGTAATATTGTAATTCAAATTTCACATTACTATAAAGTTTTAAAATTCCCTACTTCGGTATGGTCAGATAAAAATTGAATATATTACGAGTATATTAATAAAAACTGTCAAAGTATTACTTCTACAAATCTGTATTTCAATTAATAAGAATACATCTAAATATAACCAATATTGTTAAAATAAAAGCACAAATTCTTTATAATTCCAAAATACCATAGAGTTCCCAGACCTTAGTCGAAGCATTCGTTTATCTAGGTATAAACCCTTTGCGCGAAGAGTAACACTTGCCAGACACACGGGTTACCACTTGATTTGCATCCACGAGCGTGACAAAATTCTTTAACAATTGAAGCCCTTGGTGTAAAAAGGATCCAAGCCACAATTTGTCGTGAAGTGACTGTTTTAGCTCAAAACATTTGTTAACGAGGATTTTACTAGCCACATACAAATTATTTTACCTCTAAAAGATGTGCTATTTTTCGTAATATTTATATTTAAATAATTTTTTTAATTATATTTGACAGATTTAAAACAAATTAAAAATTTAATTTCTCAAAACTTACTTAATATGGCATGTAACCAACCTTATTACACCAAGGTTTTCAATTTTTTCAATAATAAAAAAATTGTTTAATCCGGGCCCGACTTTTCCCTCGAATCTAACAGAGATAGCACCATTCCGTCTTGCTTGGTTTTCGACCGCCAGATCAAAGACGCCGACACGGAGTTGTGGAGCTGTATTGTATAAGCTGTGTTTGCGGTAGCAAAGTACCGTTGACACCTCCCAAGGCAGAATGAAGTGAGTTGCCTTGAGTGTCTAATATGGGTGTTGGCTAATTCTCATGCATTGTGTTCTTTCGGTGATCATTTGGTAAATAAATAATTATTTGACTTGATAATTAATAAAATCTAAGAAGTATATTTAAAATTAAATTATTTTTACTTACCTAAAATTAAATATATCAACACTCATCATAGTAGTAGTAAATACATATTCAAAAAAGGTTTGGAAAATAACAACCGTCCAATAATATTCATCTTGGTCAAAAGGAAACCATGTTGAAATTGCATGAATTCTTACTAGGACCGTTTTATTTAAAACTGAGTCAAATTCTTCGGTTGAAGTAAAGTAGGGCCTTGTATGGATAAAAAATGTAGCTAAAATATAAAAATTGGTTCAATAAACTTGATATCCCGAGATTCACCAACGTTTATTGCGCATTCTATTATCTGTACGTCTATTAACATTTATATATAATTCCAGTAGGTTGTATAGTTGTGCAATGCAAGCATGTACATTAATAAATTTAATTCCCAAAATTTTATAATTTGAAAAGTAAAACGAATATACCTACACAACAAATACAAATAAAATGCAGAATACTCTAAATATGTCACCATTCAACCCTGGCATTCTAAGAATAATGCTGATGCCTTGGAAACTCAGTTATGTATAGTATGAGATTGCAAGACTTGTTCGATTGTTTTATGATAATGTTTTACCAGATTATTGTTAGCTTTAATATTTTTTTTGTAATTTAATAATATTTTTTTTTTTTTAAAAACACTCGGCATTGTGGAAAGTTATTTGGCGCAGTCAGTAGGATACTCAAAAGTTCACGTATCGAACGTGAATTTTTTCGTTTCAACGATTAACGATTTGAACCTGCTATAAGAGGTGATTTCACAAAGTATACGTGTTGTGTTGGCGACTCCTTAAAAATCAGGTAACCAACTCAATCATCGAAACAGTGCAATTCAAAAAACAAGAATTTGAAGATGACTTGCCTCCAGGTGGTAAAGTCATGATTAATGAAAAGTCGGCCTATGTAACAACAGAAATTTTTAAAACATGGCTTCGAGAGCATTTTATTGCAAGAAAGGAGCCCGGTAAAGTACTTCTCATTCTAGATAGACACTCCTCGCACTGTTCGGATGTAGAGTTGTTGGATTTAGCTGCAAGCAACGATGTTATAATGTTGTTTGCCAAGCCATACGACCTACTGGTTGCAGCCACTGGACAGATCATTTTTTAAGCCTCTAAATACCTACTGGTCACAGGCATGTAACACATGGATACATAATCATCCAGGTCGCAAATTAAGTAGGCTGCAGTTTCCGGCACTCTTGAACATCGAATGGGGAAAAGTAGCGACAGTACAAAATGGAATTTCGGGTTTTAGAACCTGTGGTATATATCATTTTAATGCCACCATAATTCCAGATCATGCTTTCATTCAGCAAAATCCTGAGACAATTCCCATTAACGATATTTTAGAAGAAAACGTTAATGATGTCATTCCTAATGATGCCCCCATTTTTACCAATACCCCTACCGATACTTCTAACGACGGGGTCCATATTATTGATGACGTTGTAGTAATCTCCAAGACCAACAACACAACATTTGAGGAGATTGCGCCTATTCCAGTTATGTTTGGGTCAAGTGGTTGTTAGAAAACGAAACAGCATGCTGAGCTACTTATATCTCCAGAAATTATTGCACAAAAACGACGCAAAAAAGAAATAAAAGAAAAAAGGTAATTGCAAAGATAAACCGCAAGCAAGAAAAGAAAAGAAGGTAATGAAGACAAGAAAGAAAAAAGAAGACATTTACTGTTCAGAAGACAAAAACGTATTGCAAGGGCTACTGATGATACCAGTTCGTCAGATAGCGATTTGTGCTTACAGTAGAGAGCGAGGGTTTAGAACTGGAACATAATGATTCAGAATTTTGTGCCCAATGCGGTGGATACTATTTTGACAAAAAAGGTCCGAAATGTGATTGGTTACAATGTCTAAAATGTCATGATTGGGTTCACGAGATATGTACTTCTTCTGACGCAAATTATGCAGACTGTGTCCCACTAAATCAACTAGCGAGTAGGTTTAGAGCTCTAAAGATATAAGTTTTATTAGCCTATGTATAGTTGTGCTACTCAATATATTTGCTATGTTGTGAAGAATACATATTTTTTTTCTAATCTCAAAAAATTGTTAATTTCTTACGAGAAGAGCATGTTGCCATATTCCCCAACTCGTGATGCCATATTACCCAAGGGTACGGGTAATATGGCAATGGCGTATCATCCGAAATTTCTGCTTCTATCTTCGTAGTGGGAATATGGCAACGAGCCTTTCTCGTTAGACACCCACATAGACACGCTCTAAGATGCCACCTTTTCCTTGCGGCTAAGTTGGTTGTTCGTTAGAATGTGAGCGTTTAAAGTTTGTGTTGCCATATTCCCCCGTTTTACTCTATTAAATTATCGACGGTATAATAAATAATTATGAACGTTCTTAAAATAAATAAAAATATATACCTGATGGTACTATTACAAAATAAATTTTATTGACAAAATTACTTCTTGAACTATTGTCTTTAAAGATTTTAACGATATCTTTATCTTCACTTTTCAAAAATTGTCTCTCTTGTTTTATAATATTTTGTAACATATCTTTGACAATTGGCATTTTTAGACGAAATCCTCTGAGCAATTCAATATCCATCATAAAAGTGATAAAAAGATTACTGGAGATATCTGCAATATTCCTTTCATCTTTACTCAGAAGAACATACAACTCCATTGTAGCAGAGAGTGCAGTGTAAATCATCATGACATACACTGCTTGACTAAATACGTTGTAAAGTTTCTTGTATTTAAAGGACTTCTTAAAAATACCCGGCCAGTAGCCAAATATTACTGCAGTTTCCATCATCACCTTTAAGTAGTCACATTGTGGCAAAACCTAAAAATATTAAATTGTTTAAATTTTGATAAATATTTTTCATATATAAAGTTTTAATATAAATTTTAAAATATAAAGTTTTCATTTTTTATTTGGTTTTTATTTTATTTAATAAAAACATTGAGAATATCTTATTGGAACTTGGAACACCCATTACTCACTCTATAAACGTTGCATAAAATATTTAAAGATTGTTCAACCTTTTTTGAAGGACTTATTGTAACTAAAATTAATTAAAAATTAATGTGAGTTTTATACAAAAACATAACGGATGGCAAAGTAACGAAGACTTTTGCCCGAGTTTTAACGAACTTCAGAACGAAAGTCTTATCTGTATTTGATATTGACGTCAGAAAGGGTCCAAACAGTTTTTACATGGGTAACCTTAAAGGGTAAAGTGTCAAATAGTTATTCCGTCTAGTCATAGTCAATTATTTGTTTGCTGCAGTGTTGTCAGGATAACTTAAAAGCCCTCTGGCAACTCTGCAGTTTCTTGTTTTATTCCATATTTCCTTGAATTTAACAAGAGAATGTTCTTTAATTAGGTCTGTGTAATGCCGGCCTTAGTTATTAAGTTTAAAATAGGCTTAAGTATAATTTTATTATTTGTAAGTATATACCATAATATTGTAATTAGTTATTGTTAACGAAGAACTATGGAATTAAGTAGATTACCTGTATGACACTTACAATATGGATGGTTTTTCAACAGACTGCAAGGTTGAATGACAGAGCGAAGGCAGTAAGACTTGCAATGTAATACATATTTTAAATTAAAATAAAGACAAGTTATATATTTGATTCGACTTTGGTTTCATTACAATATATAAGGTAAGGAGGTCTCTTGTCCAAACATTACACTACCGATTTTGTCGAGCCAATAGAAGGGCCAGGTCCAAAAAGTATTTGGTTGGCTGCTTTCTTGGCCAGTGAATCAGCAAGACAGTTACCTTTCGATGTGACGTGACCTTTGATCCATCTTAAGGTGACCACGTTGTTGATGGATACTTCCGCCAAAGTTTTGTTACATTCTAGTACTAACCGTGAGTAAATTCGTGGTCTATTCAAGGTGAGTAGTGCTTGTCTGCTATCTATATAGATGAGCATGTCATTCCAGTTATTTTTTATACTATTTGCAAACGCTAATCAAAAGTCAATTTGGAATGGTTGTTAAAAACCAGGGGTAACAATGTGAGAATCAGCATGTGCTTTAGCCTAAGGCCTTGGTCTCGATGAGGTGAAAACCACCAATTACGGCTTCTCGAATTTTGTCTATTAAATCAGTTTTTATGAAAAAACATTTTAAGGAATTTCTTCAATTGAAGATAAGATTTCTTTCGTTGAAGAGAAAATAAAAGAAATGAAAAAGAAGATAGAAGAAATGGAACACGTAGACTAGACCAAGGATGGTGAAAAAAAGTGCTATGAGATGAAGTCAAAGGAGCTGTAAATTCTGTTCGTGTTATATTCCCAACTTTCGACGGAAAGATGTCATGGACCAACTACCTTAAACAGTTCGAAATAGCTGCCAGAGCAAACGAATGGTCTGAACGAGAGAAGGCAGTAAATTTGACCATCGTCCTTCGAGGAGACGCTTTAGATGTTCTTCAGATAATACCTGTGGAAGAAAAGATGATTTTGAACAACTCAAAAAGAGACTAAACATGCCATATGGCCACGAACACTTGGAGCATTTATTACCAATCACAGTTAAAGAATCGCAAACAGAAACTAGACGAGACTGTTCAAGAATATGAAGTAGATATTGCCAGGTTGGTGCGATTTGCCTACCCATCAGCTCTAGAAAACATTATAAAATGGATGTAATGAACTTACATGGTTTCCAGTTAGACTTTAAGAACAGAGTGTTCAAAGTTGGTGCTAAATAGGTATTCCTACATCCATATGGAGACAGTACCATGCCAATTGCTGTACAGGAAGATGTTACGGGTCAAAAATTTTTACATATACTCACTATTATAATATATATAATTACCGATATATAGGCGTGATAATTTCATATTTTTCCCCATATTTTTTTATTGACATATTTTTTTATTTCATCTAACCTCAAAAATTAAATAGCTCTCAGACGAGAATTGCGTTTTATTAAGTTCTGACTAAGGACCCGACCCTACTCTCCGGAAATCAAAAAAATTAACGAGCTAGCAGAAATTACGCTTGGCCCCTTTCATAAGTAAGGGCAGAGCGTAACAAAGATACGGTGGTACCTGGCAGAAGTGAAACCAATAAAGTAGCACGGCTTTAAGAAACTATGGAAGAAGGAACACCTGTAATGATGGAACCTTGGAACCACGATGAAGAGGTTTGACGAGGAATTCTGCTCGGAAAGGGGTTGGTCACGACTGCTTAAGAGATTCCAGTTGGTCTTATAAACGTTAATGATCATCCAATTACCATCAAGAAAGAGACCAGAATAAAAACTTGTGTACCAGTAACTTTCATAATTCGTCAGACAACAACTTCTGATAATTCCAACCATAAATTCGAGCAAATGATTGCAGTTGCAGGTCAATTTCTGAATCAATTGGAGAAAAAGAAAATAAAGGAATTTCTTCAACGATATCGTGACATTTTTGTACCAAAAGGAGGAGAAACAGGAAGAACTTATGTTGAAAAAAACACAAAATTGACACTGGTGACGTCAGGCCGATTTGCCAATCAGCTCGAAAATAACCAAAGGCCAAGAGAGAGGAAGCTGAAAGGATTGCTCAAGAAATGAAGGAAGACAGGGTGATAGAACCTTCCACCAGCCCATGGTTCTCTCCGATAATCCTGGTCCAGAAAAAGGATGAAAATTAAACTACGAGGTCATGTGTGGATTACCATCAGTTGAACAATGTTACCAAAAAAGACAGTTACTCTCTATTCGACAATACCTTAATTGGCCAGAAGTCGACTCTCCTCTACCTTAGATTGGAAGTCTGGATACTGGCATGTGGAAATATCTATCTATTATTATTATTTATAGTTATATTTTACTTTGCCCGCGACACAAACCCGGAAACCTGGCAATCTGATTAAGGGCAGTAAAGGACAGTAATTACCTCCAGAGTTACGCATAAAGCTACCTTTTTATCTTCAGATATCCATATAATTAGCGTCTGTTATAACTATAAATAATAATAATAATTATTATATTGCTGTATCGTAGTTTTTAAAATTAGTTACTCCACATGGAAAGAAGTAGTTGTGATTGGCCAGTTCTGGACGGGAGGTAATGAGAGGTAATTAGTAATTATCATAAGTACCCACCCCCACCCTTCGCGCAATTAGCAAGTACCTCCCAATGAGCGTAATTGCATAGTGTAATTGCATAGTGTAATTGCATAGCGTAATTGCATAGTGTAATTGCATAGTGTAATTGCATAGTGTAATAAGTGTAGTTACTTCATACGCATATAGATATAAGTATTTACTATGTATATCGAGTAGCGTGTAACGATCATAGTAAGTACCTCTTAGATAGTAATTGCTATGTATATCATGTAGTGTAATGGGTTTAGTTCAAGTACGTATGAGTGATTACTATTGTAGCATAGGGGAAATACGTCGGAGCATACCCAACATCCTCGACTCTCAACCGTCAGAGCTAGAGTGAAGCGCGACTAGCGCGAGTCTCCAGCAGACAAGCACGACGTAAACATCGGTGGAAGGGATAGTTCCCCATTCTTCACACAATTAGCAAGTGCCTCTCGGACTTGTATATTATGAATAGGGTAGGGGATCATAGTAGAGGTGGGGATTTTTAGAGGATATATAGTAGCGCTTCTTTCCAAATAAAATCAGTTTGAAATCAACTTAAAATCGTGAACTTTAAGAGTGTTAAGAAATCCTAAATAATAACCGATTGTAGTATTGTGTGTGTTTTACAGGTAAACAAATATTTGTTTGTATTCTACCATGGCTCAATCTCAGATAGATACACTAAATAAGTTAGTTGGCGAATGGTCCACAATATTGGATCAGCGGGAACTAAAGTCATTAGTTGTAGGTCAACTTTATATTATTAAGACGATATTTGTCAAAGATACTAGGTATGGTAAATGTTTACTCATTCATTTAATTGATCGGCTTACACTTGAGCTTTTCCAGTGTTGGCTGCCAAGGCGCATTTTTGAAATAATGCCACCTGAAATCATTGCTACGATTAATGCTACTGCGGGCCAATATGCATTAGTCTATTTAGGGGAAATACCGTGTTATGGCTCAACTACTAGATCTCATATAAGGTTCGATTTAGTTAGTCAGCAATCAATTCATTCATCTGTGGTAGAGTCATTGTAAATATTTTTTTACTTTTAATTACATATAGTATACACATTATTTCATTAGGAATTTCTATAAATTTATTGTAAGTATAACTTGACCCATTTTTGTTCCTTTAATATCGGTCACATATTGTTTCAGATTATTTCGATATGTGGATGATGTATTCCGAAGAGCACTGGCCTAAAGCTATCGACTTAGAATCATCGATAAGCAGACTTGGGAGGGAACTGGATGCACTAGCGATGGATGCTTTACACTCCATCAACTATGATGCCGACATATGGCCGTTCCCGGAAGCCGTAGCATTACAGGATGAATGGTATGAGAAATACAGTAAAGGTAGCAGTCTTTGCTGTGAATATAATGCATGTGAGCTGGACTTGGATACATTCTGTGAGAAGATGGTTACCTTAAGTTTGAAGCGTTTCTTGAATGAGGTCTTACCATACATCACCCCGCAAATTAGGAGTAAACATGGTTTGGATAGAGAGCCACAGTCAGACGATGAAAATGATTAAGGATTACTTTTATAATATATCTATATGTGTAATTATAATATAAATAAAACAATATACATAGTTTTAATGTTTTTTTTTATTTAAAAAAAAAAGGTTGTTACATGTTATTATGTATTCAGTAAATACTTCTACTACTTATTAGGCCACACCCATTAAAAGGTTAGGTTATTATGTATAAAGTAAATAACGCTACTACCTATTAGGCCACCCCCATTACACCCGTATGCAACGCAAACATGTATATGTTACGGGCAGTGTTGTAAATTGGGCGTAACATATATATTTTATAAATCGAATGCTAGACCATGGCTAATATTAAAATAATAATTTTTCTATGATGGAATTATAGTTGACGGTGATCTATTAAATTCTAAAATTTGACTACTAATTAGGCATTAATGTTTTTTTGTTAAAAAGATTATATTATATTTTTTAGAGTGATTGAAAGTATGTATAGTAATATATTACATTATTTCTAAAATGTATTTATTTTTTTATCAATTTCCACTCATTGATAAATAGCCCATATATTTATTATATATTTTATAAAAATTGTAAAATAAAAAATAAAAAAAATGGCCCCACAGCGGAGGAACGAACCCGCTGATTTCGACGTGAGTGCAATGCTAGCTTTTCGCTTAGCCTCGCACCCACGAAGGAGGCCACTTAATGTTAATCGAAAGCTGGTTATAAAGAACCCCGAACCATTGTCCGATTGTCCGATTATCACCATCCCTACGCCAGCCTGTAAGCGGTGTCCGAACCATTTGAATCGGTATTGCCCTACCTGTGGGTACATGGTTCTCGCTCGGCGGGTAGCTCGGAGGCAAGCATATTTAGTGTTGTTTTTCGATTTTAGTCAAAAAGGCGTGACGATTTTCAGTTTAATATAAAGTTCCGCGAAGAAGTTCAACAGTATGAAACTTTATACGATTATAAACGATCGGATTATTGCAACAGAAGTGGACAAAATAGCAAAAAAATTCAATGTAAATGGTAAGTACTTTTTTATTAACTCTTATTAACTGAATGATTAAAAAGAGGATAAAATTTCCTGGCCGTATTAGAATTTATAATAAAATTTCCTTGCTTTTCTCAACCAAAGTTGAGTATCCATCGTCTGGAGCAGTTAGTTAAAATAAAATAACATTAAGGACATAACAAACAGTTTAAAATTTTCGTGATTGAAAACCACGTCTTTTTGTGTGAATTGCATCTAACAATAATGTACGTCTGTATAATTATATTATATAATTACATTTATTAATATAAAAGATGGAATTTAATTTAGAAAATATACCAGATGCACGGCTTATTGAGTTTTTTATAATTAATAAAATAACGAGAAAAAATATTGCACCTAAATAGATATTTTGTCCACGACTACTTAATAATAAATCAATATTCTACCTCCTAACTAAAAGCATATGGTACTCATATATCACGGAGTGAATTATGATAATTCACGCTTTTGTAATTCTGGCAAATTCCGGTAAATAACTAAAGATGGGTGATACTTTTCATAACGATATTTTCTAGATCGAAAAATCGAAAAAGTGAAAAATCGAAAAATCAAAAAATCAAAAAATCGAAAAATCCAAAAATTGAAAAAAAAATCGAAAAAAACGAAAAATCGAAAAAAAAAATCGAAAAATAAAAAAAAATCGAAAAATCGAAAAATCAAAAAAAATCGAAAAAAATCGAAAAAAATCGAAAAAAATCGAAAAAATCGAAAAAATCGAAAAATCGAAAAAAATCGAAAAATCTAAAAAAAAAAAAACGAAAAATCAAAAAAAAAAAAAAAATGAAAAATCGAAAAAAAAACATCGAAAAAAAAAAATGAAAAATCGAAAAAAAAATCGAAATAAAAATCGAAAAATCGAAAAAACAACAGTTAGTTACCTATGTTTAATAAAAACTTTCTATTCTACACTTCACTTTTATTTAATAAAGAAACCATAATGGTCGTGGACAAAGTATAGTATTAGTCTCGCAATTTATAGCCATTATTCACTCGGGTGACTTGCGTGAATAATGGCTACCATAAATTGCTCGTTTAATAATATACTATTATTGCCAGCGCTCCAGTAGTTAATATTTTATATTATATAGAAGTATTTTTGACCCCATTTTTGAGCGCCTGACATTTTATATTTCTGAATTTTAAACATTCACCTATTATTTTCTATTATTGTATAACTGTTTGTATTATAAATTTGGTCTATTCTGTATACATCCAGTATAAAATAAATTATGTTGCACTCGGTTTTCTTATATCTTATATCTATATGTGCAATTAAAATATAAATAATACAATATACATAGTTTAAATGTTTTTTATTTAAAAAAGGTTACATCTTTTTATTTTTGTTAAAAGTGAACACGGGCATAGGTTTGGATACAGTAAATTAGAGTATATGAATTACAATGGCATATATTCGGTGTGTACAGTGCCATCTAGTGCATTATAACTTATAAGAGCTTCATGAATAATAAGCGCATACGCTTTAGTGTTGGCGGGAAATTGCATTTTACGTGTTTCGAATTCAACCTTGACATCCACAGTTGAAGATTTGATTGGTTTTGGATACATACTGCAATCAATTACGAATAGGGGGTTCGCTCTAAAGCCATTCAGGCCTAACATCGGTTGGGGATTTTCCTTTTTGTAGTAACTTCGCTGAAAATCTTCATAAGCATAATAAGCGGGAGTATCCAACTTTTTCCCAACATCTAAATTCCAACGCTCTAATGGGTAAACTTCAGAATTTAGATATAATCTGATATTGCTTATATCAGCAGCCGTAAACGCCGTCACATCTTCTTTCCTGTTCTCAGTAAAAGAAGTATTTTGAAATCCAATAATTACATATCTAGGTCGTTCCATGGATGTAGTGGTTTTAATCGCCCATATGTCGTGAGAAGTTTGCCTTAGAGTAGGTAATTCATAAAGATCCCATTTATGATGCGGTATTTTAATGGATTGCAAATGTTTGTCATTAATTTTTTTATACATGAGAACATCTGCATCATTTTCGGGAGTAATATGTTTGACTATCCAATCCATTTTAGTGATAGTTATGTCCGCATCGACTTCTCCTATATAGCAATTTTCGAATGCTCGAGCAATTATTACAGTCATCTCATGCTTAACACCTATTATCCCTTTTTTGTAAGATTCAGCAAAACCAAATAGATGTTTTAATAAGATTCTACCTGTAAATGTATTACTCGTTGAATCAACCAAAACTTGATTCTCTTCGCTGAGGCCCCAACCAGATGTTTCTAATAATTTCGCATGTTTTTCACCATATGACACCATATTTTTTATTGCTGTCGTTATAATAGGTTTTCGACATTCAGCAATCTTTTGTCCACCCATTTCATATCTAATTTCTTCAAATAGGCCAGGAAGAGCATTGTTGGCCAAATAGCACTTTTTATTAGCCTCTTTTGGCTTAAATGTTCCAACTATATTGATGTAACTATCGCAAATTAAGAGATTCAGGTCCATATTATTGATCGTAAAGGTGATTGTATCAGAATGTTTGTAATTTGGCGATCCCGTAGGCGGGTGGATATATTCATCGCATCTCTTGATTGAGTTATCGACGATCGGCTTTTCAAATACGTCCAACATCTCATTTCTTACATAAACAGCCATTATTTAATATCTTATATGGAATCCAATAGATTGAAGAAATTTATAATCTTTATTAGACAACAGAAGTCTTCTTCGCTTTACAGTTACTCGGCGAATGTTCATGTTTTTCCCTTCGATTCTATTTATATGATTATTTAAATGGGCGCTAGTTGAATATTGTGGTTTGAAGCAGAATCCCATATTAGTTTATCTCTTTTAATTCGAGTGTGATATTGATAGTTTCCTCTCCAAAGTCAATCAACTCACCGTTATCGTCTACAACTCGGATAGTAATGTTGTCTAGGTATTGCCGACCGGCAGGTATGACTGGTAGATAAATAATGTTATGAGGTTCCTTCGTCAGTTTGTATCCTGGCTCAACGTCTATGTCAAATGAAAAAAGGGTGTGGGCTTCTTTCCCATTTATATAGGAACCAGAAATAATATTACAATCCAATTGAACAAGGTGGAGGTTCATAATATTGATCGGCCTTGTAGAGACATAAGCTTGAGGCCTTGGCGGGCACTTCGAATTACTGATTCCTAAGAGGCTAGCTATACTGTTGTCACAATCAAAGTTGATTATGAATTTAGATGAAATTTCACATTTTAGAGTGTTGTTGTTCGCCGACAATTTAAACATAGCATCAAGTTCTCCCTGATTTATAATAGTTTTGGTATCCGGATATAGATAGTCATATATAGCTTTTTGGACGAACTTATTAATTTCATCAATCTCATAAGCGCCGGGTGCCACACGTACATTAATATTTTTCGGTGCACTGCCTTCCTCGGCCCAACTCTTCTCTCGCTGCACCACATCTGCCCAAAACTTTTCTGGGTCTACCACCTCTAAACAGATGAAATTATTTTTTGAGGTGATATTTTTGATAGAATGGTAGGCATAAAATGCTATTAATCCAAGGCCATACTGTTTATTAACATCCAATTCGATGGGCGGAAAAAAATCATTGCTGAGAATGCTTGACGCTATGGACGACAAATTAAATGTTCTTGACATGGCTAAGAAGTATGTCACACTGACTTCGAAATCTATTTTCGATTACATAAATTATAAACTCGCTTTTTAGTGGAAATTTTCAGTTCTCGAATTTTACAAAAACAACAAATTACGTGTTTTGGTGTTGGATCATCGCTTACGTCAATTGACCCACGTTTCGAAAATACCGTCGGACCATCATTTACGTCGATAGATTCATTTTTAGAAAAATCCTTAGGTTGTTCTTCATCGTGGGTATTCATTCTTCAGAGAGAAGAAATTGCAAACACAAATGTCCACATAGGACAGTATCAAACTTCTGGTAGCGTTTATAATTATAGTGAACTTCAGATACCGACCAACACCCTTTATACAGATAACTAATTAAATCTGAAGGTGGGGGTAAATCACCATAACTATCGAAATATATTAAGGACGCATCTCTTTTCTTGTAAGCGACCCAATGTGTTCCTGGCCCGCTACTACTATCCAAATTTACAATGGCTGATTCGTTTTTTAGTGGCCCGCAGTTTGGTAAATTATCTCTCATATACACACCTCGAAAGTAGGGAATCTTAAATCTTTTGGCAAAAGATTGTATGTCTAAATTACTGAGAGGTCTTCGAGGTAGTGAACTTACGAGTTTTTTGGCCGATATGGTTTCATGTAAAGGCCCAACCCCTTTCGATAGGGCTTTAAGTATAATCCTTTACCATTTTTTCCTAGAGAGATGGCTTCCATAGTTCTATTGTGTCGATTAGCTTCTGTTAATTGTTGACTATTTGTTTTAGCGATGTTCACTGCTTTGACGATTCTGGACGCCGCTCCTGCCAAGCTCCCCAATGCAGATAATCCAGCAAAAATAGGTATTAATGGTAAAAATCCGCCTGTTTTTGGTATCGGTATAATACGGGGAATAATAATTTTTTTCTTTCCCCCGGCTGCTTTAACATATTTTCGGGCAGCCATGAGAGATGATGCAGCCATCTTCCTGAGTGTTTTTCCCCCCATTTTCTGTCCGCCATATGTCTTTATTACCCCTTTAATCTTACTGACAATTCCTCTACCGAAAGCAATTCGTTTTTTGCTTTTTGTTCCGCGACGCCGCTTTCTAGACCGTAATTTATGACCCATACCAAAACTTCGCTTTGTTTTCATAATATTTGTGATAGTCCAGGCAGCTGCTTTTTCACCAACTGACGCGTCGCTAGCTTTAAACCGAGTCCAAGCTAATTCTTGAAGGTCCTTGTCAGCAATATGTCTAGCTTTCAAATCGTTTGCACTTTTAGAGTAAGCAATATCATGTAATTTACAGGCTTTATCTAATTCATTTATTCCTGGGTCGTTACGTGCTAAACGTTTTTGTAAGCGCGTACCTGGCCCACAATATTGGTACCCCGGTATGTGCAGTTCAAATGGTAATTTATTTATTAGGGAATTAACAAACCCTTTTCCACACTTTCTTTTTGAATAACGTTTAGTGATAGATCGCACTCGTTTCACGCTAGGCATTTAAATGAATGTTACGTGGGCGAGGGTTTATATAGCCAAAGACAGTCAAACGATGCGCATAGTCAAAGCACAAAATAGTATCTGTGTGGAGAATTTAGATGAAAAAGTTGGTGATGGGCTTAGTGAAAATAAGATTCCTAGACACGGCCCATTGTTGCCCGATACAATACGCGGCCTTCTAATAGGACCATCAAATTGCGGTAAAACAAATGTTATGTTATCACTACTCATTCAACCAAATGGGCTACGATTTGAAAATGTATATATTTATTCAAAATCATTATACCAGAAGAAGTATGAGTACTTGCATGAAGTTTTGACTCCGATAAAAGGGTTGGGTTATTTTACGTTCAACAATAATGAAGATATAATTCAACCAGTAGACGCCAAACCAAATTCCATATTTATATTTGATGATGTGATTTGTGAAAAACAAGATGTTATTAGATCATATTTTAGTATGGGGCGACACAGAAATATAGATTGCTTTTATTTGGCTCAAACGTATTCGAAGATTCCGAAACAATTGATTAGAGACAACGCAAATCTAATAATTATGTTTAAACAAGATGACCTAAACCTACGTCACATATATTCAGACCATGTAGCTCCAGACGTGTCTTTTAGAAAATTTCAAGAAATATGTGTGGAATGTTGGGGTGAAAAGCATGGATTTCTAGTGATCGATAAAGATAAAGATATAAGCGCCGGTAGATATAAGAAAGGATTCGATAGCTTCATATACCCATAAACAATGCAATACGCGTTATTTTTCAAGTAGCGTCCAAGGCGGCAGGTGGTTTCAGCGATTAAAATGTATAGCAATAAAAAACATTTTGACATCAAATCGGAGCTGGCCGCTGTCTCCGATTCGGTTAGACAGAAATTTAATGCCTTAAAAAGTGGGCGCGTTGAAACTCTGCAAGCTCTAGAAAAAATGTATGAACCGCTGACGAAACCGTTGAAAACAATTTCAAAAGCCGCAACCTCTAACCCCTTTAACGCTAAAGAAGAAAACCCCGCTAACACTAAAGAAGAAAGATCTGGCATGAAAAGGGAACTCGCGTCAATATCACCGGACTCGACAAAATATGGAGAAAGTTTTGAAAGTGCAATATCCGACCGCGGTGATGGTGATGATGATGATGATGATAAAAAATATATTAATAAGCATTTAGAAGAAATATCACGAGGTAATAAACGCTATGATACTCGGTACGGCGTATATATGGACAAAGACATGAAAACAATGGTTGGGAATTTAGAAGTAAAATTTTCTGATGGCAAAATCTCGTTTTGGGATGGGGATAGAAGAGTTGCTGACTACCACGGTAATCCGGAATTGTATGAGCTACTATTTTATCGAAGCCCTAAGAAAGTAAGTAATGCGACTAAGGATACATATAAGGAAATATTACAACTTACCGGAGCGGCCTTTAAGGAGTATGACGAGTCCAAAGGGCTAAGTAACAAAAATGTAAATAAATTGAGAAAAATTATTAGACCATTGTTCTCTCCGGTAAAGATAAAGGGTGGAGGGTTTTCAAAAATACCTAAATACAAAAAAATAATGACCTCTAAACCCACATACGTTTATTGGAACAAGCCGAGAGAATTGGTGGCTAGATTGCGTTTATTATGGAGTTCAAAGCAAGCCGGCCATACTGGGCACGATAATGAAATTTTATCTATAATTGAAGAATTAAGAGAAGAGCGAATAATATATTAAATACATGTGCTGTAGAGGTCAGTCGTAAACGGAATGTCTTCAAGGAACATTGTAGATAAATTCGGAAGAAAAAAGAAAAATCAACGCGTAATTATTCGAGAAAAAAGGGGTCTTGGATTCAAATTAACAGGTGACGGTAATTATGATATACAAACCAAACGGTTGGTGAACCTCGGAGAGCCAGAACAATCGACCGACGCTGTAACAGTTGGATATATTGACGATGTTACTAGGCAAGCAAAAGATCTCGTTTTAAAAGCTTTAACGGAATCCATTAAAAACGTATTACGCGAAGCTACGATTTATTTCGAAAATCAGCAGAGTGAACTTAAGAAATTAGTATTTGAACATCGAACTGTGTCAAGCAATAGTATTGGCGATGTTAATGTTAAATACCAATCGATGTTACAAATAGTGAAGCACAATAGAGAATTTTTTGAGGACATACTTACCACTACAAAAAGTAATATTTTAAAAATTATTACTAAAGTTGATATTTTGGAAAGTGAAATAAAAGGCATAAAAAATTTTACTATAATATTAGAGAACCGTTTAACTGATCTTACCGATAAATTCATTTAAGTGTAATACGGAAATTCTTCGAGACCTTGAAAGCGTCAAAGGAAGTATTGGACAAAATACAGCGGTTTTATCGAAAATTATAGTAGGACTGGAAGAAAGTATCAAAAAGTTTGAATAAAAAATTGTATTTTAATTGGAAAGAATGTCTAAGCACCAAATAATTGAAGAAATCCACCGATCCGCCCGTCGAAATTTTTCCAGAAGAAGGACTATTGTAAAAGGATATGCCGACTTGTGGCAGAGTGATTTGGCTGATATGCAAAGTTATAAAGATGAAAACGATGGTTACAGATATATTCTAATTGTCATCGACTGTTATACGAAATATGTGTGGGCGAGACCATTAAAAAATAAAACAGGCTTACATGTTAGAAATGCCTTTTTAGATATACTCCAAAATTGCGCACACCATCCTAAAAATCTACAAACGGATCAAGGGACAGAATATTATAACAAAGAATTTGGGAAAGTAATGAAAACATATGATATAAATCACTATTCGACTTATAGTACAATGAAAGCGTCAATGGCAGAACGTGTGATTCGTACGATAAAATCCCTATTATATAAAAAAATGGCTATGAGGGGGAAATACAATTGGATAGATATTATAAACGGTGTCATTAATAAGTATAATAACACCACGCATTCAATCATAGGTATGAAGCCAATAGATGTCCTGCCGACAACTAAACTCAACCAATATAGGCAAAACAAAAATGAAGTAAGGCGTAAAAAACCGAAATATCGTGTCGGCGATGTCGTAAGAATAAGTAAATATAAAAGCATATTTGAAAAAGGGTATACTGCTAACTATACAACTGAATTATTCAAAATAAGAAAAATAAATAGCACATACCCCGTAACATACATTCTAGAAGATATGAATGGTCAATCGATTAAAGGCTCATTTTATGAGTTGGAATTATTAAAAACAAAGTGGAAAGATGTTTATTTAGTGGAAAAGGTCATTCGGACGAAGGGGGACAAAGCCTTGGTGAAGTGGTTGGGATTCCCACAGCAAGAAAACTCTTGGATTAATATAAATGATATTGTTTAGTATGGATATTAAATGAAATAAAGATTAAAAAAAAAAACGAGTTTTATTTTCCTATTAACTACTACATATACAATAATAAAATAACTTACACTTAAATATATACAGAAAGCTTAAATAATAAACAATTATACAAATTAAATCTATATATAAAGGGTCATTGGGTGCATAACAAAGCCGCCGTATTGCCACCCCTGACTCCTTTATTTCAAGCGCTGATGCATACAGGGCAAACATTTGTGTCGCAGAAGTGGGAAATATATCGGGCGCATACATCACATGTTTGCGGATCCTCCAAATCCCCCCCTTCTACAACAAAATGCTGATGCTCGTGTATGTACCTGGCATTTGGATTTCTTTCGACCTCCATCTGCTCGTAATAAAGAAAGCAGGGGTTGCACAGACGTTTGCTCCGTTTCATGCCGGGAATAACCAACTTCACAATAACGGAGCTGGATGTAACGCAGAAGTGGTTACCGCCTCTGGCCTGAAATACAGCCAGCTCCCTTCTTATTGAAGTCGGTGATCCAGGGCAATCAGCCTCAATGCCCTCATCATCGTCGTCGCTGGCGGGTTCATCGGCGGGTGGGGCTGGACCAACGGCGTCTTCACCCTCTTCGACGAGTGGTGCCGGACCAACAGCACCCAAATCCTCGTCGGCAAGTTGCGCTAGACCAGCCACGCCTTCTCCATCACCATCGGCAGCTGCAGCAGCGGCATCAGCAGCCTGTAAAGAAGTATATTGATTAGATATTTTATAAGCATAATGATTAGATATTTTATAAACATAAGGTAATAGTTAAAAACTTACATCACGTTCTATGGCGTCCCAAAATTCGTCAATGCCTGGCTTGTTGGCATCAAAACGCGCCAATAAGGAGAGCTGACGCTCGATCTCCTCAACCGCATCAACATCAACAACAACAATTTGTCTATCCATCCTAGCTATTTATTATTGTTTCGGCTTTCTATTATTATTAATGGTCAGCTACAGCGAAGTGACTGATGCTGGTAAGTGGTCGGGACCTCATTATATATGGTTATGTATTCCCACCTCCACTCTCCCAACCCTCGAATTTACCACCTCCCCTGCATAACATCACGCTCAGTAGGGTGCATCTAGTTCCGGAAAGTCGGAAGTCAGCAAAAATTTTACTCTAGCATTAATCGGTGCTCTGCAGATAATACAACTAACTACAGATCGACTGCAACTAACACAAGATACAGCATGTCCGCATGGTATAAAAACCATTTGTACCTCCTTATCGACACAAATCTTGCAAGTCAGGCGTTTACTAATAGAACGACCATCACTTAATGTATGCATAGTAGCACGAGGTCTTTAAACAGAATGTGGACAACTATATATCTGAGGCTGGATGGACTCTTTTATTAAAAGGTTTGTGGATAGATGTTGAGTGGAGGCCAATTACAATCAGCGCAAAAATTATACTTTTTCGCCCACTGGCGGTCTAGTTATTTAGAGTTTTTTGTTTGTTGATTCTGATTAGGGAGTTCGTTTCCACACCATCTTATATATTACAACTAGTCTATCAACATAAACTATTTATAATATAAGGAGATAGAACTCACGGCGCGTTGCTATTTTTAACGTGGTAGCTCCCCTGTAGGCCTATGACCACGAATACACAAACAAAACAAAAATCCTCTACGTACCCTGCCACGAACATATGTTATCTACTAACTTTTGATAGTCCGCCCTCCGAGCGCGCCCCTGTTCAGTAATTTCACCAAAGCGCGTCTTTACAATTTCAGCGGCCCTCTTCTTTGATTGATACTCAGAATGGGACTCTTTGATCCTACCAATCTCGATGCCCACATCCTTCTGCCTTCGATGTACAACACCCTGATGGTGGAGGATCTCATCCATCTGCCTGTTTAAATCACCTAATCGCAGTTTGATGCGGGCATCTTCGTCTGCCAATTCTTCAAACTCATACTGAAGTGGCGCTAAGGCTACCTCAATATCCTTTTCCATATCGTCCACCACCATCTTCAGTTGCTTGTATGTGGATTCGGTGATTTCAATCTGATCTCTATCGGTCTTTAACCGCATCTGCATATTAATTATGGCGATGTTGACGGAGCTAAGATCCTTCGCCATATCGCCGTCATCAATCAGCATCGGAATTGGTGTAGCCCTACTTGTGGGAGTCACACTTGTTGAGACTACTGCCTTTAACTTCTTCGCCGGCGTTGTCTTCGGCTTCTTCGAAGCTCTCGGCTTCTTACTTTTCGGCGCAACCACTCTTGGTCTCGTGGGTTTCGACCTACAGGGCCCATCGTTGGTTTTGCCGACACGTTTTGCATTTTTCGTCATGACCGGTACTGGCAATGTAGGGACAAGCACATTGCTAAGAACATGAATCTTCTTCGGTGCCTGAAACTCATCCTCACTGCTGTATACCGGTAACGGGGCCAGTACCGGGGCCGGTGATGGAGTCGGTAACGGGGCCGGTAACGGGGCCGGTAACGGGGCCGGTAACAGAGCCGGTAACGGGGCCGGTAACGGGGCCGGTAACGGGATGTCGCCCACTGACTGCGACAACTCCATCGGAGATACCGGTGAAGGAACCGTGTTAAACAGTAGCATCTCGTCAAAATCAAAATCCACCACATCGAAGTTATAAGTGTCGGTTTCCCCCATTATCGACAGGATGCTGTTGGTAGCTGACGTGGTTTCTTCATTTGAAGGCATCTTAAGTGAGAGTTGGTTCGGTTTACTAGAAAAATAGCACAGAAAGTTAGGTAGTTTATTCAGCGAGCTAAAATAAACTGAATTTCTTACCACTGGTCCCCGTATATATAGCGATAGGTGAAAGAGTGGGAAGTGGAGGGGAGATAGTGGGAGTCTCTCACGGCCTCATGTTTTAAAAAACGAGCATCGCGAATCTAGGGCAATACTTTACGGGGCATTTAGTCGAGTACATTTTTATTGACTACCAAATGCAAATGATTTGTTAGGAGTTTTTTTGTTGGTTCTAAAATGGATAATTTTTTTTTTTGGTCCTGAAAAAGGCCATTTTTGGACAAAGGCCGCCGACCTATTGCGAGTCAGAATTGTCGTCTGAGTCTGACACCGATTCGTCGGACATTGAGTCATCCGACTCAGTGTTCGGCTCGGTGTCATACGACCATTCGTTCAGAATTAGGAAGCGGGAGTCGCATGGGCTGGACGGTGACGATGGCCGGCGAGGTTTTAGACCCGTAGTTGAGTCACATCGGCCATCGGAATCTACTCCTACTCCCCCTGTTATAATTTCGGTTGTAGAGTCGCATTCTGCTACTTCAATAACGTCGGCCATGACTGTCGTCGGTAGTTATTTAGGGCAGACTGAATTTTAGAGCCCGGGCGCTGGGTATGTATGGTACACAAGGAGAGTGGGAGAGAGTGAGGAGAGCATAGACGAGGCTTTTTCATCGAAAAAAAAAAAGTAGAAAGGGGAAAAAATATATATATATATATATATAATATATTACAAACTTTCAATTTACATTTATTCTAATAATAGTTTTAACAGTTAATCTAATATATTTTCCTCGATGTTGCTTTGTTGCAGCTATTTTGCTCTGGTTGGAACTTCCCCCAGGTTTTATTCAGCGTCGCATGGTCAATAATGACTTGTTCTCTGGCGATTATGGTTGCTATGTTGATAGACATTTTTACGGCTTTTATAGTTGGGCTGGATGAAGCAGAATGAATATCTGACCATGAGCACCTACTATTTATTGTGTTAGGAATGAGTATGGAGTGGAGGGGGAGATAGTTGGAAATTTTATAAAAATAAACTTTTTTTTTTTTTGTTACATATATATTACAAACTTTCAATTTACATTTCTTCTAATAATAGCCTTAACAGTAAATCTAATCTATTTTCATCGCTACTATTATTTACAATATTGGCTACGTTATACCGTAATTCGGCTATAGTTTTTCGAGGCCCATTACGATATTCCTGAATGTCTCTGTGACCCCACGGTAGAGTTTTTACGGTATTTGGTATTATAAACCTTTTCTCATCGTTGTAAGATAATGCAACTTTGTTTTTCATTTCAGTATATATATCGTGTAACTTACTCCTGAATGTATTCATTTTTCTAAATATCTTACCCCCACCTTCTACAATTTTTTGGTAGTCCGTCATGTTTAAGCTGTTTTGTATTACGCATTTTTTTACGCCCTTAGCGGTTTTGGTTTCTTTCTCATCCGATCTAATATAATAGGCCTTGGCGCCTGTCCCTAAAAATATACTGATAGCCTGATTTGGATACTCATCTTTAAAATTTCCCAATATTGGTTTAGTTACTGGTAAGTTAAATTTATTATCAGATTTATAATTAGATGTGTCGAAATGTTCAATATTTCTTTCCATAAATTCATAAAAATTTATTGAATTAACTTTAAGCACAAAACTATCGGTATCTGTATAAAGTAAGGAAATTTTATCACCTAATTGTTGTTTTAATGTGCCGTAATAAAAATCATACATCCTTACTTTTGACAATTCCAACACTGTGAAACCTACGTACAGCGGTTTGTTATAACATATTTTAGTTCTACCCATATGTATAGCCACAAAGTGTTGTGAAAATATGGAACAAGACTTAAAATTTGGTCTAGCAATTAAGTTGTTTGCCCCCGGGGAATTTCTCTTACTAGCCCAGTGAGTTTTAAGGTAAATGTCGCATCTGTCATCCACATTTTCCATAGTTTTCCCGTACACGCTATTAACCATACGCTTAAAATGATTTTTCTCTGATGTGTCCTTAGCGCTGTTTCTCATATTTGTATTGAGATCTATATATTTTTTCAGCCAGCGAGATTGCTTAAATTTGAGAGCTCGATGAATTTTAGTTACAATTAGCCCATTATTTATGGCTTGCTTAAAGTTTCTATAGTGTAATATGTATTTGTCTTTATGATTCAAATTGGGAACCAGTTTGGGTATTTCTGTTTTTGAATGGGGTGGAATTATATTCTCCACTAAAAATGGTAAATCGGCATGTTTATCATGGAGGTGATGTGGATATGTTACATCAACTTCTAATACATAACCATATTCCCCGAGATCATCAACTGACATAACGTCGAGCTGATTAATTTCCTCAGTCGATAACCAAGCAAATTCTCCTGTCGGTAGGGGCTGACTCATGCTATACCCATAGAGATTTGTCGCATCAATATAATGTATAGAAGACTTCGGCTCGAAAGGATTATATTCGGATAAAAATGGATTATTGGCAATATGTTTTCTTTCCACACATTGGCTGATACCGCCACGTATACTATTTTTGAAGAAATTAATCATATCTATATCCGTTAGCAATTCCAACTCTACCCTGGTGTATCGCAACATCGCATCCCATGACAAACCTGGAGATGTATAATATTGCGCTGGATCTAGTTTATATGCCCTAAGTGATACATCCCTAAAATTTTCAAATATATCGCATAACATTAAAACATCTGATTTTAAATATAAATCAGAATAGGATCCCAAAGTTTGACATTTAAATACATTCCAAACTTTCTGAGCCCTCGCATAATCCTCATCGGATATATGGCGATCATTTAGCTTGTCATAAAAATCCTCTTTTGAAGGTAAATTGGGGTGATCTAATTTCATTAAATTATCCATGAAATTATATGGAAACACCCCTTTCTGCCTCATCAAATCGAATTTTTCTTTTTCTGCAAAACATTTCCTTGTTTCTACGAAAAATTCTGATGGTAAATTTTCTGATAACCCAACCAAGGAATCAGCTAAAAATCTGTAACTATCTAAAAATCTAAGTTTTATGTAATTTTTTCTCATCATACCGTCTCTATCTACATAGCTATGGGTGTACAACGGTTTAGTAAATGAAATATATTTTTCTTTATTTTGAGCAATAACTTCGGCTCTCTCGCCTTCACCATACAATTCTTTAATAAATAAATGACTATCGTACCCACTCAAATTATGAAAAAATATTGGAACAAATTGCGGGATTTTATAATTTAAATTACAATTACTGTGTGCGGCGCCAGGGGTTTTCTTACCGGTAATATGGCAATGATCTCTTACTTTAACATCACCATCCTGAAAGGCCTCATCACAAATAGAGCATATACTCGATGTATTAAAATCATCTATTTCATCATTAGACAATTGGTGCATAGGAACAACATCTTTTAAATACGTATTATAAATAGTTAGAACATCGTCTTCTAGCCGTTTCACGAAATCGCTACCGGCATTGTCACCAGTAAAAGTTACAAATTTCGTCAATGAATTATCAAATGAACATTTAATTAAATATGCAAAAGAATATGGCTCATGTCGGTATGTAGGGATAGTAAATTTTTTTTCCGGATCTGGTTCGCAAATATCTATAGGTTTTAAGATCGATTCAAAATCAGCATAAATTACAAATGGAACCCTTAGCTGCTTATCATAATTTTGAAACTTGAGTATATTTTCAGGTACATAATAACCGCGTTTGTCTTTTTTTAGCTCTACTGATGGCGTGCAGGTATATATATGATTACAGTCGCTCAATTGGTGCCGCAATAGGATGCTTTCAGATCGAAAATAAAGTAAACATCCATCACAAAAAAATTTTTTATGGCCATTTCTAGTTATTTGACTCGACACTAATCTAGAAAGGCTTTTAATCCAACAGTAGTACCTATTACCCGAATCAGCCGTTATTAGTAGTAAATTTATATGATGACCTAACCTTCTGCGGGAATATCGTAATGGGCCTACTATTTCAAATTTCGCCTTACCGTTTTCATAACTACGTTCCAAACCATAAACATTAACACTTATATCATTTAGGTCTTCAAATTTTGAAATGTCTTTAAGCTTCATGGGAAATTCAATACCCTCAACATTCAGCACGGTCTCGAAGTGTGGATACGACGACGTTTCGCTAACATGCTCTCTCGCTGGATATAGTGCCGATGTGATGGCCCAAGCAAAGCAGTACGCATCATTATTTTGCACATTAACTACGCCCTTCTTGGTTTCAATAAACTTGGGTAGCTTTATGTGCGAGCAGCCGCCTAATGGAGAGTACTTATTTATATTTACTTCTAAAAATAGTACTTCCAGTAACGACCAGCCTGAAACAACGAATAATTTATTAGTTAACGCCCTATTATACACTATAAAAACTACAATACCTGAATCCTTATGTTGAAAGTCTACAGTTTGAGATACCGCCGCATCTTTAAAGTCCGCATATGTCGCATCCAAATCCGCCGAAAAATCTAGTATTCGATTTATGCTATTAAAAGATTTGATTTCAGAAATATCTTGACTCTGCAATACATATGTAGCGAAGACCTCTACATTAACTTTAATGGCATTATGGACCCTCAGAACAACTTTTAACAATTCCAATACTCTACATTTTACCGCATCAAAAAATGTTACATAATCTATATGTTTTTTATCACTTTTGACTCTGTAACTTGCAATTCTGCACTTAAACGCACTCTGAATTAAATATATACCATCGGCATGAATTGAGCAGGCTTTTTCTTTATGGTCAAGGCTCTTCATATGCGATGACATCTGATTGGTAGGGATGTCTACATTACATGATTCACATCTCCCATTACGCGCTTTTTTTACTGGTAAAACATCAGGGCTGGAATTGGTAGATCTTTTCGTACCACGCGATGATTCACCGGTGCGATTAGATATTAGCTTACAACTTTTATTTTGATGTCGATGTAAATTATCTATCCTTGTAAATGTTAAACCACAATTACACTTATACATGTCTATTATTTTTATGATAATTTCGATATTAGATAATGGAACTTACAACGCGCTTAAAGCTCACGAGTTTTGTACTGATTTCATTTGAATATGGGTGCTACTATATATCCTCTCTAAAATCTCCACCTCTCTTATGCTCCCCTCCCCTATTCATAATATACAAGTCTGAGAGGCGCTCGCAAATTGTGTTAAGAATGGGGTACTATCCCTTCCACCGATGTTTACGTCGTGCGTGTCTGCTGGAGACTTGCGCTTCACTCTAGCTATGACGGTTGAGAGTCAAGGATGTGTTTCGGTATGCTCCGACGTATTTCCCTTATGCTACAATAGTAATCACTCATATGTACTTGAACTGAACCCATTACACTACATGATATACATAGCAATTACTATCTAAGAGGTACTTACTATGCTCGTTACACGCTACTCGATATACATAGTAAATACTTATATCTATATGCGTATGAAGTAACTACACTTATTACGCTATGCAATTACACTATGCAATTACACTATGCAATTACGCTATGCAATTACACTATGCAATTACACTATGCAATTACGCTATGCAATCACACTATGCAATTACGCTCATTGGGAGGTACTTGCTAATTGCGCGAAGGGTGGGGTGGGTACTTATGATAATTACTAATTACCTCTCATTACCTCCCGTCCAGAACTGGCCAATCACAACTACTGAAAGAATTTATTTAAATAAATCATCCACATAATATCTAAAAATTTTTTAATTAATTAATTATGAAAACAGGTTAATTAGTGAAATCATTTAGAATAAAGAAAATGTATCAAGGTTCATATTAACGTGTTCTAAGTACAACGCATTTGTAAAAATACTTAGTCAAGGTGTAGTATATTAAAAAATAAAATAGAATTTGAAAAATCTTACGTCAGATAACTTCATCTCTTTGCTGAAAACTATATATTTATCTACATAACCTCCGACAAATATTGCCCTTTTTATATGTATATTACAGTTATGAATAATAGAAAACGAGTCGTTGATAATTAAGTAGTAAAAACTGCCTGAAACGGAAATGTGATTTGTAATGTTTTAGTAATTACTTATAAAACGTGTTAACATTTAATTATTCATAAAGTGAATCTAAAGGAAGTTTGAAAAGATTTTGTTAAATTCTCAGAAAATATATGAATGTTGCCCCAATTTTCAAATGAATAGCAATTATTGTCGCCCTCAAGACGCCTGGATATTTTCAGGTCCTTGAAAATAGGTTGTTTTTTACAAGCTTTTATTTAAATTGCAATGTTTGTATAGGTCAAATTGTGCAACTGAATTTTAAAGCAGTTATTCACAATCGATTGAACTGAAATTTCGCATACACATAATTCTAAATCCAATATTGCTGACTCCCAAAAGATGATGGTCTAAAGTCTATTCAAATTTAATTTACGCCTGATGTAAACAGAAGCAGGTGGACGCTAAAATTGAGCAGGGCCGTATTTTACTTTTCCGTCTTGCAAAAATGTAAAATAAAAGAGTGTAATTGTGAAATTATTTTTTTATTACGATAAAAACATATTTTGTAAAGTACAACTATAAAATAAATGCCATACACGGTCTCCCAGACTTTAGTGACATTTCTGGACGAAGATAGGTGAGCGACATAAACTGCGTTAACCTGCAATACAAATTAATAAATGTATTTGACTTTATATTATATTTAGTTTATTACATATGTCTACTGTGATACAGAGCATTAAAACAATCATATTATAAAATTAAAAAAAACTTTAAATATAAGAGGTATTTGGTATTTGAATTTGGTATTTGATTTAAAATTGTGCATCTTAAAAAGAAACCTTTTGTATTTTTTATAACTTTTGTTCTTTATTGTTCTTGTTCTACTAGTATGTAGATTAGACAACTTGTACCCTGTATTATAGCAATCTTCCTTACTTGACTTAGCGCTATTCTGAATCGGATAAATTAGTTAGACTTGAAACGCTATCTTCATTAATCAAAATTACAAGCGGTTCTACCTGAACCTCTATAATACTATCCAACTCCCACATTTTTACTTCAACTTTTTGGCGAACATGGTCGATTCACTTTTTCCATTTTTCTGGAGAAATTAATAATATTATTTCTACAAAAATAATTTTAATGTCTCCAGATTTAAATGTTGAGTTTTTATCTGCTACGTATTGTTTAACGTCAACCTAGATTAATTCAATAGGGTTAAGTTCACAATGATACGGAGACATGTGAAGTATTATGTTGTTTTGCTGCTTAGCCCATCTATTACATACCTATCATAATGGTTATGTTGCTTACCAAGTTTTAGAAGTTGGATCTTAAGCATTTGGTAGTCGAATTCAATTTTTTTCCCTTATAGCCATTTTTAAATATCACCTTTTTTAGACGTCGGAGATATTTTTTCCAGCTTTCTCGAATAATAATGCAGGTATCTTCTAATTTAGGTAGGGTGTTTGAAAACCACTCTTTGAACGATTCTCCACACATTTCTTCATGGTAGTCACCGGATTTTTCAACTCAAATACATAAAGTGCATTAGAGACAAAGCCTTTTTCACTTCCAATATGGCATATAATGAGCTGTTTTACGCACATACCTGATGGGTTTTTAAAACCAGTTAAAAGTTCATCCAAAAAGGCTTGTCTGGATGAAAAAACCGACATATCGAAACATACTTTTGATTTGGTGTGGCCTGCGTTAATCCAAGTCTCATCAAAATAATATATTTTTTGCTTTTCTTCTCTGTACCGTTTTATTTTTTGTGGCGTAGGACAAAACAATTTCATTTTTGTCTAAAAGCAAACTATTTTTTCCTCGAATTTTAAATTTAAAATTAAGGGTTTTGAAGAGCTTGTAAAATGTAGCTCGCTTAAAAGTAGACAAATATGGATCATCGTTGACTTCTTATAAAATCTTATCAATTGTTGGAAGTTAATGACGCATTAAATTAAATAGACTTTTATTTAACCGGTTTGAACTTAACGACCCAATTTTATCGACTAAATTTCCGAAAATTGTCGAACTGTCAGTTGCGTAATTTTATTTACAGAATATTTTCCGATTATTATAAGACCCATCAAATAACTGCATGTATGTACCACTAAGATTTGCAAATAAAATAATTGATTTAATAATATACCAGGAGCAGTAGTACATTTTCTAAGAATCTGGTACTCTAGCGCAGGAGACTAGACAGCGACGATCATCTCCAAAAACGGAGGATGGACGTCAACACTCACTTCCT
Source organism: Psylliodes chrysocephalus (assembly GCA_927349885.1). Classification (NCBI taxonomy): domain Eukaryota; kingdom Metazoa; phylum Arthropoda; class Insecta; order Coleoptera; family Chrysomelidae; genus Psylliodes; species Psylliodes chrysocephalus. The sequence goes on from OV651825.1 coordinate 30,480,198, forward strand.
GCAACAGAGCCTGGATAACAAAAGTTCAGCTCCGGCACATGATGCTGGACAGCAATGCTCACCTTCAAAAAAGGAGGATGGACACAATCGTTCACCTCCAACTAACAGGTCCCGTAGAGGTAAGAGAATCTCTGGGTTTGAAGCAAAGAGGAGAAAGAGATAAGCTGCAGACAGGCAGTGCTACGACCACCGCCACCCTCAGTAGACGCCCTCACTCCAAACCAAACAAAAGCGGCTTAATTAAATCCTAGGCAGTGGCGCTAGTCCTGCCTCTACAAGAGGCCAGGAATACGAAGCAACTAGGGAAAAGAAAAGGACGCGATCTCACACCTGTTCCGAGGTAACACCCCGGAAGGGAAAAAAACCCAGACAGGACCACAAAGTTATGTCTGATAAGCTACAAGGCTGCAGCTACGAGCCACTTGAAAGTAGCTATAATAAACAAGGATAACCCTTACGGTAAGAAAACTGCCGAAAGAGAAATCCTTGTCAAAAAGACACTGATGGGAGAGCTAGAAAAACAATTTTGTCCGCCTCCTGTAGTAAAACCAAACCACCCACCTTCAGATCTTTGACGCACTTTTGTGAAATCTTCAGAATAACGTGCGATGATGACCTGACGTTGGAATGACTAAAAACCAAGGTACCAACCTTAAAAACATGGGAAGGAACAACACTCGCTGTTTTAAGGATGGGCGAGCTCCCCAAGCTTACCAAAGCCCCTCTCCGGATCCCAGGGGAAGCGCAAGCTCACCTTGACGAGAAGGAGGTTGTGCGCAGGCGACTTGAGAGGCAAAACCCATACTTAAATGTGTGAGAAATCAATGAGGATGAGCTATGCGTTCACCTCATTAACTACAAGGCCAAAGGTTGAAAAAGAGGCTAGTAAAGGACTCTCTTCCCCCCAATATAAGCCAATAGTGAAGGACATCAAGCCAGAAAAAATGGTAAGAAAACTCCGAGGAGCCACAAGAGAACACCCGTTCACACTTTTGGAGGCAGGGATGGTCGAATAAAAAACCACCTTGCTGCCCAATTTGTAACGGAGGACTGGGAAGCAATAAAAGCGGTATAGATCATATAATGTAACTTGCAGCAACATTATGCCTCCGCCTTAATGAGCTGCAAGATACAATAGCACTCATCTAGAAACCTTGGGTAATAAAAACCAAAATTTTAGGTTTTTAGTTAAATTTTTAGCTTTACCAGTAACCAACAACCTAGGACAGCCATTTACTTTCCTAGGAAATACAAAGCCCATCCAATGACGCACCTTTCCACCTCCGATTTAACTGCGGTTAGGATGGAATACGCCATCAAAAGGGATAAGAAAACGTTAATCCTGGCATCTGCATACCTCCCCTTCGATGCAACCACGCCACCGCCGAGTAAAGAGAAGGAGGATCTGATTGGATACTGTCTGGAACAGAAGTTTGAGCTGGTAATAGGTTGCGACTCAAACGCTCATCACTTCAGTTAGGGCAATAAGGATAACAACGCTAGAGGTAAGTCACTTTATGATTATATAATTACCAAAAATCTTTGTATTTTGAATAAAGGTACTACACCAACATTTTTAAACTCTCGCAGTTGAATACAATAGATATCACTTTAACCACAATTGGAATTTACAAGGTGCGGCAAAATGATATGATATGATTGGGATGTCAATAAAAACCAAACCACAAAACCACATAAAGCAACATTTTTTTTATTATTATTGAAATCTATATTTTATGCCATTTAGGAACGTTATTTTTTAAAAATGATAACTTTTAAATGACGGCCATTATTGTCGATGCACTCTTGTAGGTTTTCACGGAAGCGCGTCATTACCCGATGGATCTTTTCTTGGGGAATTGCGGCAATTTGTTGTTTTATGGCTGCCTTTAATTCTTCCAAAGTCCGCGGACGATGTGTAAAAACTCTCGATTTGAGGTAACCCCAAAGAAAAATGTCACAAGGCGACAAATCAGGCGAACGCGGCGGCCAGTAAAGATCACCTCGTAAAGACATCACTTTGTTTGGGAATATTTCATGAAGATTAAGTAAACGACGCGTGGTGTGCGATGTAGCACCATCCTGTTGGAACCAAAGATTTTCTCGTTGATTAACGTTCAACTCGTTAAATTTTGGACGTAGGAAATTGTTAAGCATATCAAAATATCGATCTCCGTTGACTGTTACCGTTATTCCATCTTTTTCGAAAAAGTAAGGACCCCACACGCCGAACTCAGATATTGCACACCAGACACTAACCTTTGGAGTGTAAAGTGGTCGCTCATGAAGTTCCTGTGGATTATTTGCCGACCAATAACGAAAATTTTGCTTATTTACGGAATCCGATAGGTGAAAGTGAACTTCATCGCTAGACATGAACACAGCGCCTCGGGGAATGTTTTGAAGAATATCCCGGCATGAATTTGTACGGGTTTCAAAATCTATTTCACTTAATTCCTGCACAACTATCATTTTGTACGGATGCATTTGGAGTGAGTTGTGTAAAATTCTTCGAACACTTCTATCGGAAATTCCCAAAGCAGCTGCATGCTTACGCCTTGGACACTGTTGTACGGAAACTCTTACTGCATTCACATTTTCGGGTATTCTTACTGTTCTTGGTCGGCCAGTAGATTTTCGTTTTAGCGCAGAACCTGTTTCGCTGAAGTGTAAAACCCACCGACGAATTGGTCTTCCATCCGGAACCGGTCCATGCCGACCAACATCAAATTGATTACGGAAGGCACGCTGCGTCGCTATTACAGATTCCCCATTTCCAATAAACTTCTCGACAACGAAAGCACGATGCACTCCGCTCCAAGCCATGTCGATAACTGAAAACGAGATACTTTTGTCTACCTAACGCGACCGCGTGCAAGTGTTGCCGGTTTTACAAACCGAGCAACCACTATTTGAAATCCTGTTTACCTTTTTGCCGCACCCTGTATAAATCAATTCTAAACTGGCAAGTGTCTGATAACATTTCGATGTCAGACCACAGCTGGTTAACATTCAAAATAAACTTGAAGTTGTCGACCCCCACGCTATCTCGGAACCCTAGGAAGACGGACAGTGTAACTTATGTCCACCTTCTCCAAGAGGCTCTGAGAAAGATGGAGGCCGAAACACCAAACAATAACAATGCTTTGGAGAAGTACTCGAACACTATCCAAAGCACAATAAACAATGCCTATAAGAAATCCTATTCCTTGAGGCTGGTCCAACACGATCAGACGACTACCACATGGAATCAATGGGACTCCATTCCAGAAATGACGTACCTAAACTCCACCGTACATACGCCAACATATACACCGTTATTTGTAAAGACTAATTCAATTGATAGGAGAGGTCAACGTAACGTCCACTATATACATTTAACACAGCCGTATTCAACCTGCGGCCCTCAAAGCTTTTTTGCGGCCCGAAACACTAATAAGAAGGTGCTTTTTTAAAACTATAACTTTCTGTTAAATATTAAGCGAAATGCGCGAAAATATTTTTCGACACTGCGTTAAATATCACGCTTATTTTTAAATAAACGTTCGGAATTCGTGGGGATACTGCTAAAATAAGATACTTTCATAATTTCGTCTCTAAAATAGTTCAAATAATATACGGCATGAACAAGACAAGTGGAACGAAATCTATATTATTTATGATAAACAGATGGCCAATAAAAAGTAACTCCAAATTGATACATTCAAAATATGCACAAACAAGATGCGTGACATTTATACCGAAAAATAATCATAACATTGTGTTCAATTGCTAATAGTTTGTACACATGAGAGACATATTACTTATTTTACTAAATGTATTTAATCTGAATCCTGATAATATCAATTTTTCTGCCAAAACAAGATAAAGGCCAGAATACCTATTTTTGTTGAATGTGTTTGTTGAAATACTTCAACATTTCGCTCAAGCCATTTGTCTTGTTTTGCCTAGAACCGTCTCTGGCCTTTCACGATTGTTCCGAAATCTACAAGGTGATTACGTCAGCCTTTCTTTACGCGATACAGCTAACCTTCAAAAACCAATAGAAGGATGCCTGAAATGATGAAGAAAAAGCTCTGAAAATACTTACAAAAAGTGCAAGAAGATTAAAACTAAAACTTTGCAAATTAGTTGCTAGTTATGGAAACAATCCCGCCGACTAATAGAAGATTAAATGTTTACGTTGCATTCTGTAATAAAAATATAAATATCAGTTAGAACTAAAAAAATATCAGATCATCGTTAGCGTTCGCTTAATAAAGGTTTCACTTAAATTTTTGAATTTCACAACTCTATTGTACAGGGGACTTTAACTATTGTTGCCTTGACGGAAACCTGGCTCGAATCATCAATCACTAATCAGGAATTGTTCGGAAATTCATATAATGTATATAGATCTGACCTCTAATGAATAATTGTACTATGGGTGGTGGTGTTTTAGTTGCAGTGAATGACAGCCTCGTGTCTTCTCAAATTTGTTTATCTGATTATCCGTCCTTTGGTGAACTCACTCCATCTATAGATATATTAATGGTAAAAATTAAATTTAATATTAAGACTTTGATAATTGTAAATATTTATGTACCCCCTAGAACTATGAAAAGCTCTTTGTCATGGGTGATTTTAATATCTCCGATTACTCCAACGATATGAAAATCAGCAGATTTTCTACATTAACTTCTCATATTAACACATTTGCACTAATATTTGATCTATCCTAGTTTAATAGTATTCATAATTCTAATAATAAACTCTTTCTGGTATTTTCCACAAATCAGTGCATAATTGAAAGATCCCTGGATCCTCTGGTTCGTGAGGACGAACACCATCCTGCTCTGGAGATTTGTTGCAAATTCAATACTACTTACAATAAAAATCGTCTAGCCACTTTTATAGTAAATAACTATAATTTTGGTAAAGCTAATTATCCAAAGTTATACCAAATGATTTCTAATATTGATTGGACGTTTTTAGATGCATTTCAAAAGGCTAATGATGCATGTACGTACTTTTACGGAAATATTTACAATGTGCTCGATAGGTGTGTGCCCAAAACCACTGTAAAGTCTTCTAAAATTTACCCACCTTGGTTTAATTTATAATAGTATTGGTCTCATTCGTAAAAAAGCAAAGTACCATCGTCTATATAAGAGAAATAGTGACCCATCTGCGTACATAGAGTTTGCTAGGTTAAGGGCTCAAATCAAACTAGATGTAGATAAGTCTTATAAAGAATTTGTTAAGTCTGCAGAATCAAATATTAACACGAATCCTTCTAGTTTCTGGGCTTTTGTGAATAAGACGAAGGGTTTTAATTCCATACCTAATAATATGAGTTATAATATTATTTAGATAATCCTAATTCTATTGCAAATAGTTTTGCCGAACACTTTCAACAATCATTCATTCAGTCGTCGGATCCATATTTTACAGCTGATGATACACAACAATACACTTGTCTTTCTATTAATAGCTTTAGTGAAAAAGACGTACTGTCTGCTTTAAAGAAAGTAAAAGCAAAGAAAACTAGAGGTCCTGATGATATTCCGGCTTTTCTGATTAAAGACTGTGCACATGCCCTAGCTTAATCCTCTAATGGTGTTGTTAAATATATTATGTCTTAAAACATCTACCGTTCCAGATATGTGGAAGACATCGAAAGTGTGTCCTATATTCAAAAAGGGAGATAGGAATGATGTAACCAATTATAGACCAATATCTGTAATTTGGAACTTTTCGAAAGTGTTCGAGGTTTTATTGTATCGCGATATTAATTTGCACTTCAGCGGTGAAATTTCATCGCATCAACATGGTTTTGTACAACAACGTTCAACGCTAACTAATCTTGTTAACGTAACACAAATCATTGCCGAGAATATTGACGGTAAAAAGCAAACGGATGTCGTATACACAGATTTTACTAAGGCGTTTGATACATTGGATCACGGAACCTTGCTCACTAAATTAAAATTATTCGGATTTCATGATTCCCTCCTAAAACTATTTACAACTTATCTTCAAAGCCGTAAACAGTATGTGTATATAAATGGCTTCAAATCAGTTGAGAATATCGCAAAATCAGGAGTGCCACAGGGTTCAAACCTGGGCCCTTTATTATTTATTAACGATATCACGATCTAAAATTGTGTTTAACCATTGCTCGCAGATCCGACTTCGAACGCCTTCAAGCTAATATTGATAGAGTTGAATACTGGTTGTCTGAGAAACAATTTATCGCTTAATGCCGCGTTTTGTCATGTCATATGGTCTTAGCGCTAATCCTATAATATTTGATTACATCATTAACAACACAATCCTTCAAATATCAACGACTATTACAGATTTAGGTGTTACGTTTGATAGAGAATTGTCTTTTGGTCCGCATATAAATACTATTATATCCGCTGCTTCTCGTCTTTACGGATTTGTTGTACGGGCTAGTTGAGACTTAACCAATAATTAGACTTAATTAATAATTAAAATCAAACTTCACTTACGGTAAGTTCGTTCGATCTCATAAAAAAAAAAAATCAAAAAATATCGATTGAAATTTTATTATATACTTACAAATTTAAAACGAACAAATACGATTTCCGATTTTTATATACATAAATTACATAATTCTTTGGTTTAACATAAAAATACTTAAGATAAGTTACTTCAGCTTTTCCAAAATAAATAATTTTTTAAAGATATTTTAATAAATCATTTTCAAGTAAAAGCATATTATTTATATAAATAATTATTACTTTAAGTTAAAAATGTTTATTAAAATATTTAAAAATATTATATACCTACCTACATTAGCAATTAAAATATAATCTGTGTTGAACTCGAATAACAAAAAATGTACGTTCTTTTGATACCTATTAAAATTTTTGATCCAATTAGAGCCTATTTAAAATATTATTATTAACAGGAGATTAACATAAACATTTTAATTTGAGAAGTTATAAAATCTGTATGAATATAAATATACAAAGTGATATTTTGCGTTTGAGACAACAAAATTTTCGCTCAAAATGTATACAAGTTTTTTCTACGATCACATTACTTTAAGAAATAAATAAAAAAAACCGCACAATTTGTCGTAAGTAGTGTATAATGTGTTGCTTAAAAAAGAAGTTGATATTCAAAGTCAATATTATCTTGGATAATACAAAATAAAATATCAAATTACGAACAAAATAACTTAAAAAAATATAAAGGCAAGCAACAAAGCTGTCAAGTTTTTCGCTTAGCGAGCGACAAAGCTGTCGCTTAAAGTCAGTTCGCGAAAACATCAACTTTGCAGTTATTCGAAGCCCAAAAATTACTTTGGATAGTGATCGTAGAAAAAATATTGTACCTCTCTCTATTTGGATTACCATAAATGAAAAAAGTTAGCGGATATAGTGTAATAAATGATTAAACTGCATTTTACATTTATATCAGGATAAATTAGAAAATTGGTATTTTAACGTTCACACTTATTGAATATATTATAATCAATCAGATTTAGCCTAAGTTTTTCTTGGGTATAGCCAATAGCGTTATAAAAAGCGAGGACGCCTTAATTTCCACCCTGTTTACGAGTCAATGTAATGAGATTAACAGCGGCTTCTGCTTTATCTTTCTTATTCTCGCTTCATATGAATATTTTTCTTTCTATTGCTACTTATAGTTAGGCACAATACCCAAGAAACATTTGAGCCGAACATGTATCAAATGAAGCAAAAACTACAATTTCATTTTTTGTTACCTCTATGAATACAACAATAATTATTGCACAATTATTTTTTAATATACGAGTGTTTTTTATATTCACTATCGGGCAAGACAAGTATTTTTTAACCTAAAAACTGCCACGTGTTAAATAATTTATTCTATATTATCCTTAACATTTAACTTTTAAACAACTAGAACATACACATTAAATTTGTACTCTATGCTGGATATTCCAGATTTTTTTAGCAAATATCTTAGGGATTAGAGACCCATGCAGTAGAAGAAATGATAAGTAAATTTAGGGTAAAAAAATCGTTACAAAATTAAGCTAAAAAATATGACATGTACTATTTGAAAAAAAGTGAGGTTGAGGTATGATTATTAGGTAGTTATTGACTAAATATATAGAGTATGAAATTTTCGTAAACATTTTACTTTGTAGTAGGGTTCGTATATCTAAAAGTGTTGTGACATAGCATTCCATCTTAGACGGTACTTTTCTTTTCTCGAGATAGTAGTCGTCAAGTCTTCCAATGTATAAAAAATTTATAAGTATTTATTTTTTAATGTAATTCATTATTCCAGATTTTAGGTATTGTAGATAGAATACATCGTATGTCGCAACCCCAAGATATACAGAAATGTGATAGAAATCCACCATTCATTGCCCGGAGTACCTCATCAGTAAAGTCAGCGCTTTGTACCTTCACGGCGATGAATCTGAGGTCATAAATACGTTGTCAACGAGGAAATTAATTGTATTACGATAAGATACTTTTACTTTCAGCTATAAAGCATTCAATTAGGACACGGGATAAAAATTCTATTTATGTTAGAGGATTTCGACATCCAAAGGTAATACAAGAAGAAATCACCAGACAAGGTAATAAATTATTAGATAATAAAATAATTAAACTCTCAATTCAGCCCCTGTTTGGATAGTACTAAAAAAAGTGGCCAGAAAAAATTCCGTATGGTAATAGACTATTGTAAATTAAATGACAATACAATTGATAACAAATACTCTCTGCTGAAAATTGATGAAATTTTAGACAATTTAGACAAAGCAACGTATTTTACAACTCTTTATTTAGCGGAGGGATTTCACCAAATCGAACTTCACCTCAACTCTATTGAAAAAAAAGACAGATTTTACAGTTCCTTACGAAAACAAATTAACACAAACAATATTGGTAAAACTAACAAACAAAACGACACTAGTACTCCTTTAAAATTTGCAAAAAGAATTCGAAAAATAAACATTCTTAACAGGACAATTTTCTCCCTGGGACGTTAGGGACAGCGTGTCAAAATTCAAGTAATTCCGAATAATGGATATTACGCTGAAGAAATTGGCAAATCTTGAGAGATTTCACATTATCATAGACACATTTTACACATTGACCTAAAAAACTAGAAGGAACTCTAGATATCATAGCCTTAACGACTATTTCAAAAATTTATTAAAAACTCGACCACTTTCTCTAATATATACTCAATACAATCACATACATGGCGAAGCATAAAATAACACGAAAACAGAAAAAGGACTATTTAATTTTCCTGGCACAACTATAAAATATATAACTGGAAATCCTGACGACTCTGATTTAAATTTACTAAAGACTCACATTATTGAAATTGAAGTCAAACAAAATGTAATAATCAAATGTCATTTAGCCAATCCGAGATTCAATGAACTTTTAGAACAAGTAACTAAAAATAATAGAGCCCTTTTAATAGCTGATTGTGATGGATACATGATCCTACATAAATGAAACAAATCTTCAAAACATTAACAAATTTCTTATGAAACTTATTCGGACAATTGCCCTTTCACATTTAAATTTGTCAAATATAGAATTATTTACTCTTAAAGAACTCGAGGACTTAAAAAGAAAACCTTACAAAAATTTACTAAAGAAATGCCCACTCGTCGATGACGAACACCCATATGAACTTATCGAATCATCTAAATCTCTAGTTTGCGTCACATCTAATACTATACTCATAATTCTCAAAATCTCAATTCTCCACGTTAACGCTTAATCCCACCTTTAGAATTTATCCTATTTCTAATAATAATCACATAATGGTATTGCCTCCGGCTGACTATTATGAGTAGAGGGGAAAGGGTGGTGCAAAAGGATGCATTGAGATGAGGCATCAAAAGGATGTCGCGGGCGACCTGGCAAAAACTCCTATTTGCAATTTTTACCGAAAATGCGTTATTACTGTTTTTGCATTCTACTAGGCCATGCGCATGTTAAGTAAAATTATCCTATAGCTCAAAAAATCGCAAAATCGTTAAACTCTGTTATTTCAAATTCGCCCTTTAGAAACCCAACCTGTCGCGGCATGCAAAATCTCCTATTCTTTACTTCGTCAATACTCAGTCACACGATGCATGTCAAGACGTGCTTTATTTTTATTATTTTTATGTAAAAAACGGTAAGTTTTATTTAATATTTTTTGAAAAATGCATGTTTTATTAGGTATAGATCATTTTTATTTCATTATTTATATTTCAAACAGGATTGTAGATCTATTTTAACTTACGTTTCGTTTTTATTTCAGATATGAGATTTTGCAGCCGCATAAAAAAGTCGTATAGGAGATTTTGAATCATGTCTTCCGGAGGGAAAATAATTATTGTCATGCTGAATTCAACTAAAAATAATAATTTTCTTTCTAATGGAAACTTTTCCATGGAACAGCAAACAAGAGATATCGACCAATTTGATATTAACAATATACCTGTAATCACTGCAGATAAATATTTATTACAGACACAAACGAGGTCTTTACTGTTTGAAGACTGTCTATTGAGTAATACAAACCTAACGAACAATTTAAAATGTGATAATTTAGAAGACTGTATACCAAATCTACCTGCTACCTCTCTAGAACATATTGTGATGGATGTTAATAATCTAAATGATATTGAAGACTGCTTAGTCACTGAAATCAACACTAGTGAGTTGGACAGGGATTCTTTTAAAGACTGTTTAGATATAATAAACGACGATAATCTTAATATAAATCACACCCAATTAGAAAAATTAAACATTTCAAATACTTTAGAACCTAAATCTTTAGTAGCCAATGAGTTACCAAGTGACGAAGAAAATGGAAACAATAGTGATACTTCTTATAAACAACTATCAAACAGTAAGTCGGATACAGAAAGCGAAAACGATGTCACAAATACATTAGAGAACCAATTCATTGAAGACGAAAATGTTAATATAGGAAGAAAAAGAAAGAAAAAAGGCAGACGAAAAGAGTTGGACTCGAATTAAAAACAAAAAACTGCGGCTGGAAGGAAAAGCATACTTGGGGTTTAAAAAAGAAGAAGGTAAAATTAAGCAAAACTGCTTAACGCTTGTCAAGGTCGCTAAAGCCAGTCTGTAATTCACCAGTATGCAAAAATTCTAAAAAAAGTTTTTGTTCACAATTTAGTGAGGAATGCAGACAAAAGATTTTTAATAAATTTTGAAAAGAAAGTAATTAGGAGCAACGAAAACCTTTTGTTTCTTCTCACGTATTAAAAACAACATTGCAAGGACGTCAAGTGAAACTTCTAGAAGACAGCTGACTTGTTTACTTTTTGAATACCTGAGAAGAAAAACTTTAAGTGTGCCGCACGATGTTTATTAATACGCTAAATATTGGCTACAAAACTGTGCAAGAATGGGTGAATAAAAGCTCTTATGGTATAGCAGCAAAATTTCATGTAAAAAACTACGTCAAAACTCGTTTCGTGGAAGGGTATCATCATCTAAATAATTTCTTTTAACAATTGCCAAAATTACCCGCACATTACTGCCACAAGGATACATTAAAGTTATACTTAGAGACTTCTTTTCAAACGCTAAGTGATTTGTACAAAGTTTATCAAAAGAATATTGCAAAGAACAGGGGCGTCCTTCAATGAGTAGAAATATATTTAACAAAGTCTTTTACGAAAAAAATCTCTCACTTTTCCGGCAAAAAAAAGACCAGTGCAACACATGTTTTTCGTATAAATATAAAAATGAAACTGAAGAGAATTGGAAAATTCATGTAGCCAATAAAGAAAAGGCTAGGAAGGCAAAGACAACCGACAAAAAATTAGCTGAAAATTGTGGTATTAATAATGGACTTGCAGGCATTCAAACTAGCGCCATTTTTGCAAGCTGGAAAAATCTATTTTAAAACAAAACTGTGCTGTTAAAATTTTACTTTATACAATTTGGCCACTCGTGATGTAACTTGCTACTGGTTTTCCGAGGACCAAAATAATCAGCTACAAGCTTCTACGTTTACTTCTTGCATAATAGACTTCTTGGAGAAAAATTGTTTGACCCCTGACAAGTTGCCCATTATTATCTATTCTGATGGTTGCGGCTTTCAGAATAGAAACAATATTTCGTCCAATGCTATTTTCAACTTTTCCATCAAACACCAAATATTTGTATACCAAAAGTATTTAGAGCCAGGTCACACTCAAATGGAGTGTGACTCGGTTCATAGCACAATAGAGAGAAAAGTACGTCATCGCGAAATACATTTACCAAGTGATTACGCTTCCGTTACTAAAGAATCAAGATTAAATCTTAAACCCTATGATGTACAAATTTTAGACTACAACTTTTTCAAAAACTTTTCTGATTCCAAGTTTCATCGATATTCTTCGATACGCCCAGGTAAAAAGACCAATGATCCCGTCGTCAATGATATTAAATGTATGAAGTACATCTGCCTGTAAGACCAAAGATTTTGGACCCAATAAATGACTACCCACAACTTTTAAAAAGCCAATGTAAAATTAAAAGAGAAAAATGGAACCACCTTCAGGCTCTTAAATCGGTGTTACCAAAAGATACGACAATCTGCTTTTTGATTAGTTTCTAAAATTAATTAATATTATTGTAGTACTTAAGAACAACTTTTTGATTTCTCTAATATTATCAGTTATTTTTTTTTCTTTTTATATAATCCCAAGCAAAGATGGAGTTTAAAAATATTCGTTTATTTTAATAAAGCTATTTTGAAATTATTTTAATACTAATTATTTTGCTTATGTAAGAACTATATTGCACAAACAATTTATAAATATAACAAAGAAAATAGTTCAAATACACTTTTAAACAAAAAAAGTAGCAAAATATTCTTTTAAGAGCCGTAGCAAAGTTTTTTGTGTTTCCTGTAAAGTTTGTCAATTATCAGATAGGAGGTTTTGACAGGTCACCTGCGATATGATGGGGAATAAAAAGAAAGCGATGTGTAATCGAAATGAAGGGATGTGGATTCAAAAGGAAGCGATTTCCCATCCTTTCCTTTTGATTCCCCATCCCTTTCTTTTAATTCCCCTTCACATCTTTTTGATACCCCCTCGCAACTTTTTGATCTCCGGAGTTACTCGCAGAGACTTCGAAGACGAAGTCAGAACCAAAGGAAGGAGGAGAAATGTGATAGAAATCCACCATTCATTTCCCGGAGTGCCTCATCAGCAAAGTCAGCGCTTTACACCTTCACGGCAATGAATCCGAGGTTATAAATAATATTAATGTTCTTTTATTTTTAATTATTTGAAATTATTAAAGATCCATGTCGTACATTTTTTAATAAAGTTTTGAGTTTTTTTGGAAACTTAACTATACCAACCTACTGATAATTCTTTTGTTTGGAATATCTAATTTTTTCCAATATTCTCTGATGTCTAATAATTGAGATGTTTGCTGGGCAAAAATCTGGAACACACGGTATAGTTTGGACAGTTAAAAATTTAAAATTTGTATAAAAATATAATATCGATTGCTTGACCTCAAAGTTTTAATTAATTTTCCTATATATTTTTTGATTCTACTTAAAGATTTGATTTACCATTTAACTTTTTTCTGTCTCAATAAATAAATTAGGTTTGATTTTCAATATTTTTCTTGTTGAATTTATAAACAGTTTATATGTGTTTTGTTATTTATATAAATATACATAGTTGTGGTAACAAAAATCAGAATGGCAATACTTTAAAGTTCCAAAATATGTCCATCCTGCATAAATAAGGGCTATTTAAGAAACCCGTAACTGGAACTGTTAGTTTGAATAAAAAAAGAAATTATATTTACAGTGTCTTATATATTCTAATTTTTACATTTTCATGGGAATATAATTAATAACAAATTTTTACATCAGCTGTATTATCTTAAAATCATAAAATTTAACTCTCAAACATGACGCAATTGAAGATTTTTTTAAAAACTAGTTATTTCTCAAAATTCCTTTTATAATTATTATTTTATTAAGTCTGATAAGTTTCCCATGAAAATATAAATGCTGATAAAAATTCTTTGGCTTCAAAAATTAAACATGCACAAAATTGCATATCACATCAAAAAAAACTAGATAACACACGTCAATTATATACAAAATAAAAAATGATTCTATACAAAATTACATTAAATATAAAAATAATTTTCATAGTCCGCATACGACTGATCACTGTCACTTTTTGACAGTTGCGAATTGCTGTTCCAAATTTTAAGATTAGAAAACTTATTTCGCACTATAGAAAGGTCTTTTTGTTTGGATTTGTCAATTTTGGATGTCTCTTCTAAATTTTCTTGATTAGTTGAGGATGACTGATGAGATCTTGAAAGAGGGACTAGGCTCGTACACGAGTTATTATTTGTACAGTTCGTTTTTGATGTGTGCGAAAGTGAGATAGGCTGAGATGTCCTGAATGTCCTCGAAACTGGCAGTGGAGGAAGGTCTGACACCCAGAATATCTGAAAGCAAATTTTATTGTGAGAATATGGTGTAAAAATCTTTAAAATTAAACTCTTTTAACTATAATTTTAATAGATATTTATCTACTATTGGAAAAACTTCATTAAATATATATCATACTGTACTATATTACTATATGTTCATAGATTGTTACGGTTTTGTTTTTGTATGATTGTCAATAAAGAGTAAAATATACATTTTTTTTTGTTCCTCTATGAATCTGCTGGTTTAATCAAGAACCAATAGTTTTTGGGCCCAGAGACTTCTTAGCTGCGTCTGAAGAAAGCAAAAGGTATTGCGTATATTTTCCATTGAATATAAAAAGATATTTGAAAAATATTGACAGAATCTATCAAAGTTATCCAGCTAATTTCATTTTGAAAACTCAAAAACGATTTACTGATTAAGAATGCATCAAGAATTAAATCACAGAATCGTCAATCGTAACAATTGTGAAGCAAACATGCAAAAGCCGATAAATCCACTTTTTACATTTTTTACTAATTTTGGTAAGCTTTACCGATCTAGCGCATTAGATTCAAGCAAATCCCGATACATCGTATTAAAAAAGCACCTTAATTTGTCAATTTCATGCAAATAACGATAAATCCAAATTTTAAGCAAAACCCGATAAAAAAATTTAAACTTCTGCCATCTATGCGGATTACTAAGGTAACGTGACGCCAGAAAATTACAGCTATCTTTTTTTCAAAATAGTTATTTCCGTTTGTCAATAAAAACTAAAAGATAAAGGGGGCACTAATATGAATATTATTGTTTAAATTCAGAGAAACAGCTGATTTTTTCTAGAAGTGCAGTGGCATTTTAGCAGTTAACGTGTTGCTCGTTTTTAATATTATTTTTGGTATTGTTTATGATGGATGAAGAAGAAGCCAATGTATCTGATATTAGCATAGGAAGTAGAAAACGCAAAACAAATGAGACAAATTTACATTTACATTGGAACGTGTTGTTTACTTTCTGTTTGTTTTTTAGATACAAAGATGACGATCCGGATTTGATTAATTTTAAAAAGGTTTGTGATTATAAAGGACCTACATATCGGTGTGAAAATATTCCACAATCCAGAAGTCGCAATTTTTCGGTGCATTATTTTCTGCCCAAAAGAGTGTCCAAGAAAAAATTCAGGTATGCCAGGCTTGTTTTTTTCTCAAATGTGTTTGTAAAAAAAGACCGAATTAATCACATAGCGCAGGTTTTATCTGAAGGGAATATTTCAAAAGAAAACCGTGGTGGAGATCACGTGTCCGCTAAATCTGTTGCAAAAAAGTTAAAGTAAAAGAATTCATTGGAAACCTAAAAGGAAAGGAAAGTCATTATAATAGAGAAAAGTCGAAAAGGATTTATTTAGATGCTAACTTAAACATAAAAAAATTGCACATGTATCAAAGTCAGTGCAATGTTGAGCATAAAGTTAACTTTTCTATGTTTAGAAGAATATTCGTGAATGACTTTAATATTGGCTTTTTTAATCCAGCCACCGATATTTGCGCAAAATGTACTAGGCTTAAATACTTGACCAAAAGTGAAGTTGATACAGAAAAAAAAAAGAGGTTACAAATCGAACTTACAATTCACAAAAAGAGGGCTAATGCTTTTTATAGGCTGCTAAAAGAGAACCCTAACAACTCAATTACTTTTTGCTTTGATCTTCAACAAATTCAGCCTTTGCCCAAAACCCAATTAACGATGCATTTTATGCGCAACAAGTTAACATATATATTTTTTGTTGCGTGGACAGTCAATCCAAAAAACCAACTTTTTACTTTCCTATCTGTATACAGATATAAGGAAAGTATAGGAATCATGATTTTTTTCGACCTCGAGTTTTCGACGGATTTTTACGTTTTGAGGTCCCCTGAATCCGTTTTGACTATTTTCGCGATGATGTCTGTGTGTGTGTGTGTGTGTGTGTGTGTGTGTGTGTGTGTGTGTGTGTGTGTGTGTGTGTGTGTGTGTGTATGTGTGTGTGTGTGTGTGTGTGTGTGTGTGTATGTGTGTGTGTGTGTGTGTGTGTGTGTGTGTGTGTGTGTGTGTGTGTCTGTGTGTGTGTGTGTCTGTAGGTCGCATAACTCATGAACCGATACACAGAAAAACACCAAATTTTAAACTTAAGCTTTGTTTCAGCGTCCAATGAGCTGATTAGATTTTGGGCAGAGTCGGAACATCTGGGGGGGTACTTTATAGGTGGTCATTTTTATATTTTATGGAATATATCTGTTATTTACGTTTGGAGAAGAAAATTCTTCAAATAAAAGTTACTTCTTATATAATTATCTATAATTTTTGTTTTATGCAAAATTTTCCTAAAATGGTCCGTATTCGAGAAATTTGACAAAATGTAAAAAAAATAATTTTTTATAAAAATTATTCAAATAAAAGTTGTTTGTAATATAATTCTCTATAATTTTTATCCCATCAATAATTTCTCTAAAATGGACCGTATTCGAGATATTTGAGAAAATGTGTAAATTTCGAATTTTGAAGAAAACTCAAAAACGGATAAAGGAAAAAACATTAATTTTAAACTTAAGTTTTATTTCGACCTGAGGTGAACTGATTAGATTTTGGACAGAGTCGGAACATTTGGGGGGGGTACTTTATTGGTGGTCATTTTTATATTTTATGGAATATATTCGTTATTTACGTTTGGGAAGAAAATTCTTTAAATAAAAGTTACTTACAATATTATTATCTATAATTTTTGTTCTATGTCAAATTTTCCTGAAATGGTCCGTATTCGAGAAATTTAACAAAATGTGCAAAATTCTGATTTTTAAGAAAATTGTTAATCTAAAAGTTGTTTGCGATATCGATCTCTATAATTTTTGTTTTTAAATGACTTTTCTAAAATGGACCGTAATGGAAAAATGGAGGAAAAGTGCTAAATTATAATTTTTCAGTATTTTCGTTTTCAATGAATATCTATAGAAAAATGTTTCGAGGTAGATGTATGTGGAAAATGTATATATTTAGTTTATCCTCTAAACATTTTTAGAGATGCTAAATTATAATTTTTCAGTATTTTCGTTTTCAATGAATATCTATAGAAAAATGTTTCGAGGTAGATGTATGTGGAAAATGTATATATTTAGTTTATCCTCTAAACATTTTTAGAGATGCTGCAATAGGTTAACTAGATAGGAAAGTCATGTGTTGGACACATCAGATTTTTTTACTTGGACGAAAGATATGGCAGGAAGAGGATCAATCGAGGTAGGATCTGCACTTTTAAGTTATTTGGATTCATTGAATTATGACGATATCACCACAGTTCGTCTATTCTGCGACGGATGCGTAGAACAAAATAAAAATAATCATATTTTGCACACTCTATACTTCTGGCTTAGATTTAAAACACCAATAAAAGTTACAAAATTACAAATAGTTTTTCCAGTAAGGGATCATTCCTTCCTACCAGCCGATAGAGTATTCTGGATTCTGGGTGGGTGAAAAAACTTCTAAGAAAACAAGCTACAATCCTTTCAAGAAAGCATTATGAAGAAACTTACGAAAAAGTTGGAGTACTAAAAAGACTAGGCGTTGACTGGAGACTTTTTGATGTAAAAACACTCCAAGTGGGTTTAAAAAAGATTAAAGAGCAATCAGAAATAAAAAGAGTAGTTTTTCAAAAATTTAACGATGGAGCGTTGATTAAAATATACGCATTTGAAAACTTTTACTACTGCTCAGGAACAGGAAAGTTTGAAAAATTGTTGAAACCTAAGTTTTCGGATCTAGATTTAACAATAGTGGGAAAAGATACCAAACGGGGCATTCCAGAGAAGAAGAAAAATCTCTTCAGCATTTCATAAATCATCAATTTGGTCTGAATTGGGAGGAGTCAGAGGATCTGCAATGGTATCGGACATTACTTCATGGAAATACATTACTCGATGAAGAGGGGAATTCCATTGATGAAGCGGAAGATATATGCGACTGTCTTGAAGAGGAAGTGGCTGTTCATATTTAGTTTTTTTTTTAATAAAATGTTTTGTCCAAACTCTTTCTGTGTTAACTGTATGCTCTTGTTATATCATATTCACTGTTTTGCTTTGTGCTATGAATAACATATCTATTTAATCGTGATGTTATCTATTTCTATTTCTGTATTGATAAGGATAAAATAAAATCAAATAGATTTTTAAACACACCTCTCTTATAAATACACAAAAACTTATTTTTCAAGTAAAAACCGATAAATCCAAAAAAAACTAAAAAAATAAAAACAAAAAAATACAACGACCACGAAATTTTGGAACAATCAAAGACAAACCACCTTTAATACATTTTTAAAAATACCCAGCAGATTCCGCTGTATATGTTTTTGACCAATATGTCAAAATCAGTAAAACTGGATTTATCGGCATTTGCGTGTTTGCTTCACAATTGTGTTAAAAGCTAGTGATTTAATGCATATAAGCAGCCTATTCGCTCAGTGCGAAGTCATAGTAGGGGAAGCAAAAGCAATACTAGCGCTAGCTGCGGATAATTCGTGCATTTTAGGGCGATATTTTGTAATTTTGGCATATCAAATACACGTATACATTTTACTTAAAAAAAAAAGGTAAAAAAAAAGGTAAAAACAATACAAAAAGCAACCGAAGTTGCTGTGTTGTAAATTGTAAAAATACTATAAAAAACAGTGTAAATTATAAAAATTTTTAGTAGCAAAGAGGAAATTAAATCAAAGAAATAAATGGATATGTGTACAATAAGAAGAAAAATTATCTTTATTTTTGTAATAATAATAGTAATACTGGAAATAATAGACATTTGAAACCTGAGAGGTTTTAAATTAACAATAACTATCATTTGACGACGTTCTTCAACATACCTTTAATCTTAAATGTTCATGCAGCAAGAACTGTATTTTTGCCTTTGATTATTGTATGTGGCTGGAATGCAATTTTGTGACTTACTGATAGGAAACCAGTTTTATTCATTAATTCTATGTTTTCTTTCGAATAAAACTGAAAATATAACTCCTTCTGTTTATACATTTATAACTTCACGCTCATTATTTAAAGATATTTTTTATTTTGACAGAATAGGTTAATAATTCTTCAAAGACAACTTATCATATTACATTTTCCCGTAAATACTGTTGCCTGCCTTTATTTTATTATTGATTTTTATTGAATATACTTAATTTTTTTTAGTTTAAGCGATAAAAATATATAATATAATAAATTATTGTTTTACTTGTTTTTCAAACCCATATACTTTTATTAAAACTAACACATATATTTTTTAACTACGAATTCCATTAAAAATTGTATTTCTATATCAAAATTAATTAACGATAGCTCTTTGGTGTAGAGCATTGTCGGTCGAATATAGTAACATCCTATATAAAGTACCTATGTAAACAAGTATGAGTACTTTTCTTCATATTTATCAGGAAATGTGCATTTTCTCCAAAAAATTTTTTGAATAAAAGTTGTTCGGCCCTAAAGGTGTAAAATATTTTTTTTTCATATTAATAATTACTTTCACCTTAATGAATTTTATATCAGTATAAAGAAGATATTGAGATTTAAAAAATAAAAACAAATTTATAATGATGCAATAAATTTTTATGATGCATCGAAAATCCTTGAGGATGGCGGACAGACGAATTTTCAATTGCAGATTCGGATTGTTAAATAATAAAGAAAAATTCCTAACTGGTCAACTTAATATTTAACACCAAGGGAAAGATTGTTATTGCATTGTTTATTAAATAATAATTATTAATATTTATTAATATTTATTTATTAATAATTATTAATATTTATTTATTAATATTTATTAATATTTATTAATATTTATTAATATTTATTAATATTTATTAATATTTATTAATATTTATTAATATTTATTAATATTTATTAATATTTATTAATATTTATTAATATTTATTAATATTTATTAATATTTATTAATATTTATTAATATTTATTAATATTTATTAATATTTATTAATATTTATTAATATTTATTAATATTTATTAATATTTATTAATATTTATTAATATTTATTAATATTTATTAATATTTATTAATATTTATTAATATTTATTAATATTTATTAATATTTATTAATATTTATTAATATTTATTAATATTTATTAATATTTATTAATATTTATTAATATTTATTAATATTTATTAATATTTATTAATATTTATTAATATTTATTTATTAATATTTATTAATATTTATTAATATTTATTAATATTTATTAATATTTATTAATATTTATTAATATTTATTAATATTTATTAATATTTATTAATATTTATTAATATTTATTAATATTTATTAATATTTATTAATATTTATTAATATTTATTAATATTTATTAATATTTATTAATATTTATTAATATTTATTAATATTTATTAATATTTATTAATATTTATTAATATTTATTAATATTTATTAATATTTATTAATATTTATTAATATTTATTAATATTTATTAATATTTATTAATATTTATTAATATTTATTAATATTTATTAATATTTATTAATATTTATTAATATTTATTAATATTTATTAATATTTATTAATATTTATTAATATTTATTAATATTTATTAATATTTATTAATATTTATTAATATTTATTAATATTTATTAATATTTATTAATATTTATTAATATTTATTAATATTTATTAATATTTATTAATATTTATTAATATTTATTAATATTTATTAATATTTATTAATATTTATTAATATTTATTAATATTTATTAATATTATGTAGCATTTCTACAGCCAGTCGTCTTAAGTCTTTTACTAACCTTTCTTCTGGTAAGTGGTAAATAGTCTGGATTTCTTCTAATTAAAAAGTGACACTGGTGACTTGGCAACCACGTTTGTTGAACTTGTAGCGGTCTATCATCAGGGTGCAACTTCCTTTGCTGTTCTCTATCTGTGTTAACTTCGTAAATAGAAAATTGTTCTACTCTTTCTTTGCTGTTACTGCAAGTCAACAATAAGGAAATGACTTCATCAGCAGTAGTTCTCGCGCTAATCAGGAGTGATTTGTACTGGGAGTTGGTGTTCAAAGCGGAGTCGTGTACTTTCACTAGGCCCCCGCGGCGAGTTTGTAGGGAAAATCTAAAATAAAATGGATACTATGAAAATGCAAGCAACTTTTTTTTTATAAAAAGATTTAGTACGCCAATGTATCGTGTCCACTTCGATTGGATCCGCCGTAAACCTGTCAATTTATGTGTATAAAGTGGGAGAACTGGCAAAAGACTTTCCAACTTCTGCCCCTGCTATATTTGGTATAGGGAGATATTCAGTGTAAAATTCTTTTGGAACAACGAAAAAATTGTAAACACATGATATTATGTCAAAGTGACAGATCAAAATTAATTAACTTTAATACTTAAAAATAATTTAAACAAGGAAAAACTGGACTCTAATAAGAATGAACAGAAACATCGGCAAGAAAAGGTAACACGAGGCTAATAATATAGTATACACCAAAGAAATTAAGTGGCACTTTATAATTTGAAGCGAAAAAGTTTGTAGCTGAAAGAGGGCTAGAATGAAAATTATAAAAAAACCAGTGAAGATTTCAGTGCAAGTTTAATATAACGAATATTGTATTTTGTACGTTCTAAAAATTTTAAATTAAAGCAAACAAAAGGGTACCTATTTTCACTCACCTGGAATCTCCTTTAGGATGACAACTTTGCAACACAGCAGGCCTGGCTTCTTCGTCCAATGCTAAGTGTGTCTTAACACCGGCTTTCCGAACTGTCACCTCCATTGACAGATAAAAAAGTTTCGGATCCCTGTGCTTCATTTTGTATTTGCTAAGCAATGTGGCCACAACTTCTTTACACGTCGTTTGGAAGGTGATACTGAGAGTTTTGTATTCTATATCGGGGCGGAGACATCGGGCATACACTTTAATCGTGGTCTGAAAAGAAAACGAGTAATTAGAAAAATATTTTCTTATTAAAAATTAAAATAATTCTGAATATTTTTTAAACCATGGATATTTTAGACTTAAATATCTAATAAAGTATGGTCCTTAATTACTTCATTGCTAATATACTGGGAGACAATTTAAAAACGAATATTTAATATTTCTTTAGCTTTTTAACTTCAAAAATGACGAAATAAGGGTTGCTTTTTAAAGTGTCAGGGGTAGGGAAGTAAATGTAATAATCGACAAATAAACAGTTGTCTCCCTTGATATGTAAATTGACGAGTTTAGCCAAATTTTCGTAGTGACATCAGTTAAAGAAATATTAAATACTGTTTGTTTTCAAATTGTCACCCAGTATATGGGATATTGAATATTTAAAAAAAATATAATTTACAAATAACTAGTATTAATTTTTCTGTAATTTTTGGTGTATGAAAAGAGCATTTAAAGGTACCAATAATGGAAATAAAATTAATTTATTGTTATGATTTTATTCAGTTGTACAACAAATGTTGTTTTACATTTTTTCTCATACCAATTATTGGTAAATTTTATTGATACGGTTACACATCATTTATATTTTCGAGTAAAGGTGTAATTTTTGAATATTTCCGATTTCTGTTAATTATTAAATCGAAACCGGTCCAAAAATTATTTAAACAAAATACATATTTTTTGAAATTATTCAATATTCTCTATCTCTTGTAACAATGAATTCAACATAAAATCATATTCTTTTTAATTTTATACTTTTGAGACACCCTTTATATAATAATATGAAATTTTTTTAAATAAATTTCTGTTGTTGGATCTTGGGATCGAATTCCATTAATACCTGGAATTTTTTCAATTAATTCTTAGATACTCTATCATTCACTATTGGGTTATAATTAACAGCTTTTGTCCTTAAGTTGCGGCAGGAAACAGTCACAAAGCCTACATAAAATAAGCAATGTTAAAAAAGAAACATTTTTAATATTAAACACAATTTCTGATATGCAGATATCAATAAGCCGCTAAAAATATTATAAATTAGAATAAATCTGTAATCAAATTTCGAACTCTCAAGAAAACTACTTTAAAAAAGCTGAAATTTTTTTTCCAATTTAGTACATTTTTATTTTATAAATAAAAAATTAAAAAAAAAAAAAAAGAAATTCCGGTACCGGGAATCGAACCCGAGCCTCCTGGGTGAGAGCCAGGTATCCTAGCCACTAGACCATACCGGATTTCACGAAATGTTTTTTAAAAATTCGCTACAGTCCAAAATTATACTTTATTTCAAATTCTGCTATGACGGCTGACTAGATATTTTAAAACGTGTTTAGGGTCAAGTGGGGCAAGTGCTTTGTAAGCCTGAAAATGTCCTAGCTCATGGCCGACTTTGGGGTCTATTCTGTCACAATTCCTTTATATTTAACGGCCTTTAAAAATATTTTCTTCTTTACTTCTGTCATTATTTAAATGGATCTTTAAAATACATTAGAGGACTATCTTAAAGAAATCTGTTTAAATAATGACAGAAGTAAATTAACGAATACGAACATATTTTTATAGGCCGCCAATATTTTTAAAGGCCGTTAAATACCTATAAAGGAATTGTTACAGAATAGACCCCATAATTTAATAAACTAGATAAAGACGGCCATGCATAGAAAAATAAACGGCCATGCAGGAGCTGGTAACTCAAATGGAAAAACATGAGGACGGTAATTTAGTACCACTCCAATTAACGGGATGGCGCTCATATCGAAATGTCATGTTAGTTGTCAGCTTGTCAACAAAACTTCAAACTTGGAAAAATTAAAATGGATGTTGCATTTGAAGCACATTTGAAGGTGTATTGATTCATTTAAATTTATTTTTCAACACCTTCCAATTTTAAGCATGTTTTCATGAGATAGGAACATGGATTTCAGTAACGAACAATAAAGCACTCCCAGATATTGGTAGTGATGCAATTTATACCACGTATTAAATATGAGGTCGTCATATTAAGGATAACCAATTTGTAATAAGTGTCTTAAGAAAAATGCATCTTGTAGTGGCATCAATGGTAAGTACTATTTACAAACTTGTTTTTGATTCAGTTTTAAAATAATTGGTTTGTTATTTAAATTTTTTTGTTTTCAGTTTTTAAATGATCATTGTTGTAAAGAAAATTTTGGCCCTCCAAAATACCCTGTCGATTGATGAAATATTTGAGCCTCAGCCATCAATATCAAAAACTGATTCAATGCCATTGACATCAAACAAGAAAACGCCCTAAAATCTTCAAGGGTCCAAACGTGTGTAAGTTTAATTTATGCTCAAAAGTTAAATTCGTTTATCACAGTGCCCACATGATGAATAAAAATTTGATAACTACAAGTGCTGTATAAATGAATCAAGAAAACAATTATCGGATGAAGAAATGCTCAACCTAACTAGTCGACTCGATAACCGTATGGCAAATTTTATTCACACTCAAATTTGCCTCGATAGTAAAAAAGGATGATGCTTCAACTTCAATTTTTTCAAACTTATCTGCCACTCCAAGTCGCAAAACTTTTATAAAGGTCTTGAGCACTTATATATGCTGATTTTGTTACAGAAAACATTTTTGTTAGGTTTGTGTTATAAATATTTAATTATTTAAATGGTGTAAATGCATATTTGTTTAGAGTATTTCCATGTTTAAATAGACAAATTATACGATGCGGCGTTAATTTACTGTAATAAAAAAAAATAATAATATAAATTGCATTTTATTTCAAGTTTGAAATTAATGCAAAAATATAATGAAGTAAAATAAAATAAAGATATAAATTGGCAAAATATTTGACTAGTTTCAAATCACAAAACAGTCAATATGGTTATTTTATGATTTGAAAATAGTCAAATATTTTTCCAATTTTTGTGCTTTATTTGATTTTCTTCATTATATTTTTGCGCTATTACAAAGTTAAATTTCAAAAAGCCCACTCGTGGCGGCCATATTGCATTTTAGTACCACTCCAATTTGATAGATGGCAGTACATCGACTCAGAATTTTACCATTGAGTTTCCCATCTATTCACATTAGTAATCTATGCGGCCATGCCTAGCCTATTAAATAAAGGGAATCTGTAATAAGAATATTATACCAATGACATATATAGTTTATATAGACTGCTTATCCATATATAAACAAGACAACGAAAAGCGGGTCATATTGCTCGTCTTGCCGAGTGCTCACCAGGCAGAATCGGTCTAGCCCAAATGAGTTTAAAACTCATATTTCATTAAAGTAGGAATTGATTTTAAAAATAATAATTATCTGAATGATTACTTCAAGACAGGAGCTTGGTTAGGTATTTTTAAAAAGAATATTTATTTATTTAAGTCTTAAAGTTTAGTTCCATATTTGCAAAACATTTTAAGAGATCTAAACAATTTTACACTCCTGTATAAACACATAACGATGTGCAATTAACATACCTCTTATATTATTAAATTTAACAGTTATAATTAAATTTTTTAAATTTGCTGAAATACCTATAATGTATTCATTCGTGCAAATTCAAAATGGCCATACCCAGTTGAATTTGACCATAATATTGGTGTTTTTTTTTAAATAACTTTATTCTTTACATTTATAGTTAAATATTTACATGATTTGTATTTAAGTATTTGATAATGTAACAAAAAAATGCATAATTCTTGATATTATTATAAAAATTATTGTACAAAATACAAACCTATAAATGGACATTTGACTTCTAATAATTTTATGGGTTCACCTTTATTGTTTATTATTTTTATATGTTTATTTTTGAAATAATCAACCCTGTCTCCTCTACAATAATAACATCATTAGTTGCATTTATGCATGCCTGTCGAGCCTCACCTTCATGCTCAATTCTATGTAGAACAAATCTAAAAAATATCAATTTAAAACAGTATATAATAATAAATATCTTGTTAACCATTAACCATTTTTTTTAAATGTCTATGTATTTAAATAAAGGATTTAATATGAATAAAAGTTCACTTTATTTATCTGTTTACAATCATTTTTGGAGTGTCTTTAGTGTAAGTATAAAGATCATAACACCGAGAACCTGTTATTCTATATTTTCTTTTAAACTGCTAGATCAACTTGTCTTTCCTTGTTAATTCTGCAAGCATGCAGTTATTTTCTGGGATTAACATGCCATAAACCCTCTAACAAATTCTTTTTTTATTTCTTTCTAATTTAAATTTAAAATGTCTCTTTTACACACATGATTAATAAACTCGCACTACTTATAGCTTGCAGCTTACTTATGTTTTTCTAATGCAGAATTAGGAGCTACAAAACAGAGTTCTTTAAGGATATAATCCTTTTTGTCAGACATATTTCATCTGTCGGCGTAAATAGAGTAGAATTTAAGGCGTGCTAGCTCTTTATAAAGCTATCAGAGTTCTTTTTGGGTAATACTAAAGTTGGCAAAAAATTGAAAACTTTTTTATTATGCACAAAATTGATTCAGAAAATTACATCTATTTTTTTACATATTCTATTTAAGTATGTAAGTGTCGTATTTTGAATGATTTAAGTCGTCAAATCTTAAAAAACATGTCGGCTCATTTAATATTAAGAAATTTGAAATAAAACTTAAAAAATGAGAATATTTGACTTGTTAGTAGTTCGTGGTTGAAATAAAGTTATATAAAAATCTTCACGTTTTTCAATCGCCTCTACATCCACAACTGCAAAACAATACAACCCACTCCTACATTTAATTCGTTTCACTGAATGAGACTTATATCATAACTACTCGTACAATGTGAGGAACAGTAGTGACATCAGAGCGGCTGCAATGAAAACAGCTAGCAGGAAAAAGAGTTAGATACTATAATGTCTGAAGGGATAGAGCTATGCAATAAACTACTTGACAGTATGAACTATCTAAGCATGATTGCATGGAAAAAACGACTCAGAAAATGGATATTTGGTATGGTTTCTTCGAAGAATGAAAACGTAAATCAGTGTTTGCCTCTCTGTATTGTTACTTGTGCCCATTTTGTTTTATTTATATTGAGTTTTTCTATTACAATACTTCTTTGCAACTAACTAAACTTTTAAAATCTACTTGTCAAGCACAGCTAGCTCTAACTCGGGCCTTAACTGGAGAACTACTCTTAATGAATAGGAACCAGTTGAAAGTGATAACAGGGTTCATGACTGGGCACGCCCCAGTAAGGGGACACTTGAACAACATTGGCATGTACAATGGGGAACTCATGTGCCGACTATGTCACAAGAAACCAGAAACGGCCAAACACATACTGTGCGAATGCGAAGCTCTAGATCGCAAAAGACACGATCTTTTTGGACAACCCCAGGTTGATCCAACAACGTATAGAACCCACTCACCCAAGGATCTGTACAAACTTGTACAGGGTACAAAGGTGACAGAGTGGGTGCTATGAACTAACATGGGGTAAAACACAATAAGCCAATGGGCTTCAGTGTTATTCGGAGACACATAGTCAGACGAGCCCAGGAGAAAAAAAAACTCGGGCCTCTGAATATAATATTTATATTTATGTACAATAAAGAATTTTTTATTAATATTATCATTATTATAATTAATTATTATAATTCTTAAATGTATTTACCTTGTACCTACTTGAATTGATACTTACGTGAAAAATAAAATGTTACTTTTTATATTTCTGTAGCTTATCTTATAGAGCAGGTTTATACAGCAATTCACCATTTAAATTCAAAAACAAAACAATTCTTTATATTCAATTAATTGAAAAAACTTAAAACAGAACATAAGTATAATTAAAATTTAATAAAAAATGTTCGACTGAGCAATGACAGTGACAACAAAATTTCAATTAAACTAAACTTTCTTCTAAACCGGTTCTGTATAAGGTTTGTTTACCAGTGAGCACTTACAAATGAGACAAAACACAAACATTGCATGTACTAGACAAAGAGAAAACATCTCCCAGTTCAACCCGCTTTTCATCGCTTTATTTACATATGAATAAGCAGTCTATATATGCTATATGTCATTGTATTATACCTACAGGTATACTGAGCTACTTAACAAAGGGTGGCGCTGACCGACTTGTTTGTCGTCGTTCTAAAATTTCCTTACTGGCTGATTATTTGTTACCTTGACGTGCATAGTTGTACTCGGTGATTTTTGACAAATTAAGCTGAATTTTTGTTGTTTTAAATAAAATAATTGGTAAGTATACACTATTAAATACGTAGAATCTAATGGGATAGTCAGTTTTTTCGTATAATTACGGAAAAATTTAATAAATGTTTATTTTGATATGATGATCTCTTATTTTAAGTTTATAGGGTAAGAGCGTGGCTGTATACGAGGTAAAGTACGTAGTAGTACGCACTTGTCCCACAGTGTATTTTTGGCGGTAAAGTGTGTTATGTTTTAGGTTAGACTTATAATAATTAGGTATTATGGTTCGAAAATCTGAAAGAGCAAGAGTTATTCCAAGGAAACTCTTCTTCAGACTATAGAAGATGTTAAAAGTGGAAGGTACTCTGCATATGCGGCAAGCAAGTTATACAAAATTCGATCACATTAAAGGAACAAGTGGTAAGAAGTCATCCTCATATGGCCGTGCTACAGCACTTTCTGCAGAGGACGAAAATTAGTTCATTGTTTACCACTATGGAAAAGCATGGGTTTGGTCTCTCACGAACGAAAGTAATGGATTTAGTGGGCAAATCAACTAAATATTCCATTTCAGAATGGTATTCCTGGAAAAAACTGGCTGTTTTCCTTTATGAAACGTCATGAGCTATCCGTTAAAAAGCCGGAAAATGTTGAGATAGCAAGAAGAAAGAGTGCTGACCCTTTTATAATAAATAATTATTTTGATATAGTTTCAAAGACTATCAAGAATGTTGGTATTGAGAACAAACCACTTTTAATTATTATTGCAATATAAAAAAAATAACCCTTTGCTATATTAGCAACTTTTCAAGTAGCAGAAAAACCAATCGAATGTAACAACAATTCAACTGAAACGTCTGCTGGTTCATTTGAAAACCTTATGTTTGCGTGCATGAAAAAGGGAAATAGTGAGAAACAGAAAAAGAGTAAAATATGCAATGGTGCGGAACTTATTACTGCGGCTTCTAAAACTCTAAAAGGTTACAAAAGAAATATAAAAATCAAAAAAACCAAAAGCGAAAAAAAAAAAATAAAATTCCGAAGTCATCATGGAATACCATGGTCGAAATCATCGTCAAAATCAATTTGTCTCTCAAAAACGTTAATTCAGCAGCTTGTGGATCAAAAGACAAGGGAATAATCTAAAAAAGGTCATCGTACAAAATTAAGGTCGATTTTCAGCGAAATCACCGAAAACACATAAAAAATGTTTAGGTGATTTCTGAAATACGTTTTTGATGGTTCAATTTTAGATTTTAAACTCTGCAAAACTTTAACTTTTTATACAAAATATATTTGTTTTGATAAAACTAATAATAAAAAAGTTTTCCATAGTTAGCCAAATTACGTAGACACACTGTATAAATCTAATTTTTGTTGGTGGATCCCTTTGCTTTGTGAAATGTATCGATGGAATATATTCTTGTAAAAAAAATAACAAAATGCTTGTCTATAAAATGGAGGAGTGATTCTAAGGGCTAAAATAAGAAGAAGGTCATGTAAACGAAAAAAACTGCCTTAACAAAATGAGCCTAAAAAATTTGTTAAAACTATTTAATATGCAACTTTTTAATAGATATTAAAAATAATGTCAAATGACAATTTTATAAAGTTATCTTATTTTCTATTTGCTTTCCTATCGATGTATGTAGCATTTTTTTAAGTGCTTCTTAACTTTCATGTTCTTGATACAGAACATAATGGCAAAATTTTTATAACGCTTGGTTTTTACTAAATTTTCGAGAAAATTGAGTGAG
This sequence comes from Psylliodes chrysocephalus, assembly GCA_927349885.1. Taxonomy (NCBI): domain Eukaryota; kingdom Metazoa; phylum Arthropoda; class Insecta; order Coleoptera; family Chrysomelidae; genus Psylliodes; species Psylliodes chrysocephalus. Next base: position 30,510,567 of record OV651825.1, read on the forward strand.
ATACAAAAAAAAAACGCAAAAACCAAAAAGTTGTGTTTTTACCAGCTTCGTTTAAAGTCTTGTTAATTCAAAATTTGCTTTCCTTTATTTTAATTTTAATATGTTTCCTAATGTTCAAACATATTTAACGTTTAAAACGCAAATTGAAACCATTATTCGACTAATCTCACAAATACGCCTTTCATACTGCAAGCAATTTCGCGTCAATTTCAAAGGTTCCATTACACCATCGATTTGACTGAACTATAATATAATAGAAATCAACAACAATCACTAGAACAGATTCTTCTTAGATGCCAAATTTTGGTAACTTTATGACCACTAAACACTGATTTTCTCAATAGTATATAGTCTAATCATTGTATTTAACAACCCAACATTAACTAAAGCAAAACATTTTAGTTCCTACTTCATGGAAATTTGCGGGTTTTCATTTTAAATGAATAATACACGTCTTCGTTAAGTAGTTATTTTAAGTGCCTTCCTTTAACAGAAATGTAGGTTTGTATCCAATTTATAATAATTTTTAGTGTGATCAATTAATTTTTATACTTAAGTATAAGTATATTGTACTCTTGTTATAAATTTATACAAGTATAATTCTAGAAACAATACATATATTGAATTAAATATCGGATACGTCAATTTGGAATTATACCTTTTTGACCTCCAGAAACAACATATCAAAAATTCAGCCTAATCCCAATATTTTCGATCTCAAATGACAATTTGATTGTACTATCAATTCAATTTTGAAATATTGCCACTGACCACACCACTGAACGTTCAATACAGCCACGGAGAAAACTAAATTAAAAAAAATACAACTTACGTGAATATTTTCCGCAGGAACGAAAATTTGTGTATAATTTCCTAAATTCGTGGCGTACATCATAAACAAAATTAGATTCTTTATTAAACCAGATAAAATACTATTTTTTATTGAACTGTTTCTCGCAGAAGCTTTCTTCTAAAACTAATCAGTTCGGGAAAAGAAACTCCAGAATAGATTAATTTCGACATCCGACGCTGAGCGTCTTCCTGTGTGCGCCAAAAAAATAAAAAAATGAAAGAATTTTATTCCGAACGGCTCTTGTGAACTATGACAAATGGTAGATGAGTGTGGATATTTTTAAAAAACTAGTTGTAGAGATTATGGGAGGTTAAACGAAAATCCGTTTTGAGCTTGGAGGGTTATTAGAATATTACCATTAAAAATGTGAATAATAAAAATAATAATGTGACTTTCAAAATACAAGATAAAGTCCAATAAAAATTGTGTTGTATATTTATATTTAATGTCACTATTTTTCACTAAATAATAATAAAAAAAAGTTACTATAAATTAATATTTACATATGATAACTTAAGAATTCAAATATCATGTCAAGATTTGATAAATGTTTATGGTATGATAAAGAAGGTACAATCAATTTGATTATTTTTCTAATATTTTGTATTTGTATAGAGATTACATCTACATCTTCTGATAATATTATCATTTTGTCATCAGAATACCTATTATATAAATATACGAAGATCCTGTGCGAAAGGGCAAGAACCTTGAAATTCCCAGAATTGTCAGTTATAAGTAATTTATTTTTTTTAGGACATAGAAATATTTTTCTAGTTTTAACATATAAAATAAAATTTTGTTAATCGCAGCAAGTGCCAAAATTATCTAATTTTTCTAATTTTGACTAGATTATTAATAAAATTGTTTTGGTAAAACATTACTGACCTCTAGAAAACCAATATTACTACTTTCTTGTATTGTTAGTTGCATATGCATAATTTTATTGACAAATAAAACATAATATTAATTAGTTATTCTCAACGAGTTGTAGTGTGTTTATATGGGTTATTAAAGTGATTTATTTTTCAAAAAAGTGGGTTATTTTAACGTGTTTTATGTTTTAGTTATTTTGTGTTGATTTAGAATGGAAAATAAATATATATAAATATATATAAATATATATAAATATATATAAATCAACCTGTTTGATATAAACTTTCACTAATAATGTATATTATTGATTTTAAAACCAAGAAAAGGTTGTAAACTGTATTATGGATAAGTTTTGGTGCTAAAAATATATTTTTATTGTATCCTACCGGAGAAATGGGCAGACACGAATTGAGAACCAAAATGAAAATATTAAGAAGGGTTTATTTTTGTACCTGAAAATATGACACGAATTGAGGACCAGGCTTCTGAGAAATAATTATAGTAAGTGCACCGAATTGCGGATTAGGGATTAAGGTTGTAATGATGATTCATTGCGTTAACGAGCATTTTATTACTTTACTTTCGAAATTCTAATATATATTTGAAGTGAGTGTTTTGTGTTTAGTTTATTTTGAGCAGTCTTGTAAAAATAAGTGAAATTAAAATGATCTTAAGTGAAAAGGGAAAGTCGTTACTTGTGTGGGATGATTATAAGTTTCGTGAAAAAAAGGTTCTTAAAAGTGGTGAAAAGTTTTGGACTTGTACTGTAAGTAAATGTAACGCAAAAGTATTTACGCTAGGTTCAGATAATATAATTTCTCGAAAAGAAACAGTGCACAATCATGAAAATGACATAAAGAAATTAAATAGACAAATTTTGAGTGTAGCAAGCAAACGGAAAGCTGTAGAAGATATCACAGAACGGCCATCGAAAATCATACACTCTGTTTTAAGGGAAAACAGTGATACAATGGACGCTTTGACAAGAAAAGACATTACATACATAAGAAATAATATGTATTACAAAAGACGTCAAGTCCAAGCACGTTTACCAAGCAATGTATCAGATGTTTTCGATATTTTACCAACATTAAATTTGACAACAATTAAAAATGAACCATTTCTCTTGGCCACTGATAATATTAACAATATTGTAGTATTTTCGTGCTATACTAATTTAAAATTTTTGTGTAGTAGTGACAAAGTGTATCTTGATGGAACATTTCGATATTGTACGAAACATTTTTTACAGTTGTTCACACTTCATATCGTAGAAAACGGCCATTATATACCAGTAGCTTTTTGTTTATTACCGAATAAACTTCGTTTAACATACGAAAGACTTTTCGTTGTTCTTAAAGAAAAGTGTTGTAATGCTAATTTAATATTTGTTCCAAAAATTATTGTAGCTGATTATGAACTAGCTATTCACAAAGCAATTTCTGCGCAATGGCCCACCACAAAGATCATTGGATGTAGGTTTCATCTTGGCCAAGCTTGGTACAGAAAAATACAAAGTTTGGGATTGGCTAAAGAATACCAAGATGAAAAAAGTGCAACTGGAAAATGGATGAGGTATCTTTTTGGATTGTCTTTTTTAAAACCCGAAGAAGTTGGAGAATGTTTTGCTTTGGATTTGGCTGAATTTCAGCCCGATCATATGCATAAAGCTGTGGTAAATTTAGCTGACTATTTAGTAAAGAATTATATTGGAGAAAATTCTTTATTTCCACCAACAATTTGGGCTGAAGCTGTTGTAACTACAGAAAATTCTACCAATGCATGCGAGTCCTTTCATTCTAGATTTAATTCAAATTTCTATTCAATGCACCCTTCATTGTATTTATTTGTAAATGTTTTGAACAATTTTCAAACAGATACTTATATTCGTATTAACAGCCTTAAGGAGTCTGTTAAATGTAACAACAAAATTGTTAGACGAAGATTAAATATGTTAACTTCAAAAATGTTAGAATATAAAAATGGTTCTATAAAACGAATAGATTTTGTAAAATTCGCATCAAATTATCATAAAGTGTATTAAATGTAAATAATATGTATATGTTTAAAAAATTAATTATAAATTGTAAATTGTGCAATAAATATCTATTTTTATCTGAATTCGTACTTTTCTTCAAATTTTGCAAATCCATCAGAAGACAAATAATAATATTATAAATGGGTATAGTGATAAGATACTTCAATTATTAAGAAGTTTGTTCCTCAATTCGTGTCATATTTCCAGGTACAAAAATCTCTCTCAGTAATCTAGTTAACGCAATGAACCCTCATTACCACCTTAATCCCTAATCCTTAGTACGGTCCGCAATTCGGTGCACTTATTTGGTCTGTGCAGGTAGTGGTCCTCAATTCGAGAACACCGGGAGAAATTTGTAATATAATGTAGGATACGCCTTCTTAAAAGCCTTTTATAATTCCTAGAACAAATTAGGTGACAATTACCTAGTTACTTTTCACCAGAGTATATCAAAACTTTGAATTTATGAATTATAACAATTAAGAATTTGATATGATTCTATTTTAAAACTACTTCCTAGGTGCAACTACATAATTTTAACCTTTTCCTTTTAATTGATTATTGTTACAGCTAGCTATTTTACTATCTACTTTGTAGACTTCATTGGTGATTAACTATAATGAAAGGTCTTTTAGACATAATAAGCCATCTCTTGTCGTATAATTATTGATCCTTAGATTTCGCAGAAAGGAATGAACGACATAAAAAGCTGCTACTCAACTGGATTTAATTTATTCGCATCCGCATATCTTGTATAGTTGTAAATATGTAAGTACTGACTTCTAGCCGCTGCACAACACAATGACGTGAGCAAGAACTACCATACAGTTTGAATGATTTTGAGATAAAGTACTCACAATTAATAACAATAATTATAGATTTGAAAATTCTGAAAATTAAAAATAGCTAATACTCCCTACGAAATTATGAAAATACGCCCACATATTCCCAAAGTGAAAACAAATCAAAGAAAACTTGAAAAGGCTTACAATTATATGTGGGGTAAAGTGGTATATGTCCTAAATCAATAATTATGGAAAACTGAGTTTAAAGTTTTAATATTCGCGTTTCAATAACAGTTTTTTTAAATACCAAAATATGTAGGGCTTAAATTACTTATATCCCTTTTCCCATTACTTATATCCTTTTCCCATTACTTATATCCCTTTTCTCACTACTTATATCCCTTTTTCCAAGGATACAGAATTAGTATCGTGGCAAATTTAATTCTATTTTGTATATTTTCGACTTACACCCCTTTAACCCCCCCCCCCCCCCCCGCATGCCAATTAAGGATTTATGAATCAAATATTTTCGCTATGTCATATCGGCCACCTCGTGAAGTGTTACTACTAACCTTTAAGGACGCCACTGCATTTCCGGTTTTTGTTAACATGGTTTAAATTTGAATTTTAGTTAATCCTTTCCTACGTAGATGTAGCTAGTTATATGAACTTTAAATGCAAGCTTGCATGCCGGTCTTCGACCTGCTGCGTCAGCGCAAGCTAAGTTATAAATATATGTAGAATTCCAAAAATTGTCATTCCTTATTTTTTATCAGAGTAAAACGTTTGTAAAGTAAAATAAAAAATTTTAAAAAATTAATTTTTCATTCTTTAAATTTATGTGGCGCAGTCATTCGGGTGCTTCAAGGCGTTTTTTTTGTGAACAAAGTGAAGAAAGACGTCGTAAATTTAAATTCTTCGTGTAACAGAATCATCAACCAAGGACGTGATGAGCCAATCCTTTCTTTTCCTTTAACATTTTTTATCTTTGGTAAAATTAGGGAATCAGTTGTGGATAACTACTGAATATAGAATTCCATGATTTTTATCTTTTAAATTATTAACGAATATAATATATTTAAAAGAAATTTAGGAGATGAAGATAAACAATTTTGAGAAATAAAATAAACATTTATAATTTTTGCGTGAATATTGAATATATGATTCCATTTAAGTCTAAAAGCAAACACAATGGGTAATAGTAGTCAAGATTCTGTTGTTCCTGTTAGTGGTGTTAACCACCCTTTAATGAAAATGCATATATACGTTATCTGTGATATAGACACAATACCAATTTTTGATGGAGACAGCGGAATCTTGGAGATATTTTTAGAACATTGTGATTGTTTAATTAGCCAATATAAAAATATTCAAAATAGGAACGATCCAATAAATAGATTTTTATTAAGAGCAATAATTAGAAAATTATCTGGTAATGCATTAAAATTAGTAGGTTCTAGACCAGAAGTAAGAGTTTGGAATAGTTTAAAAAATCTTTTAAGACTTAGTTTTGGAGACCACAGAAACCTTGATTGTTTAGTTCAAGAATTAATTATTCTAAGGCCATTAAGAAATAAATCTTTTATAAATTTTGGATAACCTATTCAGCAATCCAGAATTAATTTCAATGAATTTAACTACGGAAGAAAGAACGTTTAGAATTAGAAATTATGACAAGATTTAGTACGATTAAGAAATCCTGATTCACTTGAAAAGGCAATGTCTCATGTTTTAGAAGAAGAAAATTTCATATACAGAAGAAGAAGAATGTTATAAAGTTATTTTGAATTAAAAGTTATATTCAAACAAGCAATTACAGTTCTTTAGCATGAAAATTCAGGTTAGGTGATTATTTACGTTTTACATTATGTTCGAGAAAGTCCCGAACACATTGAATTTATTATTTACAATAAATAAATTTTTTTGTATCATTCTGTATATTTCTAGTATAGACCGGCAGTGGAATAGCTCTGGTTTTCCCTAATCTTTCAAAATACCAAAATAATTCCCAATCAAGGGCAATAAAAATTCTGCTATAACGGATAATAGTCCGTTATAACTTATTAAACTTAGGTAGTTGGTACTAATCCAGAACAATTTTAAAAGACGGTTTTCCCGAACAATATGCCTGGTACTTCTTGGGGGTTTAAGGAGGGAGACAGAGTTGATAAAAAGGGTATTGCTAACAATAATAAGAGACTTCAACGATATTTCGTGTTTAAATAAAACGTTTTGTAAGCGGTTAAAAATTACATGGTCCTTCGAGTAAAAATAAGTTTTAGACAAGTTTTAGTAGTTTTTCTTCTTCGACAAGACCTATGGTGTAACGAGACGTGTAGTTCTCCTACACATTACAAATTAATTTTAGTTATGAATTAAATAATCACTAAACCTAAATTTTAATGCTAACTTGCTGTAATCGCATATTTATTTGAATATAACTTTTCTTTATAACATTCTTCGGTATTGTAAAACATATTTTCGACGTTTTTTTGTATTTGTCATACAGTGTCTTCTTAAGGTGGAACCATATGGAGAACTATGTATGTTTCCACGTTTCTGGCATAAATGGTACGTCCCTACGATGTCTCTAAACCCACATAATATCAATGTTCTATGAATATACTAAGAACGTTATGTTTATGTTCTTTTTGTGCCTTAAGCACGTGCTATAACAGGACATTCTTAGAATATTCTAAAAGTCATATACCCAGCATGTAGCTTATATTCTGAGAACGTTCTAAATGCGTACAGGTAAAAATTAACACCAAATACATGTAAAAACACGTTTATATACATATCTATAAGAATTTTCTCAGATGCCGATCTGATAATTCGCTAGGCAACGCACTAGTTTTAAGTGTTTAGGCCAAAAAACATTCAGAAACTTAACAGAAGAGAATGACATAACCTTAATTTTTTTGAGCACGCTTGATCGCCTCGAATAGGTAAATAAATTAATAAAAATCAATTGCATCATGTGTTCTATATAAAAACAGACAAATTTTACTATATTTTTAGTTTTTAGGACCTACAAGTGATGTTAGAACTCAGGTTATTCCAAATATTAATTTCCAGAGTGAATTTATTAATATGCTTAACCCTTTGAGACACGTACATGTACATAGTATAATATTTACTTTAATGAAACAACTGAGATGTTGGTTTTCATTAGTTTTATTTAAACGTACCAATATGTTGAGTGTGTATCTTTTACCGCTGAAACTGAACTGTCATTCCACAGTTGCCAATTTACACAGTGAGTGCCAACATGCACAGTGGTGCCAACTTACATCCAACATATATGACACGCCCTTTTTTTTAATAAAAAATACAAAATGTGAAAAATGATTAAACAAGAAATATTAAAAACACTAATAAAAAACGCAATTTCGGAACACGGTGCATAACAATAACATTTTATGAATTCAAAACACTAAAATACAAAATGTGAAAAATGGTTAAACAAGATATATTAAAAACACTAATACAGAACGCAAGTTCGGAACACTTTATAAATTCAAACGCTTAGGAGTTAACACAATTCGTCCACTTCTTGTTCTTGTTGGGTTATTTGGTGCCTCCATTTCTAATTGTGCGCTTACCCCTTCAGTTCCTGATTCGGGTTCTGTACTTTCCTGCTCAGGAGTTTCACTTTTTCTGATTGACAGAGGGGTTTCTAGATTTCTTTTTATAGGAGTATTGACAATATCTATGTCAGGTGACGCGAGTAATTCTGGGGGTCGCTCTCTGAATTCCTTAATCTGTTGTCTGTTCCTCCTATAGGGTGTATCGTTTACTAGAATACTGTAGTCGTTTGGGCCTGATTTTTCAATAATAGTACCTGATTTCCACTGTCTGGTTTTTTCCTGAACTAGTACTTCTTTTCCAGGATTTAGAGATGGCAGTTTCTTTGTGCCTTTGTTAAAATATTTCTTTTGTTGTGTTTGCTGATTTTTCAGAGATTTAAGCGCATCTTTTATAGGATAATTTGGTATGAGAAGTTTAAGGCTAGTAGGGAGTGTCGTTCTTAGCCTTCGTCCCATTAATAAATAACTAGGAGCTGGAAGCATCTGCTTAGGGGAAGTGTTGTAGTTTAATACAGCAAGAAGAGGGTGTCGTTTTTCTTCAATAGCTTTGGTTAGTAGCCCTTTAACAGTTTGTATCATTCTTTCAACCATTCCATTAGATCGAGGAAAATATGGACTGGATGTTGTTAATTTTATGTCATAATTTTTGGCGAAATTCTTAAACTCATAGGAGTCAAAAGGTGGGCCATTATCACTAAATATTTCCAATGGAAGTCCTAATATGGAAAATATATTTTTTAATGTAGTTATAACGGATTCTGCAGTTTTGCTTGTCAACTTATTTACTGTAGCAAACTTGCTAAAGTAGTCTACAACAATTATAAAGTTTTGTGAGCCTAGGGATTTAAAGTCCATTCCTATTTTTTTCCAGGGAATATTAACTACTTCATGTGGTGTTAGTGGTTCTTTTTGGTTGCTACGAGAGTACATTTGACATGTGATACAGGAGAGTACAAATTCTTCTATATCAGATGAAAGTCCAGGATAGTAAATTGTTTCTTGGGCTATCTTTTTACAGGTTACTACACCTTGATGAGAATTATGCAAGAGGTTTAAGAATTCGAGTCTGAGAGCTTCTGGTATTATAAGTCGGTTTTTATAAAATAAAATGTTTTCATGTAAATATATATCATTTTTTATTTCCCAATATTTTTTAACTGTTGAAGGGACATTTTTCTTATGTTCGGGCCAACCAAATAGTGTGTAATACTTGACTTTTTGCAATGCCGGATCTTCAGTTATTGATTTTTGAAGCCTTTGTTCGTTTTCAGGAGTAGTGGATAATATTGAAAATACCTTAAGATCTGAATCCAAATAGTCAGTGTTTATTGTAACTTCTGTGGGATCTCGGCTAAGAGTGTCAGGGATATATAAGTTTTTTCCAGGAACAAAGTTTAATGTAAATTTATATCTTAGAAGTTTTAGAGCAAGCCTTTGAAGCCTGGGGGATAGATCATCTAAGGGTTTTTTAAGGAGTCCTAAAAGCGGACGGTGAGTTTCGATGTTAAAGTTACGACCGTATAGATAATAGTTGAACCTTTCACATCCAAACACAATTGCCATTAATTCTTTCTCTATATGGTTATATCTTTGTTGTGCGGGGGTCAAGGAGACCGAAGCATATTCTATGGGGTGATTATTTTGTATAATGACAGCACCTATGCCAAATGGACTAGCATCTACTGATAGAGTTACATCCTGATTTGGTTCAAAGTATGCCAATTCGACATCTCGAGACAATAGATTTTTAAGACGACTGAAACATTTATCATGTGATTTAGTCCATTGCCATTCATTTTTTTCACTCAACAAACTTCTAAGATTACTAGTTTCCTGAGATAAATTTGGTATAAATTTGGCGAGATAAGTAATCATTCCCAAAAACCGTTGTAAGTCTTTTCGAGTTTTTGGGGGTTTCATTTGTCTAATGGCCTGTGTCTTATTTTCATCAGGGGATATGCCTGTGTCACTTATAGCATGACCTAAGAATTTGATTTTGGTTTTGCCAATTTTGGATTTTTGTAGATTTAGTGTTAGACCATGTTTTTGAATTCTCTCCAAGACGTTTTTTAAGTTAAGGTTATGCTCCTCAAGTGTTTGGCCGTATACCAAGATATCATCAAAGTAGACTATTACACCATCTAACCCAACTAAAATTTCATCAACAATTCTCTGGAAAATTTCTGGTGCTGAACAAATGCCATATGGAAGTCTTTTATACCGATATCTGCCGAAGATAGTAGAAATAGTACAGAGAAACGAACTTTCTTCAGATAAAAGAACCTGCAAGAATGCAGAAGAGGCATCTAGTAGGGAAAAGAATTTACTACCTGATAATTTAGAAAAGAGAACATCTTGTGTAGGTATCTGGTAAATTTCTCGTTTTATGTATTTATTCAGAGTACGAGGGTCAATGCAAACTCTGACATCACCATTAGGTTTGGCAACAACAACAATGGGGTGTACCCAGTCAGTTGGTTCTGTGACTGGTACAATGATATCTTGAGAGACCATATCATCTAGTTTTTCTTTGATTGTTTTTTGAAGAGCTATAGGAATTTTTCTTGGCGCACAAATAACAGGTGTGGCATCATCTCTAAGAATAATTTTACATTGTTTATGTGTTAGTTTACCGATACCTGTAAAAACTGACTTATAATTGTTCAAAATTTCTTGTGAACTCGCGACCGTTACCGTACTAATAGTCTTATTAACATTAATAATTTTTAATTCGCATGCTGCATCTAGGCCTAGAATTGAACTAGGGTTAGGTGAGTCCAACACGTAAAAACGAAAAGTCTTTTTAAAGTTTTTAAATTCACAAGTAAGATTTAAGTGTCCAATCACATTTAATGTATGGCCCGAGTAAGATGACAGTACTGTTTTTGTCAACGAAAGCACATCACAAGGTATTTTAAGCTTTTTAAAGTCTTTTGCATTCAGAATATTAGCTTGACTGCCTGTGTATCGATTTTTAAGTTCAAATTGTGTCCCGAGACATTTATTGATTCAAACCACTCAATAGTAGATATATTAGGATTGGTTATAGACCAGATAATTTGATGAGGTTCACTATCAGAGTCTATCTCATTTTCATCATAATCGCTATCGCTATTTTGTGATTCTTCAGCAATTTCATGTACTATTTGAGTATTTTTACAGAATTTCCTGTAATGTCCTTTTTTATTACATCGGCTACAATATCTATTATTTGCTAAACACTTACCTTCAATGTGGCTATAGCCACAACGGCTACAAGTGTTACCTTTCCTGTCTGATTGCTCAGTTTTACCTCTATAGTCAGAGTTATGGGCTGAAGACTGTCCTGGCTTTTGAAAATGTGTAGTTTTCCGCTTTATCACACTCTCTACTGGAACAGTCTGTTCTTTAGTTATTTCTTTTAAAGTCGCAGCACTTGTTTCCATTGACCTACTAATATCCAAGGCTTCTGTCAACTTAAGATTAGGGTATTCTAGTAGTTTTCTTTGAATTCTCGCGTCTCGAATTCCCAAAACCAGTCTGTCCCGAATCATTGTGTCTTTCTCCTTAAATTCACAAGTAGTTGCTAGGTTTTTCAGTGCCGTTACAAATTCATCGACCGTTTCTCCCATGTTTTGATCACGTTTGAAGAATTTGTAGTGTTCATATACAACGTTAACTACGGGGTTACAATATTCATCGAATTTTTGAAGGACTATATTTAGTTTTTCTCTATTCTCCGCAGGTTCAAATTCGAAGGTATTGAAGATGATGAGTCCTTCATCGCCCAACAGGTTTAATAAAATCGCGATTTTGACATCATCGGCTTTGGCGGTTTTCCCGCTGGCTTTCAGGTACAGTTCGAACTTTTGTTTCCAAAGTTTCCAGTGTTTAGCAATGTCCCCTTTAAAGTTGAGTTCAGTTGGGGCTTTTGAGTTTTCAGCCATCCTGTTTTCAGTAAGTTTTTTCCGTATTTCACGTAATTGAACACTATAACAGTTTGTTTATTCTTGTATAACCTCAAATTGTTAGTCCGCGCCGCACGATATTTTCACGTATTTTCCGTATTTTCACGTTTACATTTATCGTGTTTGCGTTTATTGGTTTTACCGCGGCCACCATATGATATTTACTTTAATGAAACAACTGAGATGTTGGTTTTCATTAGTTTTATTTAAACGTACCAATATGTTGAGTGTGTATCTTTTACCGCCGAAACTGAACTGTCATTCCACAGTTGCCAATTTACACAGTGAGTGCCAACATGCACAGTGGTGCCAACTTACATCCAACATATATGACACATAGCTGGTAATAAAACCAGAAAATATTGTCCTTTAACCTATTTTAAAGTACTTTTAATATTATTGGCGCCCTCTCCTGTGTAGTGGCGAAAGTAATTACCATTCTTTAAGTCGTTATAACATTTACGTTAGCGTGTCAAAATTTGTGAAAGCATTATTAAGTTTTTTGTAGTTAATTTTTGTTAAAACAGATTCATATTTTTTGTTGCTATTATTGAAGGTATTTACCCTAGAACTAAATTATTATACAGTATTACAGTTCTTTTTCTAAAAAATCATGTATATTCTAATGTATGTACAAATGGTATGGAGTGTTTTATTATTATTGTACATTAACATTTAGATATAGTATAAAGTATTGCCAAACTTAATTGACGTATCTTTCAGGGTCATCCAAATATGGACAGAATAAAACAAAAAATATAATTTAGAAAATCCGAATTATGTCCAAAAACTGATAGATCTTTTAGAAAATGGTAACATGTCAGATATTGGGGATATTGCACCACCAGGAACTGATAGTGATTAGATAGTGAAGTGGACGATTTACATTTTTATGATTCTGAAATTGTTAAGCATCTAAGAGCCAGCCTGTGTGACAGACTTGAAACAGAACACATGGAAAGTCAGAAAAATTAAAGCAATGAAAGTGAAGACGACGATTTAGATTATCAATGTTCGCCATTTTCCTGAATTTAATGTAAACAATGAGGCCACCAGGGGCAAAAATAAAAGCTGCAAGGGCAGGAGTCACATATTTTGCAAAAAATGTAATGTACATTTATGTTTGATCAAGACCAGAAACTGCTTTATGGACTTTCATGTGCAATAATTTAAGTAAAATAAATGAAATATTTTTCTAAATAATAATCTTCATTTGCAAATTTCTGTTACTATCGGTACCACATGTACACACCTATGTACAAAAAAAAAATGTAATAAGAGGAATGAAATTTTATTTTTTGTTTTATATCTTTAATTTTTTCTCTATCAATAGTAAAATACCATCAGAAAAATATTTTTTCAAGAACACAAAAATCGGTTCTGAAAGGGTTAATACTAATGGCGAATTTAAAATAAAATACAGTGTTACCAGAATTACATACACACTTTCTATGAAAAAAAATTCTGTAAGGCAAGAAATTGACCTGGAAGAACTAGAAAATTAGCTAAAGGAGGACAAAAACTACAAAATGTACAAAGTAATTAACAAAAATATATTTAAATTTTCACTAAACATAATAATCATGTATGCAACTCTTGTTTTTATTTGTGGAATGCCATGTACAATTTTTAATTGTTTACTTCGACAAAAATATTTAAAATATTCCATTAGTTATGTACACTTAATTTGTATATGTACAAAGTTTGTTGATTTTTTTTTAGGTTCAATGTAAGCAAGCAAATGTAACGCAAGCCATCGATACAATAAACTATTGGCCAAATAAAGAATTTGTAATTTTTGGAAATAAAATTTTAAAAAATGTTTACGATTTTCATTAAATACACTTATTCGTTATTGTTCAATATTAATGAAATCTCCTGTATTAGGGTGTCTAATATATGGCTAGTATATGCTAAATTTAAATACTTAGTATATACTTCACGTCAAACGAAAATGTAAAACGAAACGTCAAACGAAAACGTCAAACGAAACGTCACACAAAAACGTTCATCTATACCGCGTTCTCTATATAATGCCGTTTTTCCGTTTGAATCGGACCAATATGATTTTTTTTGGTCGACTTTAAAAGAAATTTAATTCCCCCCACTCTCCCCCACTGGTGGCCCGTAAAGTTAGTTACTGATGAGATCCTCGACGTATAACGTCACTGTAAAAAATGACAGAATGAACCTTAGCAATTTCCCATGTTAATTTACATAAGGAATGGTCTCGAGGCCATTTTTCCCGTTTGAATCGGACCATTAGTAACCAAGAAACACGCTTAGGTCCTTTTGGCATTGCCACTGCGCATGATTCTTCTCTTCAACGTTCATCCACAGTTTATAGCTGAAGAAACAGTTCGCTCACTCTGCATCGGTACTTTTGTTCTCAATGTTCCAGTTTATACATTGCACAACTCGGATTTGTATCCCTGGCGCATACAAAATCAAATCATAATAGCCCAAGAGCCTACTGCAAATTTTTACCGTCATCTGATAACGAAATGAAATATATCCCGAAAAGGATGTAAAAACATTATACTTTACCAAATGGCACCTGTGCCAATCCCAATCCTGAGCAAATTGTTTAAAAAAAAATATTTTATATTAAAAAAATAACATAAGATATGACAGCGCTAATTTTGTTTGCCATTAAAGTTTTCCAGAAAATAATATTTTCAAATATATCTACTTAAGTTGGAACCATATGAAAAAATTTTTATTATTCATTTTAGGAAAAAAAGTTATTCTTGATAAAAAGTCATGCATGACCCAAAATTTAAAATACAGTCATCAGATATCAATTTTTTCAAGCCGTATACGAGGTTTGTAAAAAAATATGAATTTTGGTCAAGAGTAAAGTACGTTTATTTTTGACAAAATTGAAAATTTTCATTAAGAAAAGTTGATTATAATTGAAAATTACATTCAAATATGCAATTACACCGATCTATCTGAAAAATCAGATTTTTTATAGATTTTGCATTACAAAAGTCAGGTTGAACCTTATAAAATAATCATATTTTTAGTCGAAAAGACCAAAGTCCATATCATCATCCTCTGATTCGGATTCATCTTTCTTTTTATCTACCTTGGCTTCTTTCTTCTGCTTTGCAGCAGCAGCTGGGGCAGCTGACGCAGCAGCGGTAGCTGCTGGAGCATCTCCACCAACGGGCATGGAACTCAATTTTTCACGACCTTTAGTGATAAGTTCTTCAACGGACTTTCCATTGAGTTCCCCGATGACTTTTTTGAGTTTTTCACCCTCGGCTTCAACTCCTACTGAACCAAGAATTTTTTCAAGATCAGCGGCATTTGGAGAGGCTTTTCCACCCAAAATGGCCAATAAGTAAGCAGCCACCTAATTACGGTAATCCATAATTTTTTCTCTCTTTTCTCTACTATAAACATGATACGCTTTCCTTTTTTTGATGTTTGTGAAGAATTTAACAATTTTCTTAATGAAAATTTTCAATTTTGTTAAAAATAAATGTATTTTTCTCTTGAGGAAAATTCATATTTTATAACAGTACCACCAGTAAAAATGTTCTCATAATATTTGATAATATCTTCAAATAAGTACAGAACAGCATCATCTCTAGAAAGTGCTTCATCGGCACTAGGATATATATGCTGCCACTGTTCTAAACGTTTAGTATCCTATAAAAAAAATTTACAATGATACAATTGGGTCCAAATTGGACCAATTACACGCTAAAATTATTAGATAAAAACCTTGTTGGTATTGATTTTTAGAAATCTATAAAATGTCATTACCTTAGTATTTCCTATCTACATTACGTTAAATCTAAATTCAACAAATATACTCTGTGCTACGACAAATAATAGAAGAATAAATTTAACCCATCCTAAAAAAGTTTTTCAATGACTTATACATGCAACAATGTATTTATCATTTACCTTGACAATGACTGTTAAGAGATATTATTGCAAACAAACAAACTACTAAAAGCAAATAGATATGGTTTCGTTTGAGTTGACGCAACCTTCAACCGTTACAGGATATTAGAACAATGATAGGGAAAATTGATTTATTCCAAAGTAAAAAAATTCGTTTGTGGGAGTTTAAAAGTAAATAAGCGTTTGTGAAGAAAATATTGTTTATACGTAACGGGAGTGTTCTAGGTTGGTCTGGATTCAAAGAAAATGCAACAACGTGTTTGCTAAATGCTTTACATAATGTTTGTACTATTAATTCTAAATATATTTGTTTGTAGAATTGATTTTGAGTGTAATTTCTTATAATATTAAAAAAATACATCAACAAAATTCTCAAAATTAATTTTTCATGCAAACACTGTAATCAAACTGAGCTGTCACTGTTTTAACAATAACTGCAATAACAAAAATGAAATTTTTAGAAAAATAACTCTATCTAGTGGTCGTTTGTAAAAACTTAAAGCCCTCGTACACATCTATGTCTATTTTTATGTATGAGAAAGTATTAAAATAATAAAGCGTTCGTAATCTTTTAGTAGACAGTTAAAATATTTTTTGAAGTTAATCCTCGAGTATACTTATATTTTCACCTAATTAACCTGCTTATAACTTCTAAACAGTTAAAGGTAAAGAAGTGCAATTTTTTCTAAAATGTTTTATTTTTCCACAAGGTATGTTAAGAACATTGTGTCAAATGGGTTATGTAGGTATAAGGGTTTAAACTTTGACTTTTAAACAACGTTACGTTCATAAATAATAATTTTAATATAAAAACTACTTCTTACCTACAAATCCAAATCAGAATCGAAATCAGAAGCTGAACTGTCGCAACCAATATTTACAATGAGTGGCTCGACACATTATTTACAGCCTCCAAAAGCAACTGTTTAACATCACTCATTTTAAAAGAATTATTTTTTCTTGAAACTTCTCCCTTTATCTGTGCCCATATCAGTTCAATCGGGTTTACTTCGCAATGATATGGTGGTGATCTAATCAACGTCATCCCACGATTTTTTGCAATTTCATCAATTTCATATTTTTTGAATTTCTCTTTATGAAGGGAACACAAATGATACAGTTCTTTTCTCACAGAACCGGGATGGAACTTAATATTCTTTGAATTTAGCCAATTCTGTAAATCTTTTTTTAACCACTTGGTTGTGGGCATTTTTTCTATAAGTCTCGAGTGATAACTTGCATTATCCATTACATACAGTTCTGAGGAAGAAAATCTATAATTTGTTCGAACCACTCTTTATAGACATCAGCATTCATGCCCTCATGGTAGTCACCGGTACGAGTAGATTCAAAAGTCAATAAACCACCTTTAACAAAACCGTTTGAACTACCGATGTGTACTATTATTAGTCTGCGCCCCTTTCCTGATGGTGGATTTAAACCAGTAGATAAATTATTTAAAAAAAGCCTGTCTTCGACTAACAGTTTCATCTTGCCAAAATTTATTTAGTTTATGTCCCTCGTTGATCCATGTTTCATCTAAATAAAATATATTTCTTCTTTGGTTTCTCATTTCTTTTATAGTCCTTAGGTAATTTCTTCTCCATACTACAATATCGGTTCTTTCTATTAAAATAGACTTTCTGGAATGCTTTTTCCATAGAAAACCTATTTCTTTTAAAAGTTTCCATAGTGTGCTTCGACTCATTTCAGGGTAATCCTTATCATCTCGAACCGTGGCAAGAACTTTGTCTACTGTCGGAAATTCTTTTCTAAGGAAGAACGCATGCACTTTCCTTCGAAGTCTTTCTTTCAAAAGATTTTCTAATTTAAATTTTGGTTTTCCTGGAGCTTTACGTGCTGTTTGAAACTCGCCACATTTCTCTTCTTTAACAACTCTGTAAATCATAGATTTCTCAACACCAAGCGTACTACTAACTAATTCTACTGTGTCATCAACACTTTTACATAAATGTTTGTCTGTAAATGATTTAAAACAATTAAATATTAATGTTTTTTCATTAACTGTTAAAGGACCGATTTTTTGTCGTTTACGCGGCCCTTCCAAATTTTCCATGATCACACTAGAATTCACACTGCACCTTGCAAGTTGCAACTAAACGACATTTAGTAAACTGTCAAGAATACACAACTTGGACCTCCTTACTAAATGGAAAACCTATAATCGCATTTTCGGTGAAATTTGTTGGGAAGGTATTTATCTAATTATAATTCGATTACTGTAAGAAATTCTTGGAATTAAAATAAAACAAAATTGGCAAATAGGTACTTATTGAAAATAATCTTAAGATACGGCTATGTAATCTTTAATACATAGGGCTTTTGGCCTGTCCAAACCTTTTTCTATTGTTCTGTACAGCTTATGTTTATAAAGGACCAATAAAAGACCCAAAACTTGTAATAGCTCAGGTACATTTATTACAATTTTAGGAAATATTTAGATTATTCTGTAAAAATATTTAAAATGACCGTACTAAGTTTTGCATTAGAAACGCTGTTTTATTACTCTCTCATATATAAAAATAGACTATAGCTACTCCTTCTCATTAAAAAAATCATTTAAAAAATTAACATAAAACGTATTCAGATATAATAACTGTTATTCGTATAATTTTGTGTTTTTTATAATATCCTGTACGATGCAAATTTATTTTAATATATAGCTATTTTAAATCTATCCAGTTTCTTCCTTTCATACGATAATCAATATCGAATTATGCGATAACTTTAATTGAAATCAGAAAAAGTGTGTTGACAATAACAATTTTTACTGAATATCTACACAAAGAGAAATGTTCTGATTTAAAAGATGCGGGGTACTTCCTAGCATGTTGGTATTTTCTAATGACAGTAAATTTATCTATTATACCGACTCGATTCTAAAATTGGTTCTAACTAGTCGACATTCGATGTCATTAGTGTCGAAAACTTAAAAATTATAGGTTGTGTTTTTGTGTTCTAGTTATTTGTTGTTAATTATATGTTGAGAATGTGTACGAATTTTTTTTTCTAAAAAAAGAAAAATTCTTCGTAATATTAACACAAATAACAAGCCGTTAAAGAATAAAAACTAAAAATGCAAAAACAACAAAATGTGTTTATTATTTAGACAACGCAATAATGAAAAATTGAATAAAAGAAGACGAGAAGTTTTAGGTATACGTAAAATAAATTAAATAAAGGATAATACTGTCACTATACCGCAACAATCTCAAAAAAATGTCAAATAAATTCTATAAGCGAAACGGAATTGAATAATATACTAATTATTAAAATACATGAGTAAATACAGAAATGGAGAGACGAATCTTTGCTGTACCCCACATATAATTTTCTTGTTTTTACCTAAATAGTATCAACATTATTCACGCAGAAGACATTTTACAATACAGTGTAAAAACACATCAAATCAAATATGGTTAATAAATCGTCTAGCCTCAGTCTGTGTCTTGTGAAACACATCAGTGCTGACTTTTCAGGAGTTAAATCCTAATTCAAAAACAGTGTTCTCAAATAAACGATCCACTTCTGCACTTCTAAATAGTAAAGGGCTTAAAACTGATCCTTGCAGAATGCCTTCAAAAAACAGATCTATGACCATGCAATACATTATTCTGGTCTTTGATGTAAATTTTTTTATTCTAAAATAAATTAATTATATTTGATCCTATACCAAAGTCATGCATCTTATTATACAAAATATTTAAACTGACCATCTCGTAAGCCTCATGTACATCAACAAAAAGACAAAGCATTTATCCGTTTTATTTTAAGGTGAAGGGGGGAGAAAAAGTCCTTTATATCTCACAAGGAAAGTCCAATGTTTAATTATTCAACAAAACATTGAGTGCGACCGGTTTCGAAGTAACATCACTTCATCTTCAGGCTCGCCTAGTGGAAAGGAGAATATGTGGTGTAAGGTGTGTTGACTTTGAGCCCACAATATATAAAATAGTAAAAAATAGAAAAAACTCACCATACTCTCCATCCACTAGGGAATACTACAAACCAGTTTCATCAAAACGTGGGGGATGAAATAAATTGTAAAACAAAACAATGTTACAAGTTATAAAGTTAAAAATATTTGAAAAACAAATATTAGTCGATAAAACAGTTAAAAATTTTAAAAATATTCAAGACGATACAAAAACAAATTACATACATTAAACAGATTAAAAGATAAGGCCTGTTTTAAGCAAACATTGCTGTTTTTTATAAAAATCTAACATTTTTGAAAGGAGACCTGTCAAGTTAAGGCCTCTACAGGTGGTGGTAAGTACTAAAGAAAGATTCTTCGATAAACTTATGACAGGGTATAGGCAATAAGATGTAAAGTATGAGTGAAGAAATATTTATTATTTATTATATAAGATTTGGGCCATGAACCAATCACCAAGTGTATGTGATGTTGTAGGATAAAATAAGAAAGAAGAAGAGATGACTGGGTTAACTGTTGTGAAGCAACTGAAAAATAAAAGAAGAAGAAAATGACAGATGTGAAAACGCACAACTTAACCTAGTCCTTAAACAAGCACGTTGGTTTTTTGTGGGAAAAAAAAATTACTTACTGAAATGTACCCCTTGCAAGGAAATATGTGAATAGAAATAAAGGGGGAGGTTAAAAAGGAAGTTAGAACGATAAATTTAGATTAGTGTTGAGAAAACTGGAGGAGTTTCTGACATTATCTGGGCATTTAAGCAACCAACAGGATTTAATTTTAAATTTCTCAATATCTCGAGGCTTTCGAAGCTATTAAGAGTAAATCTATGGTAGGAACTATGTAGGATTTCGAAACCTTCAGTTGAATCGAAGTCGTGATTTGAGTCCAGTAGGTGGTTGGCAAAATGTGAAAATCCTGTTGTCTTAACCAAAATACAACAGGATTTTCACATTTTGCCAACCACCTACTGGACTCAAATCACGACTTCGATTCAACTGAAGGTTTCGAAATCCTACATAGTTCCTACCATAGATTTACTCTTAATAGCTTCGAAAGCCTCGAGATATTGAGAAATTTAAAATTAAATCCTGTTGGTTGCTTAAATGCCCAGATAATGTCAGAAACTCCTCCAGTTTTCTTAACACTAATCTAAATTTATCGTTCTAACTTCCTTTTTAACCTCCCCCTTTATTTCTATTCACATATTTCCTTGCAAGGGGTACATTTCAGTAAGTAATTTTTTTTTTCCCACAAAAAACCAACGTGCTTGTTTAAGGACTAGGTTAAGTTGTGCGTTTTCACATCTGTCATTTTCTTCTTCTTTTATTTTTCAGTTGCTTCACAACAGTTAACCCAGTCATCTCTTCTTCTTTCTTATTTTATCCTACAACATCACATACACTTGGTGATTGGTTCATGGCCCAAATCTTATATAATAAATAATAAATATTTCTTCACTCATAGTTTACATCTTATTGCCTATACCCTGTCATAAGTTTATCCAAGAATCTTTCTTTAGTACTTACCACCACCTGTAGAGGCCTTAACTTGACAGGTCTCCTTTCAAAAATGTTAGATTTTTATAAAAAACAGCAATGTTTGCTTAAAACAGGCCTTATCTTTTAATCTGTTTAATGTATGTAATTTGTTTTTGTATCGTCTTGAATATTTTTAAAATTTTTAACTGTTTTATCGACTAATATTTGTTTTTCAAATATTTTTAACTTTATAACTTGTAACATTGTTTTGTTTTACAATTTATTTCATCCCCCACGTTTTGATGAAACTGGTTTGTAGTATTCCCTAGTGGATGGAGAGTATGGTGAGTTTTTTCTATTTTTTACTATTTTATATATTGTGGGCTCAAAGTCAACACACCTTACACCACATATTCTCCTTTCCACTAGGCGAGCCTGAAGATGAAGTGATGTTACTTCGAAACCGGTCGCACTCAATGTTTTGTTGAATAATTAAACATTGGACTTTCCTTGTGAGATATAAAGGACTTTTTCTCCCCCCTTCACCTTAAAATTACTTCAACTCACACATGGCTACCCCCCTTGTCAACATTTATCCGTTATTTAAAAAACAAATTTGAATATCTGAAACTACATGCGTAATGGCATCTAATGTTCCAAGTCCCCGGCGAAAACCATACTGGGATTTGGGCATTAGAGATTTGTTTTCAATAAAGAATTCGAGCGTTATTAGTCTTTCAAAGGTTTTTGTTACACATGATAAAAGTGAAATGGGCCGATAAGAAGAAGAAAGTTCAGGGTCGCGTTGATGTTTTAGTACTAATCTAATTACAATATCTTTTAATTTACTAGAATAATCTTGTTTAAGCCAAAAATTGTTAAATATCTTTAGTAAAAATTACTTAGCTATAAGCGGTAGATCAAATAAGATTTTGTATGTAAAGCTGTCTAATCCTGGTGCAGTACTTTTGGGGTTTTTTGAGGGAGAAACCCGCAGACAACTGATCTTTTTTGGAATTGAATGTATAACGATTAATAGGATTCAAATCCGATGCTGTCAATTTATCTCAAATTTTTCCTATTATTTCTTTGAAAATCGGAATTATTTTTGGTTGATATTATTTATTAATAATTTTTTTAACGAACACCAAATGTATTTAAAAGGGGTGTTTTTGTTTAAACTATTTAAAAAATATATCCAACTAGAACGTTGCTTTTGTCTAAATATTGATTTTGTGTTGTCTGCAATATTTTGGAAAGATAAATAATTCTGGAAATTAGATAAATTTTTATAAGTTATTAAAGCTGTTTTCCGTTTATTCACCCAATCAGTTGCATTTCTGATCCCACCAACATGCTTTAGGAGTTGACGGAACAACGAAGGTTTTTTTAATGGGCATAGACATAGAGGCTGCTGACGAAATAGAGTTGAATAGAAAATAAATTTGTTCGTCTGTATTAGAATAATTATTGTTATTATTTGCAAAGATAGCCTCTATTTTGGTTTCAAATAAATTCCAATCTGCACGCGAGTCGTTCCATTTAGTTGAGGGAGAGATAACTTGATTGGAAAATGATCTGATCCCATAGAATCGGTTAGTACTTACCAGTTAACTGAGTCGACCATATGAGGAGATGTTATTGTAAAGTCAACTGCAGAATTACAGCCACTGGGAGAAATTCTGATAGAAGAACCATCGATAATTAGGTCCAAATTATCTAAAGCTTCTATTAAAGTTTTACCGTCTTCTGGAATCTGGCTTGAACAGCCGTGATGAGCATTATAGTCGCCACAGAAAAGACAAGAAGTGGGGAACTGTTCGAAGAGATTTATATAATCGTTTCTATTAATTTGAACATCTGGAAGCTTATATATTGATACCAGAGAAATGTTTAATAAATCAATGACAATTGCACATACTTCCAGTTTATTATTAAAATTCTGTGTCAAAACAATTTAACGGAAATCTATGCCTTTGAGACTCAACTTGTCCGATTATTATACATAATTAAACCCCTTAAGACCAAACATATGTGACGACTATGGCGGAGGCGCTTTCGCGTACATTCCTGAGAATGTTTCTAGTATAGTAGGCGTGTACGGTATTTTGTCGCGGTATTTTTCTGTCGCGGTATCATTTGGAACGCTATCGTAAAGGAACAGTATTTCCCACCACGAATACAGCCCAAAAATCTAGGAAGATAACTGGAGGAGCGTGCCGCACTTAGTGAAAAACTGGACATTAAGAAAATGCGTAAATTATTTCTTACAAACAATCCCGAATCATCTGTGAAGTACAGCTTTTACCGGAAGATATTCAAGGAAAGTTTTAGCTAATGTCCCAAACGATAATCTATTCTAACAAATGCCGATAACTCTATTAATATTAATGATACGAAAATCTTTCGTTTTGGCAAGAATAACAAAAATGGGCATCGTCCTCTCAAAGTAATTTTATCTTCAACTAGAGATGTTCATTTGATACTCAAAAATAAACAAAACATTACTAAAAATAAAAAACTGTTCATTCATTTGGATCAAACTCCTCATCAGAGACAACTCCTAGAATCAGTAAGAACTGAACTCTCTGTTCGACAAAATTCAGGTGAGCAGGATTTAATGATTAAATATGTTAATAATGTACCCAAGATCGTCCAAAAAAACCAATAAAGAATACTGACCTGGGCAAGCTCAAGCTCTCTGTATACTACCAAAATGTTAGAGGACTCCGAACCAAATTAACTGAATTAAGTCTCAATACCTCAAATAGTTCTTATGACATTATCATTCTAACAGAAACTTGGCTTACTGCCGGCTTTAATGATGCTGAACTTGGCCTTGCTAACTATAATGTGTACAGACAAGATCGCACGCAGCAATCCAGTAAATATGAAAGAGGGGGAGGTGTACTAATAGCTACGAAGAAAAAACTTTCTACCAGTCTTATTCAGTCTAACGCATCAGTTGAACAGCTGTTTGTCCACATAAATAATAAATGTATCCTGGGTGCACTATATATCCCTCCGAAGTCACCTGTTGCTAATTATCAAACCCATTTTGATCAGATTACACACTTAAGCGAACAATATCCAAACTCCAAGTTCCATCTATTTGGTGATTATAATCTTCCGTCTGCAGTTTGGGAAGTGGAAGATTATTGTTCCTCAGCAACTGTACAGCACAACACATCATTTGCGGAAGCTGAAGCTACTGAAGTTGTCTCAAATATATGTGCCTTACATAACCTCTTTCAATCAAACGGGGTGCTCAACAGTAGGGGAGCAATTCTTGATCTAGTCCTTTCACCTGATGAACTCACAGTTTCCAATGCTGTAGACATTTTAATTCCACCTGACTCTTATCACCCCCCACTTGTAACTACTTTGCAGCTTTATGTTGATAAAAACATACCCTCTGGAACAGAATACTACTATGATTTTCGTAATGCAGATTTCTCAGCTATACGCCAGTGTCTGGACGCAATTGAGTGGGATGGCCTTCTTCATGGTAAAGAACTTTCCGATATGGTGTGCATATTCTACGATGTAATGTTTTCAGTGATAGAACAATTTGTTCCAGTGAAAAAAATCGGTAAAAGTTCATTCCCTTGTTGGTATTCTCCGCAGCTTAGACAGTTGTTACGCGATAAAAAGTTAGCCCATAAAACTTATAAATGTACTAAGTCTCCTGAACATTACAATTATTTCAGTCAACTCAGAGCTCAATGCAAAATGTTATCAAAAGAGTGTTATGCTAGTTATGTAAGCCGTACTGAGAATTCAGTTGTAAAAAATGTTAAAGCGTTCTGGAAATTTGTAAAAAATAAGAGAGAAAATAATTCTTTACCTGACTCGATGACATTAAACGATACAGTGGCTTCCTGCGGTAATGACATTGCCAATCTATTTGCTAGTCACTTTTCTTCTGTATACACGAACCAAACGCTAAATTTAAATGGAAGTGAAATCCAATCTGCAACATGTGTATCTTCTTATTTTATCCAAATTTCCAAGATCTATGTTAAGCTGTCAACTCTTGACACTAATAAAGGGTCAGGTCCCGATGGAATTCCACCCATTTTTCTCAAAACATTTAATTTTGCATTATCTAGGCCACTTTTTCATATCTTTAACAAATCACTGAGCACAGGTGAATTTCCTGACTTTTGGAAACTCTATTATGTTACTCCCATTTACAAATCGGGTAACAAATCTAATGTAATAAATTATCGCCCCATTTCCATCCTAAGCACAATCCCAAAAATCTTTGAAAGTATAATAACTGATTTTCTAACTCACGACTGCTCTAATATCTTAAATTCCCAACAATTTGGTTTTTCGCCAGGCAAATCTGCTGAACTAAGCTTATTAACATATGCTAACTTTCTGTCTGAAGCTTTAGAGAAGGGTCTACAGGTAGATTCTGTATATACAGACTTTTCCAAGGCCTTTGACAAGGTGAACCATGATCTTCTCGTTCATAAGCTAAATTTATATGGTATTGATGGGATTGTCTTACAATGGCTCGCTAGTTATCTAACAAATAGGACTCAACAGGTTCGAGTAAATCATCATTATTCCCAAATTTTCCCAGTTACTTCGGGTGTTCCTCAAGGGTCTCACTTAGGACCGCTACTATTCAACCTGTTTATTAATGACATCATAACTTGCTTTCCTAACACTAAAGCCCTATTGTTTGCAGATGACTTGAAATGCTTCAAGATCATTCATGACTATGCCGACACTCAGATTTTGCAGTTGGATTTAAATAAACTAGAAAGTTGGTGCTCTAGTAACGGCATGGATCTAAATACTAACAAATGTCACATTATCCGATTTTGTCGCAGCCATAATTTAATAACTTATAATTATAGTTTATTTCAACATGTTTTGGACCCTGTCGATCAAATCAAGGATCTAGGGATCACCTTTGACTCTTCCATGAGCTTTAATGGTCATATCTCTGCTACAGTTCAAAAATCAATGAAAATGCTGGGCTTTGTAAAGAGGACAACTCAAGACTTCACTAATATAAACACAATTAAAATGCTATACTTCTCTTTAGTTAGGACACAACTTGATTATTGCTCCTCAGTCTGGTTCCCACACTACTTGATTCATAAAAGTAAACTGGATGGAGTTCAAAATAATTTTCTTAGATACATAGCATTCAAGTTTAACATTTATTACAATTATGCGGAATTGCAACAATATTTAAACATACCTTCTCTGGAAGTTCGTAGGAAACGAAAAGATCTTACCATACTGTCCAATATTATCAATGGCAGGTGTAATTGCCCCGACCTCCTTTCCAGAATTAATCTTTTTGTGCCGTCACGTACTACTAGACAAATTCAAACATTCCATGTACCTTTTCACCGTTACAATTATGCGTTTAATACTTTTATTCCTAGAACACTTAGACTAGCTAACTCTCTTCATGATATTCGACTTTTTAACAGTTCTGTTCAAGGATTTAAGAACTTACATTGAATATTTGAACGTCTCAAGCAATTCCATAAATTTCATTTAACACATTATAATTTATTTGCTGTTCTGTACATTAATGTCCACTGTTTTATCTAACCATTTTATTCTATATTTTACTTAATTTTTATGATATCACTATTCTATTTTATTGTATTTTTTATTTTATATTGTATTTTATTGTATGTAAACTGAATTGGGCTTTGCCCGTAAATAAATAAATAAATAAATAAATAAATAATGCTAAAGGTGTAGTTGTGGCGGAGAAAATTCTCCACCAAAGAAGTCGTAGATGCAAGATGTAGTCGATTTAAGAGTTATGCCAAATAGATGCCATTATAGGGGCAATTTGCGTTGATTATGCAAAAACTTGCCCTTCCTGTTATTCCGTTTCAAGACACATTTTACCTACATCAACTAAGTGTCAATGTTTTCAATAACCATGACCTTAAGACTGGAAAAACTATGTTTTATGTATACCACGAAGGTATGGGCAAAAAGAGGTCAAATAAAGTATGCTCTTTCATTATGGATTTTATAAACAGGGAAATATCACCAAACATTAAACATTTTCATATTTTTTCGGACGGAAGCTGGGGTCAAAACAAGAACTATTCAGTTATTAGAATGTACCTCGGACTAGTTCATAGTGTAAACCAGTATTTCCCCATAAGAGGACATTCCTACATGCCCTGTGATAGGGATTTTGCCATAGTAAAAAAGAAAATTAATAAAAATTACAGGGTTTTCCTCCTAAAAGATTATCCTTTGTTGATTCTTAGTTCAAACATTAAAAACAAATACGATTTACTTAATAGAGGAAGAAAATACAGTCATTAAAGACTATAAAAAATGGTGGTCATTTATTACAAAAAAATTCTCTGTCTACAGCATCTTACGGAAGGGGTGTTAAAAAAATAAGGTTTTTTTTTATTTTATGCACTTTAGCTACAACAAGAAGGAGAAAGGTGTTGTGACTGCTCGGAATTTTATTGATGAAACACGAATTTAAGATGTTGTCAGATCTTTTCCCACAGTCATTACATACCCTAATACAAAAGTCCCAATAAATGCAAAAAAAATGGTGAATATTAAAAAGTTTCAGAGGTTTATGGTAGGAAAAGGTGAAGAAATTGAAAACTTTTATCGAGAAATATTCGAATGGCCAATTGTTGGTGGCGACGATGATGATAATATTGAATACTGCCTGCATTTATTACTATATTTTTTATTGTATTTATCATTATTTTGACCAAATAAAATAATTTAAAAAAGTTGTGTATATCTTTGAGAAACTACACATGTCCATTGCCATATTTATTTTTTTGTCACAAGACCTAAAGATTTTTCTTGGTTCTTGTTAAAAACTTTATAGCAAGTACCTATACAGTCTGTTCGCTATACTTACGCGGGTTTTGGATTAACAAAATTATGCAAATTAGTCATTGATAACCAGTTCCAATAAGCCTCCTCCCAAGAAATTAGGTAAAATATCCCTAATGGTCAGATTTAAATTAAAATAACATTAGGGTAGGTACTAAATTTGTTACAAATATTGCAGTTGAATTGATTCTTTGCAAGTGTTGACATTGTATGTATATTGTAAATTTAGTGGAAATTTTAAAAATGCCTAGACGTGTGTTAGATGTAGATAGTCTAATTTGTAGTTTACATAAGTATTTTACGGATGAAAAAGAAAATGGCGGCCCTTTAAAATCGGTAATGTCTGTACAACAACGCGTATGCGATGCTCTAGGAATTAGTGAAACCAAATTAAGAGGAGTATTACAAAATCACAATAGTGAACTGCTGAAAGAAGATCACCGCAAAACTCGCCCATCATTGAAAACGAAAGATATTCCAGATGGAAAGAAATTTGAAATTCGTGATACCATTTATCGAATGAGGGCCAACAAGGAACATGTGACCTTAAATACAATTCTCTCGGAATTAATAGATAAAAAATTTGACGACATTGGCAGAACAAGTCTATGGCAAGTGATACATAACTTGGGTTTCAAATTTGAAAAGGAGGAAAACAGAAAGGTCCTTTGTGAAAGAAGTTCTGTCGTGCACAAAAGAATTAACTTTCTAAGAAAATATTCTAAATTTAAAGAATAAGGGGCGAATTTTATATATTTAGACGAAACATGGATATTTTCTAGGGGTGCAACCAAGAGAATATGGCAAGATGATAACGTAAAGTCCATCAAACATACCGATGGAGAAGGGAAGCGACTATCACGATAATATGAACACAAAAATGTTTGTAAAATGGTTGTATGAAAAACTTCTCCCAGGTTTAAGTGAGCCCAGCGTAATTATTTTAGACAATGCACCTTACTATTCTGAAGTATTAAACAAAGTCCAACGAATTCTTGGACTGTTAATAAAATTAAAAAATGGTTGACAAAGGAACATATACCATTTCCTCAATATATATTAAAATCAGAATTATTACGCTTTCCAAATATACACGCAAAACCAAAAACCTTTGTTGTGGATCAGATTATTGAAAGTTACGGTCATTGAGTTTTACGTCTGCCACCGTATCATTGCCAGTTTAATCCCATCGAATATATATGGGGAATAGCAAAACAATATTATGACAACCATATTGGGCCTAATGGTTATAGTGACGACGCAGTTCGGCGAAAAGCACTTTCGATTGCAACTCCAGAAGTGTGGCGGAACTGTATATCCAATTGCGAGAAACTAATAGAAGATTGGTGGCCAATCATAATAACAATTAATGGTGATGACAGTGATGATGATGACGATTATTATATTTTGGATAATAATGACTGATTTTCATTTTTGTTGGCAAGTTCAATACATGGAACAAATTTTTATGTTAGAAAATATTTTATTTGAGCTAAATAACCCTCTTATTATACATAGACCATATTTTCTGTGTGAAGTGTAATATAAAATTATTATTAGGTTTATAATAGCCACATTAGACTCCATTAATGAAGAAGTTTAATTCTAATTATACAAAAGATTCTCCATTATTATTTAATTAAAAAGTTGTACATTATTTTTCATTTCATTTAACCAGTTGATATTTCCCCCAAAGAACAGGTCAAACTTTCGGGTACTTACCTGGAAATACTCAATAAAAATTTTAATCCGAAACCCGCGTAAGTATAGCGAACAGAATGTACTTTATATTGAGGTACTTATCTCTATAGATGTTCAAGTGGTTTTTAAATAAAACGGTTTTTCAGCTTTTCTGGAAATATTGATTTTTGGATATGTGGGGTTTCTCAAATAAGCGATTCAATTATAAATAATTTGTTAATTCAATTACGAGTCTTAAAAAACTTCCCATATCTGCCCATAGAAGGGTGATGAGAGTACCTGCCTTCCACGCGAGAAACCCAAGTTCGAGCCGCGGCTGGGGACTTTTAAATTAAATCTTTTTTTCTTTATTTTATTTTAAAAATCATTAAAATTTATAAATTATTTTAAAATTAGTTATTTTGTTTAATAACCTAAAATATTTTTTTTTGTAAATTTTCATTAGTGGGTCGTAGAAAAAATATACTGTACAATTCGAGTGGATTGTCCACATCGCACTCCGCCTACGGCGTCATGCCCAAACTTCTACTTCGTGCGATATGGCCATCATATCCTGTCTTGTTGCACAAATTACTATAGTCTCGGAATTAGTTTTGTACAAGTATTTAAGATCCACTTTTAGTTATAACTTTTATATTTTCAAATTTTTTACATTCCACAAATTATTCTTCTATGTATAAATATTTTTATAAAGATAAAATTAAATTAAACCGCAAATCAGTACACAGGAAATTATTTAAATATTTGCATGGAAGGGCAAGGATTTATTTTTTAGTTGTTTCCTTAGATTTGCATTTTTGTATTAACTTCATAATGTAAAATTGGCCATAAACCATAAACAATCATTTGCGCAATTACTTATAGGAAGGCATTTAAGTAGTTCTGTAAAATTTGCAAAACTTCAACCTATTTTGCGACTGCAAAAAGGGCGAATTGTCGATTTGTGTTAATTTTTCAAGGTTGCAGCCCTTGTCCGAGGTTGCAAATTTACCAGGTTGGTAAGAAAAATAATAGGTGTTAACAGTTACAACAAATTTTCCAAACTTTTGCATTTTTTGACAAAATTAGAGGCAAATAAACAATTGTTTTGCCATTTTTTAACAAAAAATATATTGCAAAATAGAAGGTTGCAAATTGGAATAGCTGTTTTAAAAAGTGTATGAGTTATGTCATCGGTTTGCAATACTTTTTTCAAATGTGATATAAACAAAAGCGTTGTTTTACCAAAAATTATCATGTTACAATAAAGTTACAAATCTGACATAATATTGAAAACATTCAAATTGATGTTAGTTCAGGTTTAGACCATTTTTGCAATTTTTTCTAAAATTTAAAATTTTTACAATTATTAACTAATATATTCCGGACCACAGAAAAAGTTTTTATTTCAATTTAAGAAATTCCAACAAAGTTTGAAATCTTTTATAATTAATGTGAATTAATTATCTTTAATGACTGGCCTAACGGCAATGTTTTAAGATGTCCAAGTCCCGGAGAACAGCCTAAAAAGGAAGTGTTCATTCAGTTTAATGGAGTATAACGTAACATCCTTTCGTAAACCACAATTCTCCTACCTAAAAACAAATACCAAATGACCCATGCGTTTAAGATTTTTGTACCCAGCACGAGACAGGAAATGAATCATTATCAATGATCTTATTGTTCCAAGTAATTCTTAGACAACGTTAAAATGTTATTTATATGGTGTTAATCTTACAAATTTGAACCCTAAAAGGGTATTTATTTGCATAAATTCTTGGTATTCAGAGAACAGGACATTTTTATGCAAAATAATGAAAAAGGTATACTTTAAATCAAACAAAGTTTACCTGCTCTTATATTGAGGTCTTCAGAAATCCTTCCATTCACTACATTAGGTAACACAATTAAACCCTTGTAACATTTATTACACAGCAACTGTTTATATTAAGGCAGTCTGTAACCGTTCGGCGGGACCTTTTCCTATGGAGTAACGGTGTCAACAAATAGTAAAAGTCTATTTTTACAATGTCATAAATGGGCAATAAAAAGCGACAAATCCATGATATCGCTATAGAATTAAAGAAAACAAACAATTTGGGCATATGGGACTAACGCTTTTTTTTTAAAGAAAAAAAAAAGGTATTTGAAGAACATTGAATTTTATTAGAATAATAAATAATTAGTGGTGAAACCGTTGAATAATTATTAAGAAAATGGAAATTAATTTTTGTTGGTTAGATAACCGAAAACAAATAAAAAATTAGGTAGGAAATTCAGAAATAATTTCCTAAACAACCAAAGATGAATACAAGCGGATTTTTTAAAATTTTTATTTAGTTTGTTTTCATTCCTTTCTAGTTTTCGTTGAATAGTTGATTTTTAAAATTTCCTTCTTACTAAATAAAAATGCAAAGTAATGTTACTGTTACCATACAGTCGTAGCACAAGTGTCTAAAATGGGCGTGTTTAATGTAATCGAATTTAACGAATCTAATGCTATTATAACTTTTTTTCATCTTTTATCTTTTTCTAATAGTGACATTTATGATAGTTATTTTATGATGTTTTCTTTTCTTATGATAAAAAATTTCTAACGTCAAATCAATTGTGAGAAACATTGAAATTGCTTTTAAAAAGTGTGATAAAATAACCATTTGTTTAACTGACCCTGTCAAAAAAGGATTGAAAATTTGAATTGTATTGTCATTACATATATAAATGTTATTGTTTAAACGATTATAATAAAGCTTGCCTGTTATTTATTGTATTCTTTTTAAATACAAAAGTAAAAATAAATTACCTACAATAGGTAGAAGAACTTAATTTATTAAACTTATGTATTATTATATTGTGTTCAGAATACGTTTTTATTATTAATATGAATTTACCAAGACTAATAGATGTATTTCAAATACAATTCCTTTAAAATTAAAATTTGCAAATCATTTAAGTTTCTTTTTTTTAAATTCTGATAGTTTTGCAAAATCTATACAAACTCCACAAAAGTAATAAATGTCTTATTATAAATAAACCTTTTTAAAACACTCGATTAACGGTAACATAATATGAAGAAAACAATAAAGCTTATTTTTATTTGATTTCATTATAAATTTATCACTGTTCCAAAAAATATTTGCCGGCTTCATTATATATTTAGTTTTTGTTCATCAAAAATAAACTTCTAACATCTGAACTTCCTTATTTATTTCAAAATTTGGAGCTTCCACACAAAAAAGTCCAGTATGTTTCTTAGAAAACAATATTTGCAGTTGAATATGAAAATATGTTTTGGTCACTTTGCACTCGATATATATCTATTCACTCTTATTATTTATAAAAAGCTCACATTTAATGTTTTTAATTCAAAGAATCGACACCCTCAAATCACTAGAACTTTGAAATTTGACAACGGTGGCCTTTTCTAGTAACACAATGTGTTAGATGTGATAGAAGGTTATTCACTTCGATTGTGTTCAGAAGCCACAACAAGAGAGCAACACTATGTTTGCTACCACCTTAAAAAAATAGAATCAAGTAAAATAATTTAATACAGTATTTTGAGCTTTAGAATGCACTTGACTGTGAATTGTAACAATCACCATAGACTACACGCAGGGAAATAAACTAACAAGGACAACCTTGTTTTTTCTGATTTTTTCAGGGGCTAATAACCGTAAATAATCAAAGACATATCTACAAACTCCAATTATTGATTCAAGACAATGACAGCTCCTTAATAATACCGAAACGGTAAGGAGTGAGGGTAGCTATGTTAAGCAATCAAAATAATTATACATTACAGTAACTCAAGGGTGAAAGTATTGTTTTAGTCCGTGCGGGTTAATTTGTTTTGTTGTACTGTACAATAATATACTTGAATAGGTGAATAAAATATTTTAAATAAAATAAATAGAGCTTTTTAATATTAACAGAAATTGAAATTACCACCGAAAGCAGAATATTCTGTGAATTTACAAGATGCGACCTTTTCCTTATGTTCATTTATTACTGAATAAGGCTGTAAACTTTTTGTGTTTTGGTGCAATTCTAGCTTTAATGTTACAAATGGTAACCATGATAATGTTCTTCTTTGGTAGACCTGCAATAGAATATATTAAAGTTTTTAATAATAAAATGTTTAAATTATTAGCTTTTTAGACCAAAATCCTGAAATTTACCGTGGCAGCCAACGTGTTAAATTGTCAATACATAGGTCTAAGTAGGTACTCAGATACCTGCATATCTATTTAAAAAGAAATAAGTGCCATATATCCCGTCTAGTTAAAAACCAGGATATATAAAATTACCGTAAAAGTCAAAATTACCTGCACATGTATGCCAAACACTTGCCAAAAAGGCCACTTGCTTTGCACATTTTGAATAGAGCGGAAGTTCTGACAATAAAAAGAATGGTTGAGAATGGGCAACACATTGTGGGACGCATGCTATTATGGTCTAAATTTGACTAATTTCTTTCCATTTTATTTAGTTACCTACTCTCGGTGGGAAAAAGCTTAAAATTTGGGTTAATGAATATATTGTTTGCTAATTTATGGCTGATACGGCATGTTCAATGTAATTAAAATTAAGTGTAGATCTTAAAAATAATTAGATCTTGATGTACCAGCAAGTAGTTTAAAAAGAAACATGAGCAATGTTGGAAAGTGAACCTTTTACAAATTAGAAATTATTTGTATATATTTTGATCTCTATGATCTCTATGATGATGATGATTCAATTTCAGAATAGGAAACTTGTTGTTTTTAAATATTAAATTGAAATATTACGAAAAATACTTAAATTTTCTTAAATTTTATTTATTTAAAATATTTCACAAAGAAGTTGCTCACTTTTTGATGATTCCGTAAGCTCCAAATATATTCTTATCTCCCAGCTATTCCAGGCAACTTGACCCGGAATCTAAACGCAAACACCACAATATTTACTTTTTCACGAATTTTATGAAGTAAACCATTGTGGAAGTGTTGATATGAAGGAAGTTGTAAATTGTTTAGATTTTGTTATGAAGGAACACTTGTATAAAAACAAATAAAATCGGATAAAAATAATATTTAGAGGAAGTTTCGCAAATTCATTAGAGAGGATATTTGACCTAATTGTTGTGGTAACAGAAACATTCAACTTTTCTTTTATAAATAAATAGTATATCGGCTAGCACCCGATATCTAAGTAAATGAGTCATTTATGCGGTAAAGACGAGCAGTGTCATATTTTTTTTTAGTCGATTACAAATAGAAGATCTGGAAAAAGATTAGATTGGATTAGAAAAATTTTATTTACACATTTAAAAGTATCTACATGTTAAATTATAATTAATATGTACAACACTACCGAGATATATTCTTTTTGTGCGGGTCCAGCGGACCATCCGCCTTTAATTACCATTTTTGATTCAAGTTGGTGAAATATTTCAGCTCTCACTCCATACTTCCTTATAGTTACCCTTCTGTACTAGATAAGGATGTCGTCTTAAAGAAATTGAATAGGTTTGTAGATAATTATGAATATAATGTAAATCTCATTAAAATCATCAAATATTAACAAATGGGAACTTAATTCAACGGTAAAGAAAGTAAAAGGGGCGTTCTCAATCAGGTAAAATCATCTGTACTCTTATTTCTTTCAAATTATTCGAATAAATTCAAAGATTTAAGTTAATAAATAACGGATTAGTTAAAATAACTTATCGAAGCATTAGTAGGGGAGTCATATTTGACCAAAGGCTGACATGGAATCAACATCTCAAAAAACTCACACATAAAGCTACAATAGCTCTCGTAAGCTGTAGAAGAATATGTGGGAAAAACTGGGGTCTAAACCCCAAAATGACCATATGGTTATACACAAGGGTAATAAGACCCATGATAACCTATGGCGCAGTGGCGTGGGTAACCAAAACTGCGCAGGCAAGTGCAATAGGCCAACTCACTAGCATTCAGCGGCTTGCCTGTCTAAGTGCTACTGGGGCCATGCGCACTACGCCGACCGCAGCAATGGAGGTATTACTAAATCTCACGCCATTGCACATCTTCATACAAGGAGAAACCAGGTCAGCTATTCACAGGCTAATGCAGGGACAAAACCCAATAAGCCAACTACATAGCGCCGACCACACAAGGCTATATCAGCAAGTACAAAGGGATAATATTCTAGCTATGCCTACACGGAAAAAAATGTGACTAGAAAATTTTACTACAATGTTGTAGTAGTAGACTTGTAGAAAAATACTTAACAATTTGTAGAAAATTTTACTACAATTTATAGTTAAAAACTATTCATTATTGTAGCAATTGAATTGTCGAATAAAATGCTACAACAATAGGAAAGAATTCCACAATGTTTAGTATATTTTACTATTGTTTGTAGAAGTAGAAATTTATTACAATTATTGTAATTACTACTACTAACTTCTGAAAAAATTTGTACAAATATTAATAATTATCTCTACAAAAAATAGTAATTTTCTCTACAAAAAATAGTAATAATTTACATTCCTTCTTATGAAAAATATTCAATTTTGTTCAAAAATATTCTATAATATTGTAGAAATTCTAAGTCATGTGAACAAAACAGAATTCTGCTATTGGCCAACGTTTTCTGACGTCGATCATAAACGGCCAGACAGCAGTAGCCGTTCGCCATGTTCACATAACAAAGCATGGTACATATTCGAGTACCTATAACACATTATTATATTATAAGCACCGATGCGTTTGAGAAAATTTTAATAATAAATTCTATTGGTGGTAAGTACATTTATTGTTTTTGAATAATTTACCTTTAGATAACTAATTTAAATAACCTTAGTAGAAAAAAATAGTTGTGGCCAACGATCGAATGTTGTGCCCAAGATCGAATTTTGTGCCAAATTCAATGATTTTTTTTGTCTTATTTGTGACATACCTACTTTCTCATTTTTGTTAGTTATCTGACTTAGTCATTTAATATCCAAATCAGTGTAAAGGTGATAAATATCCCCGTTTTAAGGGTATGAACAGTTCAATTGTTATTAATTTTTATTTCATATTTTTCAGGTGCAGAAAAGCCAACTGAGACTGAGGGTGCTATTATTACTGTTATTTATTACATAATGTAATTAAGACTTTGTATCTTTTATATTAAAACAATAAATTGAATATTTTATTTAGGAACATTTTTTTCTAGGTTATAATTATAATAATTATGGAATACTACTACAAGTTTTATTAAAAATTACTACAATTTGTATGAATTTTTACTATTTATTGTGTAAAATTTTCATATTTATTTTCATAATACGCAATACATTTTTAATATAAATTCATACAATGAATAGCAAAAATTATAACAATTTGTAGAACAATTCTTATGATGCATTTGGATATTTTTACTAAATATTGTAGATAATAACTCTACAATACATTCTCCACAAATATTTGGAAATTTTTACTACAAATTGTCCCTGTCCCTATATGTACTATTTATTGTAGAGAAAAAATCTATAATTGTAGAAATTTCTTCTACAATTTTTTTTCCGTGTACTGATAGAGCCATAACCACATACAAATTTGAAAGAAATTTTCAAATTCAAATACCAGCCCGAGAATCCTGGAAACAGGGACCTCCCGTACAGGCTGAACTCGTCTGGTACACAGACGGTTCAAAAACCAAGGAAGGAGCCGGTGCTGGAATCTATGGACCTAAGTCGAAATCAACGATTTCACTAAGCTTAGGAAAATATGCAACAGTGTTCCAGGCTGAGCTAATAGCCATACAACACTGTGCAAGAGAAATATTAAATCAGCAAGTATCAGGCAAAACTATTGCCATATACTCTGATAGCCAAGCAGCTCTAAAGGCAATTCTCTCACCAGAAATCAAATCACGACTGGTGAAAGACTGTCTAGAAGACCTGACAGAGCTAAGTAGTCAAAATAAGGTGACCTTAGCCTGGGTTCCAGGCCATGAGGGATATCAGGGCAACGAAAAGGCCGACGAATTAGCCCGAGAAGGCTCAGATAAGGCCATGACAGGCCCTGAACCCTTTTGTGGAGTCGCTAAGGCACTGTGCAAGGCATCCATTAAACAATGGATGCAAAAAGAGTCTCAGGAATGGTGGAACAACTATCCAAGACTGAGACAGGCCAAACAGTTCATCAAGGAACCATCGGCCAAGTTTACGAAAGACCTACTGGATCAAAAACGTCAAATCGTTAGGATAACAGTAGGCCTTCTTACTGGACACTGTCGCCTCAAAAGGCACATGAGTGTCATAAATCCAGCAGAAGAAGCAACTTTGTGCAGGTTCTGTGAAGAAGAAGAGGAAACATCATTCCACGTCCTGTGCCAATGTGAAGGCTTGGCTGGAATGAGGTTTCTAACATTGGGCGAAGAAAAGCCAATTGCATGCAACTACATGCGGGAGCCACTGTCAAAGCTACTAAGTCTAATAAAAAAGACCAGGCTAGACGACATACTCTAAAACAAACGGAGTCCCAAAATAGATCTGAAAAGGTCGCAGTGGACAAGGACAAATAACGTCCAACTCCTAATCTAATCTAAATCTAATCTAATCTAGTAGGGGGAAGTCAGAAGGAAGTTAGGAGGAAGTCCATGGAAGTCTTAGGAAGTCCGAGGAAGTTAGGAGGAAGTCAGGAGGAAGTCCGAGGAAGTCGTAGGAATTCAGGGAAAGTTAAGAGGAATTCACTACAACAGAGGGAATCTTTTGTACAAATTTTCGTTGCGGTCAACCCCTCGTGTTTCGATGAGTGGACAGACCCAGTTTTAACAATAAAAAATAGAAATATAGACCGGCATTTGAGGCATTCATTATTAGCTGTTCAATCATTATTGATTAATAAAATTTATTTTTGTAAAGTAAATTTCTATTAGCCCTTGGCTAATAAAAATATTACAATTTTAGGATCCTGAATTTATAGTTAAAATATTTACCATTCCTCATGAAACAACTTGTGTATTTAATTTAATTTAAATAACGTATAAATATTAAAAATAAAAACTCAATTTTTTAGACATTTAAAACTACGATGCAATCATCTTGTGTGAAACCTGGTTAAATTCGGACTATAGTGATTCTGAATTGGGTCTTAGTGATTTTAATATTTTTCGTATGGATCGTTGCGATCTACAAGATAATCATTTACAACGTGGCGGTGGTGTACTTATTGCTGTAAGAACATTATATTCAGCCAGTTCAGTTCCAGCCCAAATAAATATGGTAGAACATGTTTTTGTCCAAGTAAAAACAAATGGTAAAAACATCCTTTTGGGATGTTGTTATATTCCTCCTTCCTCTAGTCACGAAGTATATCAAACTTTTTGTGACGGCGTAGTTGATGTTGTACTTGAGAAGCCCGATTGTGATTTGGTGCTATGTGGTGATTTTAACATCCCTGATGTTACTTGGAAGAATGATAACTTAGGCTTAGAGGCTGAATATTCGAATAACTCACCTGCTAAAATTATAGTTAATAATTTAAGTTTTTTAAATGTTTATCAAAAAAATGTCATTGCAAATTCTAGACTAAAAATGTTAGACTTGGTATTTTCACAAATTGAAAATTTAATTGTGTCTAAGGCTTTAGATCCTCTTTTTCCCTCAAGCATACATCATGTGCCTTTAGAAATTAATATAATAACCCATGACTCCCATTTAAATCACATTGCGGAAGAGTGGTATTTTGATTTTCGAAACGCAGATTTTTTCAGCATTAACAACTTTTTTGCAGACGTTGAATGGGATGAAATGTCTTTGTTAGGTGCTAATGAAGCAACTGAATTTCTTTATGACCAAATTTATACGGCACTCAATTTATTTGTACCAGTGAAAAAATATTCATTATCCAATTTTCCTTGTTGGTTTAATGTTGAACTTAAGAAATTAGTAGCTGAAAAAAAAAGAGTTCATAAGAAATACAAGCTATTCAATCAACACCACGATTATATTCTATTTAGTGATTTACGTAGGCGGTGCAAGGAACTATCTGAAGTTTGTTTCAAAGAATATAACAGAAAGATGGAAAATAATATTAACACTAATCCTAAATATTTTTGGAGCTACATAAATAACAAAAGAAAAGCCCATGATCTTCCAAAATCCATGACCTCTAATAACTCTGAGAGCTTCGATGATATTGTCAGCATTGTGAATGAATTCGCCAAGTTCTTTTCATCAGTTTTTTCTACCGACAATGTACAAAATTTACCTTCAAATAATTTTAAGAATACTGTGAATATATCAAACTATCAAATTAATGTAATCGACATTATGGAAAAAATTAACAGTCTACCATCGAAATTTTCCCATGGTCCAGATGGGATTCCAACTTATTTTTTAAAAAAGTGCATTTATACTTTGGCTAATCCTCTAAAAATCGTTTTTAACATATCTCTTAAATCAGGAATCTTTCCAAATTTCTGGAAACATAGTTTTTTGAAACCAATTTATAAATCGGGCCCAAAAGAGAAAATTGAAAACTACCGAGCTGTTTGTATCCAGTCCGATATTCCTAAAGCATTCGATTATCTCATGAGTAAGTTCTTATCTTGGGAATGTAAAAACATCATCATTAATGAACAGCATGGTTTCTGTCCTGGTCGGTCAACAGTGACTAATCTCTTGCTTTACAACACTTACATAATTAATGCTTTAGAAAATAAGTCACAAGTTGACTCGATCTATACAGACTTCTCAAAAGCCTTTGATCGAGTAAACCATAAACTTCTTATAAACAAACTAAAAAATATTGGAATATCGGGTGTCATGCTGACATGGATTCAAAGTTATTTAACAAATCGTTTTCAAAGCGTGAAAATTGCGGGTGTTGTATCTCATGAGATTACAGTTCCTTCAGGTGTACCTCAAGGTTCTCATTGTGGACCAATTCTATTTAATCTGTTTATTAACGATATTTGTGATACATTAAAATTTAGCCAATACCTACTTTTTGCAGATGATTTTAAGTTATTCAAATCTATTAATTCACATTCTGATATAATTGAATTGCAAACAGACCTTGACTCCCTGAATATATGGTGCAATCTAAACCAAATGGATCTAAATATTAAGAAGTGCTTCTGTATATCTTTTAGCAAAATTTTGTCACCCATCATACATGACTATTAAATTAACAATCATAGTGTGTCAAGAGTTGATACCATTAAAGATTTAGGTGTCATGATGAATAGTAAATTGTCTTTTCAGGCACATATAGATATGATAACA
Source organism: Psylliodes chrysocephalus (assembly GCA_927349885.1). Classification (NCBI taxonomy): domain Eukaryota; kingdom Metazoa; phylum Arthropoda; class Insecta; order Coleoptera; family Chrysomelidae; genus Psylliodes; species Psylliodes chrysocephalus. The sequence goes on from OV651825.1 coordinate 30,551,815, forward strand.
GCAAAGGCATCAAAACTATTAGGTTTCATTTCTAGGTCATCCACGGATTTTTCTGCTTATACGTTCAAAACGATGTATTGTTCTCTAATAAGATCACAATTAGAATACTGTTCGATTATTTGGAATCCATATTACAATACTCATAAGCATCAAATTGAGACTATTCAGAATAAATTCTTGAGAATATGCGCCTATAAAATGGGTTATATAAGAGGAGATTACTCATATGCTTCAATTAATTCTCAATTAAACTTAAAATCACTTCACTTTAGAAGAACAGTTTCTGATATAATTTTTATAAATAAATTGTTAACAGGGAATATTGATTCTCCCCAAGCAGTAGGTCTTATTAATTTTAATACCTTTAGTAGAACTAGACAATTCGACTTATTTAATATACCACTACATACTACTAATTATGCCTTTAATTCACCAGTAAGTCGAATGTTACGTGAATGTAATAAGTTGAAATGTAAAAATTGTGATATTTTTGGAACTATTAATGCTCTCAGGACTTATTTAAATAATATGGAAGTCTAACATTTTTTTGTCTTCATTTTCTAACTGATTTTATAATTGTTATTTGATGCCGTTATATTTTATATTTTGTATAGTATTTTATATTACCTATATTAGTATTAGTTTAGTATTTTGTTAAGTATTTATTTTGCTGTTTTTATTCTAATTAATATTGTATTTTTTTTTAATGGGGTTACCCGTGAATAAATAAATAAATAAATAAAAGTTATTGTAGTAATAATATAGCACCAAAGAAACTACTAATTATTATAAATGCAGTTGAATCATCTAAATATTTCCTTTTAAATTAGATATATTATGTTTGTTTACAACAGTAAGCAAATAACTACAGCTTCTTTTTAGTAGATACGATCTCTCCTTATTTTTCCGTGTATTCTCAGAAAAATTAAGATAAAGTATGTGAGAAATATGATAAGAACTCGTTATCATTATTATCAGCATTCTATATTGTCATCCGTGATTGCGAGTGTGGCGTCTTGAGATGATAAAATATGGTTTTCTTTAGGTTTGTTTGTCTTTCCTGTCAACGAACATTATTCTTCGACGGGTAATTTGAACCCAGAACACTTCTTTTTTGTTTATTCTGCAGCAGATGTGCATTTTTTATCGTTCGTGCAGAATTAGCAGATTTTTAAAAAATTTTTAATGTAATCTGTTCATTACTCGAAGAGCTCGTGGTAAAGTTATCGGATTTTTTATAACTAAGTAATCATATTATATAAATAAATAGTACGTTCAGTAGGAATTTATTTATACATCATGTTTGAATTACATAGTATATACTGTTTTGGAACGAAATAAAATAAAAACTTTGTGGATACCATCTTTAAAATAAGGTAACATCCTCAATTTCATTTAAAAATTATAAAAGTGTAACTGTCATTTTAATCAATATTCCTTAAAAATCATTATTTAGACAGAAAATGAGTTTATCTATAACTTCTGGATCTATCTATACAGAATGTAAGGGTTTAATAAACTTTAAACGTTGCTCTTACATTAGGCCAGTCATAAGAGATAATCAATTTACTTTATTACAAAAGTTTTCAAACTTTGTAAGAATAATAATTAAGTTGAAATAATTCTATATTTGCAAAAGTGTTGCAAACCGATGAGATAACTTATACAAGCTTTTGGAACAACTATTCCAATTTGCAACCTTTTATTTTGCAAGAAAATAATTTTTTTTTTTGTAAAACTATCAAAATCATTTTTAATTTTCCTCTAATTTTGTCAAAAAAAAATGCAAAAGTTTTGAAAATTGGTTGCAAATGTAAATATTATTTTTCTTAACAATCGTTAATTTGCAACTTCGGACAAGTTCCAGAACCTTGAAAAATTAACAAAAATCAAAAATTCGCACCATGACGATTTAATTTAATTTTATCGTTAAAAAATCTTTATAGGGGAGACTGGGGTATAATGATCCCTCGAGATTAAATGATATACACGAATATAAACAAAACAAACAGTGTCATCTGTTGAGTAATATATGAAATATAATAGAAAGACTAAATACAGTAACCGACAACAATATGTGAACAGTTGGGCTCATTTTAGCGCCATTTACACATCCATTATTGTTTTTCTGATTTTCGATGTTATTTCGAGGCTTTTTCGCAGTATTGTTAAAGTGGTATTCAATTTGATAATTTAAAAAACTGAACAGGGTTCAAAATCAGGTAAGTTTAGGCTACTTACTTTTATGCTGCTTTGGCAGCATTTTATTGTCTTAAATTTGTAGGTTAGGTTTTGTAGAATATTTGCTTTTGGAATAAAACGATTACTTTATGATAGATTAAAATGATCCGGGGATCATTTTATCCCATACATTTTTAGAAACCTAACAATACGTTGATACCAATATTTGTTCTGGTTATTTTTAGGTACCACCGCAAAACCCAGCGTCAAAACTGGGACCCAGAGAACTTGGAAAACGCAAGAAAACTTAGAGAATAATGAATAAACCTCTGCAACTAACCCACTTCTACGTAGTTTTTCAATTCGTGGGCTAAGTACACGACCGGATATCCCTCCAACAATTACAAATCAGGTATCAGACCAATGTGAAGTCGAAGTGGAAAGTTCCTTTATCGTAAAAGAATTTGTTGCTGAAATGAGAAATAATTTTGGAAAATATCCTAAAATTATCAGAACCGATAATGGGGGTGAATATACAGGGGAAGCAGTTCAAAGTTTTCTTAATAAATGTGGTATAAAATTTCAATCCACAGTACCATACTGTCCAGAACAAAATGGTATCTCGGAAAGAAAAAATAGAACATTAATGGAATCTGCTAGATGCATGTTATTAGATGCAAAATTGCCACATAAATATTGGGGTGAAGCTGTCGTCACTGCCAACTATATATCAAACCGTTTACCATCTAGAGCTAAAGATAGAACCCCATATGAGCTTTGGTTAGGTGATAAACCTGATTTGTCTCATTTTATAACATTCGGGAGCCAAGCTTTCATATATATACCTAAAGATAAAAGAACTAAATTAGAGAAGAGAGCTAAACAAGGTATAATGATAGGATATAGTGAAACTAGTAAAGCTTACTGCAATATATTTAACCCTAATTTGAGGGTGATTGCAACTAACTAATTATTATGGTCTATGAATTAAACACAATATGTTGATTCTACAACCATTTAATTCCAACTGATATTTCTACTGTGGTACAAAATATAAAAATGTCTCTACAAGATAAGAAATTAAATTTACAGGGTGTAACAATTTGAACCTATAAAATAATATGAAATAATTATATTAGATTATTCCACACTTACAGAATATTAGATATAGAAACAAATAAAATTACTATAAGCCGTACAGTTAAGTTTAATGAATTTATATACAACTCTTTTCAAAATATCAATAAATATGAATCTGAAAAATGCAAACATGAAAATGATTCACATATTATTGTAAATATAAAGGAAAATATAAATGGAAGTAATGAAATAGATAACAAAGATTCAAAAATAGAAGAAATTACTGAAACTTTTGACATAGATTCAAAAATAAAAGAAATTACTGAAACTTCTGACAATGAAAAAGAGAAAGAAAATATTATTGAAAGTAATGATGAGGAACCAAACTTTGGGGACGAGGATAGAACAGAATTTGTGTCAAGATCGGGACGTTTAAGCAAGAAGAAAAAATTTGTCGATTATGTCACATACAACGTCTTCAGTGATGCTGAAAGAAAATGTGAAGTAAATGATCCCAAAAGTGTCAGTGAAGCTCTTTTAAGGTCGGATAAAGAACAGTGGAAGAAAGCCATGGAAAGAGAATATCAATCTTTTCTAGAGAACGAAGCCTGGATTTTAGTTGACAGTCCGCCAAACGTGTTGGGTGTTAAAAATAAGTGGGTATTTTGTATAAAAAAGGCCTCGGATGGTCAAGTGCGTTATAAGGCTCGGTTAGCGGCTAAAGGTTAAACACAAAATTTTGGTATAGACTATGTTAAAACGTATTAGTCCAAGAGCCCGCTTCGGCTAGGCGCACATTATTTCATAAAACTCTCAAGTTTATCTGCGCACGTCACCAACACAGGTAAGAACGATGAGCGACTATGTAGTTTAGGTAGTGGTTATTTTAACAGGTAACAGGTAACAGGTAACAAAGGTGTAAAAAAACAGCACCTTAAGTACATTAAGATATAAAGCTCGGTTTTTTTTACATTTTCTTCAGAATAATATTTAAAATGACGTCATCCATTGCCGGACACTTAGTATAGCTTCAACCCCCTGCCGGACACCCCCAAACTCTGAAAAAATGTGATTACACTTACATTGTAGTATAAAAGCTGAATTTTATATATGTTTCTTGGGGGGCTATAAAAATAAGTTACCCCAGTAGCCGGACAGTTTTCATGGTTTTTTACATCTTGCCAGAGGCCTTGAGAGTCCGCCGTCGGTGCGAGCGCGAGGCAATATATATTCAGGCGGGTTTGAGTGAGATGGTGAGTTTGCTCTATTGCGTTCTTTTACTGCTTATTTTTTACTTACTCAATATCATATCTTAAACTATTTTTATTACTTAACAAAAAATAAAAATACTAACTTAACAAAATAATTCCATAAAATTATTTATGACTCAAAAATACATGTAAAAAAAATTATCTAATAAAATTTTCATGGCTAAAAATAAATAAAACAAATCTAAAAAATTAATCCATATATTATTAGAGTTTTGTTAATATTTTTGAGAAATTCAAGTTTTGACTGTGTGAGGTAATAATATTGTTTATCGTATGAAATCCAATGAACAAATATTCTTATTATTATTAGAGAGTTAAAAAAAATATTATTGTATACAAAAAATGATTTAGTAATGCTCAGAATTTTCATCGTTGTCGTCAATATTTTCACAATCAATTTGTTGCGGACTGTCATTATTATCAATCCGGCTGTTGAAACCAACCTACATTGCTACATCAGATAATTCCAAAGCATGACTAATTATCCATATATTGTCAACTATGGTGTGTAATTGCGAATCTGTAGAGTGTGTAATTTCTATATCATCAGCCTTTAATTGTAGTTCACCTGTCATTTTTGGTTTCTTTGGATACGGAATCTCTTCAGTAGATATGGCTTCAAAAGTTCTTCTTTTCCTTTTTTTTTGTTGTTGTGAGTTATTACCATGATTTAAAATCGACGCTTCAGACATCTCAGATTCTTCGGATATTTCAGGTTCTTCAGCTGTATTTGACTCAATATTTTGGTAAATAATTCCCACTGTATCATGTAAAATATCCTTTCCGCTCGTAGTCTCCACAAAACGGTCAAAATTGTCATATGCCACACCAGTAAAAAGTTCAGATTTCTTTTTAATTTTTACTGGGCATAAGCTAGACTTTTCAATAGAAGTAAACGTTGTTTCAGTTTCTAGTTCCTTAACTTCTTGATAACTTATACAGTGCCTGTATCTATTAACGATATCAATAACTTTTCTACTGCTTGTCAAGCTCTTTAAAGTCATGCCTAACATTATATGCTTTGACGTTTTCAATTGACCATTATGAACTCCAAAAATCACATCTTGACAATAAGAACGAACTTGGCGATTACATTTTAAGCTGTTTTTTCGTTTTTGATTGGCCCCAGCAAGAAGAGTAGAGTAAAAGTCCAGTAATTGTTGCGGTATCGAAGCTTCTCCTGATATTAAATCCTGCGCTGTAATATTTTTAGCCGGTAACTTTTTCTTTTCTATTTGCCAAATTGTATTTCTTAAAGTCAATGCCGCTTTTTGTAAAATATTTTCGGTTCGTAAATTTTCCAACATTGTATCGTCTATCACGTGTAAAAATTTCGGTGCTATTATTTTTTTGTTATGAACCATCAAAGATTTAATATCATTAGACACTTTTTTTAACATTTTTTCTTCTAGGTGTTGAGCTTGGAAAGTAACGTTCATTTTAACAGAATTGTCTTGAAAATTTTTTTCAATGAATCCATATACAGTTCGTGTAAATGTACTAATAAATGACAGCGCCCTTTTTTAATTATTTCATCAAAAGCCATTTAGTGATATTCTCGATGAAAATGCCAATCACTTTTACTGACTGGTGTTTTTAATGAAGATATTTTATTATACAAATCGACCCTACATTCTGTATGATAGTGTATTTTCGAACCAGAAAAATTTTGTAATCTATTTAATAATCCTGCAAACTCGTCTTGACCTTCGATTTTAGGTAATACACTAGATTTAACTTAGTTGGTGTCTGCTTCGTGAATTGGAAGCATTTTCGACCGTAATTTTTTATATTTTCCATTGCAGAATACACAAACTTTTGGATTATTATTAATACTGCCATCACTCTCAGTAACATTATGTACTATTGGAGTTGAATGATTATTTTTAGGAGTATCTGACTCAAAAGTTTCAATATTTTCTTGAGATATTTCTTGAGAAGTTGTAGGTTGTGGTTCTATTGATTCGGAAGTAAAAGTTGTTTGAGAGATTGACGATTCTGTAGTGGAAGATTGTAAATTAGATGGTTCGATGGTCAACTCAGGCATCGACGGCGTGGTTGGAGAGCGATTGTCTGTAGGTACACTGGCTGATGTTGCTTTTTAATTTTTTTCATTAGAAAACACAGGTTTAGAAACTCCTGTGAATACTTTATAGCATTCCCGGTGATACCCACAGTCTGTATATTTATCGGGCAAAATAATGTCTTTATATTTTAGGTTATATTTTTTTCTAACATTCAAAATATTTTTACATTTTTTGAAAGTTTCCTCTGAAGACAATACTATTTTGCCGCTACTTTCTTTACAAACAAAACAAATTAATTTATTTTCCATGCTTTACTTAAAACTCAATTAAATTTATTTCACAAACAACACAAATAAATGATAAAACGTATACTGAACGTATAATAGTTCAACACATAATAAAGTGTAAACGACAGATGGTGCGCAGTAAAAGAACGCAATAGAGCAAACGCACCATCTCACTCAAACACGCCTGAATATATATTGCCTTGCGCTCGCACCGACGGCGGACTCTCAAGGCCTCTGGCAAGATGTAAAAAACCATGAAAACTGTCCGGCTACTGGGGTAACTTCTTTTCATAGCCCCCCAAGAAACATATATAAAATTCAGCTTTTATACTACAATGTAAGTGTAATCATAATTTTTCAGAGTTTGGGGGTGTCCGGCAGGGGGTTGAAACTATACTAAGTGTCCGGCAATGGATGACGTCATTTTAAATATTATTCTGAAGAAAATGTAGAAAAAACCGAGCTTTATATCTTAATGTACTTAAGGTGCTGTTTTTTACACCATTGTTACCTGTTACCTGTCAAAGTAACCACTACCTAACCTACATAGTCGCTCATCGTTTTTACCTGTGTTGGTGACGTGCGCAGATAAACTTGAGGGTTTTATGAAATGATGTGCGCCTAGCCGAAGCGGGCTCTTGCTCTATATTCACTAGTAGTAAGAAACTCAACAATTAGAATGTTATTGCATTGTCAGTAGAATTAATGTTACATATTGATCACATAGATGTTAAAACAGCTTTTCTAAATGGAGAAATTGATCAGGAAATTTATATAGTTCAACCAGAAGGATTTATATGTGTTGATAATGAGGATAAGGTATGCTTACTTAAAAAGGCAATATATGGCTTAAAACAGTCGTCAAGAATTTGGAATTTAAAAGTTAAAAATATTTTATTTGAGTTAAATTTTAAACAATCAAAGTATGAGCCATGTATTTTCTTTAAAAATGATAAAAAATCTATAATAATTATTGCTTTATATGTTGATGATATTTTGCTGTGTTCAAATTGTTCGATTTTAAAAAATTATGTTAAAGAATTGTCAAAACATTTTAAGCTCAAAGATTTAGGATCAGTAAAATATTTTTTAAACATTGAGCATGATAAACAAAATAATATGATTAAAGTTAACCAAAAACAATATATATTCGAACTGTTAAAAAAATTTAATTTAAATGAGGCTAAAACTGTTTTGACTCCAATTGAAGTAGGTTTAAAATTAAAACCTCAGGTTCCATATCAAAATTTAATAGGGTCATTAATGTATTTAGCTGTTCATACAAGACCCGACATTTGTTATAGTATTAGGTACTTAAGTCAATTTAATAATTCCTTTGGTCATGAACATTTTAAACATGCTAAAAGAATTTTAAAATATTTGAAAGGAACTATGGATAAGAGTCTTATTTTCTTTAAAAATTATAAAAATATTGTTGGCTATGTAGATGCTGATTTTTCTAATGATATGAATGATAGAAAATCATACTCAGGATACATTTTTATAATGTCTAATGCTGCAGTATCCTGGGAATCTAAAAAACAATCATGTGTTGCGCTTTCCAGTACAGAAGCGGAATATATAGCGATGGCAGAAGCTAGTAAAGAGGATGTTTTTATTGTAGGTCTCCTTAATGAGTTTATAGAACAAACTGAACCTTTATTACTTTTAAATGATAGTCAAAGTGCTCAAAAACTCATAAGGAATCCTATATAGAACTAAGCATATAGATACAAAGTATCATTATGTCAGGGAGATCATTGAAAAAGGCATAATTATAATTGATTTTGTACCAACTGACAAAATGATAGCTGATGTATTGACAAAAGGTCTAAATAATTTTAAGCATCAATTTTGTATTAAAAATTTTGGTATATATTGACTAATCACTGGATTAAGGGGAAAAGTGTTGTTAAATAGGTAATCCAGTGATCCATACATCATTGATTATAATGACATAGAATGTCAATTTGTTTTCTTTAGTAAGTAAGGTTAATATAAAACACATGGTGTAAGGTGTAATACCTAATAAAGAATTACTTGTACAATAAAGTATTAACAAGTAGTAAATTATTAAAACAACAAGAACTATGTACAGATATTTGTTTATGATATTTAAAAAAAAACTCGGATCAAAACATAAATATGTAAGGCCAATTAGTAACACTGTCACAAAATTAATATATTAAACATGAAGGACATTTGCAAAATTTATATTTCGTAATTTTAAATTCAAATTAATGTGAAAAATAAGAAAAAATTTATTAATGGGATCACTTGTCAATAATTTTTAAACATTCATTCGTTTTTCTATGATAATTGCTTCAGTAAATATCTAAAAAAAATTGTTGGTATTTATCACATTATCGATTACGATTCTACTATTTATTGTAAAACAATTTCAACCTCTTTCAAATTTGAATTATTTATTTTTTATGCATAGATCGATAGACGATCTTTCAACAGAGAAAATTTGTAAAAAATTTAAATGAAAAAACTGGCCCCTATATTTCTAAATTATTCTAGTAATGTTATTTTATCACATTGTACAAATTGTTCGCTATTATCGTATTCTAGAAATAAAGTACAGCTTTCATTTTAGAATATCAAATTTCCATGTGTTGTGTGTTTCTCTCTTTTCACATTACTTGGTAATAAATGTTATTTTATGGTGCTATTTAAGTAGGTAACAAAACACTTCTAAATGGCTTTTCGTTTTGGTTGACGACGTTCGTTTTTGGAAAAACTGCGGGCTTGGTTTTGGTTGCAGTGCCGGAAGTGATTTTCGCTTTAAACTAGTTTCCATCTTTCTTTTGTTTTCCACTATGATTTCAAATCATTTATATCTTCTTTAAATATTACGTGAAATGGTTTCTTGGAAAATGATTTTTTTTTGTAAAATAGCGTTTTTGTCATAGAAATAGTATAGAAAGCCGATTTCATATATCAAAAATGAAACCATAAGGAGAAAATAGTGTGTCGGAGCTCATGCGTATAACGGTGCTGGCGCGAACAGGACCGGTGCAAGTTTTTTATTGATCGAACAAATAGTTCGCACGATATTTCAATCATACATTTTTAGAGATGATTATATACAAAAAACGATTAAAAAAATTTCAAGTTAAGGTAAATATGGTTCTGACAGTCCTTATTAAGAAAGATATGGCATAAAATATGAATTAGTTAATTTTCGGCAATCATTAGTACAGTAGTCATGAGATTTTGCTTGTGATTTTAAAAATACTTTCCAGAAAAACCACGTGCTCCGGTTTTGACTACGTTTATTATTAAACAGCGAAATTATATACAAAAACTTTAATCCACAATCTAAATTAGGTACTATCACAAGAAAATCACTGTTACAATAATTAATTACTTAACCAAAAACTAAAATACTTTTTAGGTACCTACGTAACCAGAAAGGAGCTGGACCATTTATCCTAATATTGATTTTCTCTCTCCCTACGGTAAAACTTAAAACAATAACAAATTGCCTATCTACTAGGGTCGGTAACTAAACGTATATACATAATGGGCGGATTTTGTTTATACTTAACATTACACTCGCGCATTTAAATATAACTATGCATATAAATATTTACAAACAAAGATACTTTTCCAAACAGGCAATCATTAGTACTGTAGTCACGAGATTTTGCTTGTGATTTGACATCTTATTTGATAATATCATTTGCTACAACTAAATTTAATCTGGGGAATGCAAAATAGGGCCCAGGAATATTATGTTCGATATTTTTTTACATTTTGTCAGCCGAGACTATGAGTCGTTAGACAGAAAACCTTTCATGTTACCATTTTCAATATAAATTAAAAAATACTACTACATTTACTTGGTACATATTTTATTTTAATTTTGAACCTTTTTAAAAGGGTCTTTCGGTTCCATAATAAAAATTAGTTGCTGCTTACTAGAAACATTCTATATAGCCTAAACCAATTTATAGTTTGTTTTCGATAAATTTAATACAAAGATTTAAAGTTTTTAGTCGATGATAACATTCCACACCAGCACATTGCAAACCTATTTTATAAATAATAGGAATAAACTTGTAAATCATTAATTTGGTAGTTATCCCACTCATATGATTTTTTTGTTTATATGACTATTTCGATTTCTAAATATATTTTGGCCTTACAATACGAAGCGTTTTGTATCTACCACTTTTTTAATGAACGATGAATGTTGGCAGGCGTGTACCTTTTTCGGAACAAGAGGCGTTTTAACGAAGGAGATGATTTTCGAACTATTTAGTTAGTTTTCGGAAAAACGTTTGAAGAAAGTTGTCAATAACAGTTTGTCGTTCATGTGTTTCATTTTGATCAGCTTTCATACTAAATTGCGTAGAATATTTTTCCGATTCAAAATCGAGATTCTCGATATTTCCACAGTTTATTTATAATACCTTCTAAACTGGATTTATCTATCATTTTATATACTTTATAATATATGTTCATGCCCTACTTTTCACTTTATTAACAATTTTTTTTAACATACTTCAAAATGGTAGGATCTCAATTCGTTGAAATATTTTTTTATGTATGTTGAGCGATAATTCTTTACCACGTTGCCCGATTTCTAGGATTATTTTTGTTAGAAAAGGAAACAGTTTTATATACATTAAGTCAAGATCTGAAGATGGGATCCATAAGAAAATCATTAACATCTTTATTTTTAAAGTAGGTTTTTTTTTAAATTTCTTTAAACCTTACTGGTTCGAACGCGGTAAGGAATGAAGAAATGTAAATAATTGTTGTGCCAGCCAAAAAGCGAAGAGGAAGTACCGATTAAAATATCGAGTGACAGAAGAGTTCCTAAGATTGTTGAGATCGGGTTTATGTTTTAAAATGCCTTAAAACCGATATCGATAATGTCTCCCCGTCGCTATAAATATACAGCTCTCTATTTACATAATTATAATTCTTAGGTAGGTTTAGATTTGCAGACATAAATCTTGTAATAAATATAACAGCTGCCTAATACATTGATTACATTTTCATTAGCCAATGTAAAAATGTCTTTTATTGTACCTAGGATTTGACTAAACACTACACAAAACTAAAAATAAAATGCCACTTTCATCGTGTTATTAATGCCGCGTTTGAGAATCCACATCGGATGCATTTTTTACATCTCGAGCGTTTTTTATCCACATCGGACACATCTGTCCCATTACATTTACGTATACTGAATCACGTGATCAAAGATTTACTACTTACTACATCTCAGATGCATCCGATGTGGATTCTCAAACGCGGCATAAACAATAAACTACAAACGGTCCTGTAAGGGCAGCGTCATATAGTCTTGAAACACCGGATTTTAGTGCTATTGCCAGGTCAATATTGAATTTGTAGGTGAATCGCTTATTGAACATTAAAAATACGGTATAATTGACATTAATACGGTATTTGTATATATTTTTGGGAATGTAATTACACATAAATATTATTAGTTGATTATTTAAATGTGTATAAGTTATTTTGTGGCGATATTTCGTAGATATAAACTGTTTAAATCATATAATTTAAAAATTAATTAATTTAAAATTCTTTTCTGTTAGGTATGTTTAATATATTTGGCAACACTACAGGGACAAGTCATGCATATTGCGCAAGCTTCTAGACACACTATTTTGCGATGTCAGGCGCAGAGACGCGTTTTTATGCACAGTACGTTTCAATTTCTGCTTAAATGTTATGTTTATATTGGTCTTCTATATTATTTCTATGGTTTTTGTTTATATCATGGAGGTGTCCATATTATTGTATACATTTATTGATTTTTGTAACCGCTGTTTTAGAATAGAAATTAAGGACCATAACAATATTATTTTATTTTGATATAAACTGTTAACTATAAATTATATATTTGTGATTTTAAAATCAACAAAGATTTATGTTTGTTTGTTTTTTTTTTCGAAACTAGTGACATAATGAATTTTTCGAAACCAGTTTCCTAATGTTCAACATTATACAACTGGTTGCGTAGAGTAGATCATTTTGATTACAAAAATGTCACTTTATATGTCAAAATTAGAAAATAGTATATTATGCAACGATCATGTAATGATGGTTATTAATACACGAGCATTAACCGGGATACGAAACGAGCCAAAGGCGAGTTTCGTATGGTTTATGCGAGTGTTTTAATAACCATTACATGAGAGTTGCATACGCTATTTTTTCTACACCCGATAAATAATCAAGACCTATAAATATTATATTTATATTGGTATTGAACACAATAACAGTAATTACTCGTATTTCTATAAAAAATTCTACAAAATTGTAATTAATGGTATTACTTCAGGTATTGGTATTTCCCTAGATTTTTGCGGTAAAATATTTTGTACTGTATTTTCTGCTTTCTCCGATATGTGTGGAGGAGTCTTCTATATCGCTAATATCAGACATTTTAATATTATAATTATCGAAGTTTAGCTACCTACGAAAATTTAATACGTTTTGACAACTAAAATAATTACATAGGAACCTAGGACAAACGTCAAACAGCATGCTTGATTGAAAAATTGTAGGTTTCTATTGATTAAAAATCTGTATCGTAATGAAAAATCTGTATCATAATGGGTATCATTATGAAACGGATTATGGGCATATAAGTGCATTATTATAATACGGGTGTAGAAAAAAGTATTTTTTTCATCATTATTAGATGAAAAACAATAATTTTAACAAGTATGTAACATTAGTAAACCACGTCTGGCATAAATTATTTACGGTTATCCAACCGTAAAAGAGGGCACGTGATCACCTTTCATGCACTCATAATATGATTTTGTAAAGTCTCAATTACTCGCCCACACATGTACTTCCTCTCTATGAACAAAATCAGTACAAAAACCCTTGCTCTATGGCTTAAACAGTGTAGTTCCGTCGTTTAATACTGTCAAATACAAAACGAAACTCAAGAGAAAAGCGATAAAGTACGCGTCTGCTAGTCAGGTGTGCACCAAGGGTCTTTTCTAAGCTGCCTGCACGTGCTACGGCCCAAATGGCTGTTTCCGGTCTTAATATCGAGTTACCAAGCGCCTTGTGCCCAAGTTTCCTTAGTTTTAATGCTTAACAAAAAATATACAAGGTATAATGGAAATTAATTCAATAATTTCATTTCGAAAGAAAAATTATAATCACTTTAAAAATTTAGTTAAGAGCGATATCCATGGTTAGAAACAGGCTTAAAACGACTTCAAGGTTCTCTTTCTCTGTTTTAAATATTTTTTTATAAAATTTGGTATACCTACTAAGCAAATGATAGAGAACTCCGCTGTAGAGCCCGAATTCAGAAACACTAATTTTTTAATTATTTCTATACAAATTATGAAAATTATTGCAAAAAGGAGTCTTTACCGGGAATTGTTATATAAAAATCAGCTAATTCTTTCCAATACACTTTTTTGTCCAAAGCGTATATTTTTTGAAAACCTTGAATTAGGAAATCTGAGAAAATCTGTCAAGATTCCAATCCATAATAATTGATTTGGCAACAAGGCGGCGGACGTTGGCGGTGCATGCAGTACCGGAAAATTGGGATAAAAATAAAATAATAAAAAACTTTATTCTTTTTAGTTCAAGTGTAGGTGTTTTTGTTTCGTATTTAGTCAATGTGTTTATATGAACTTTTATGTGTAAGCTGAGTTATAATAATTTGTGATAAAAATGGGAAAACTTTCGGAAACGCCAAAAATTATATTTCCGTTTCGACGGAAATCTATAAAATATCGTGCTAGATTACTTAGAAAAAGACAAACATTAGCACCCCTTTTAAGCATTAAAGCAATATTTACAAATTTAAAGCGGATATCCAATAAATGTGGTTTATTTGTGGATTCTGAATATGGTTTTTAGGTTCCGACGGTTTATTAGGAACAGACAGTATTATCGAAATTAAATATCCTGCCACTGCTTCAAAACTGACTCCGAAAAAAGCAATGGTTGACAACATAATAAAATTTGCAATTATTAATGATAATGCGAAAATGCAATAATTGTTCAGGGGCAACTTAACGTAACTAAACGAAATATTTTTTTTTTTATTTATTTTAATACCTTTAAGTATGTTAGTAGAAAAAATAAAAAAGATGATAGATTTTGGTGTATATGGAAAACAAACTAAAGCAATTTTATTTAGATTGTATACTACCCGAGATCTTAGATCCACGTTTCACTAGAGGTTTAGATATTAGAAATTTGAGTAGAAATCCGAGTAGAAATCCGACCAATAGTCAATAAAAATGATTATTTTTATTCCTTTTTTTACTAATAATAAATCATTTTACTCAATGTTATTTTTAAATATTTTTAGTACTAGAAAACAATTTTTTCTACACCCAAATGGATAGCGTATCTACGTACAGACTACAAAACGAAAAAATATGCTATTGCGTAAAATGAGTTATACTTGTGTAGAATCGATAAATAATAGTATTTCTGGTTTTATTTGATCTATATTTAGAAATAAATAATTATAAATTTTAATTAAACTATATAAAATCAATTTAATTTATATTCACTCATGTTACACAAACTACTATTTTCTACATCCACATGAATATGCTTTTTTCTACACCCACATGAATATTAGCTAATCTACGCACATACTACAAAACAAAAAAGTATTCCATTGCGTTCAACTGAACGAATATATTTCATATTCATTCTACCTAGTAAGAACACTGCAAAACAGTTAATCCACCAATCAGATTATATATTGGTCACCCGGCTACTATTATTTTTTAAATTTTATGTAGTCAAACTAACTGTCAGTATATTTTTGAATTATTGAGATTAAATATACGTAAAAATGAATATTTCTTATGTATAATCGATAAGTAATAGAATCTCTATTTTTATTTCGTCCAAATTTATAAACAAATCTTAAATTTTAATCAAACCATATAAAACTAATTTAATTACAAGTATTAGAACTATAATGGCAAGTGTGGCGACGGCACGGAGTTTGTCTCCAAGCGAGAGACCCGAGTTCCAATCATGGCTGGGGACTAATTAAATTAAATCATTTTGTATGTTTATTTTATTTTATAAATTATTAAAAGTCATACATTATTTTAAAATTATTTATTTTGTCTTAATAAATTACTTTTTTAAATTTGTAGAATTTCGTTAGGGTGTCGTAGAAAAAATATACTGTACAACTCGAGTGGATTGTCTGTATCGCACTCAGACGATTAAGCACTCCGTCTACGGCGTCGTTCTGAAACTTCGTCTTCGTGCGATATGGCCATCATATCCAATTTTGTTGCACAAACTACTATTCACGCACAGACTACAAAACGAAAAAATATACTATTGCGTTCAACTCAACGAATATATTTCATATCCATTCTGGGTAGTGAGAACACTGCAAAAAAATGAAATCCACCAATCACAGTTTATATATTGGACACCCAACAACTATTATTTTTAAAATTTTAAATAAGTGACAATTCTGTCAAACTACTTGTCAGTATATTTTTTAGGAATTGAGATTAAATATACATTAAAATGAGTTATTTTTGCGTAGGATTCATAAATAATTTTAATTTAGACCACAATTTAAAAAATCCTAAATTTGAATTAAACTACCTATATGAAACTAATTTAATTACTACTTTTAGAACTAAAATTTTAAATGTGGAGGTGAAAATGATGATACGGCATCTGTCTTTCACGCGAGAGGCCCGAGTTCAAATCTGGGCTGGGGACTAATTAAATGAAATATTTTTTCATGTTTATTTTATTTCACAAATTAGTAAAGTCATAAATTATTTTAAAATTAATTATTTTGTCTTTTCCTAAAATAATACTTTAAATTTGTAGATTTTCGTTAGTGGGTCGCAGAAAAAAACATACTGTACAACTCCAGTGGATTGTCCACTGTTGTTGCACAAACTAGTATCAAATGGGTTATTATTTAAAAAACGTATTTGTATACAGGGTATTTGTAAATAAGTACGAACGATTTTTGCAAATTGTTATCAAAGTTATTTTGTTAAAAAAAGTTCCTATAAAAGTAGGTCGAAATATGCTTCGTTTCCGAGATACAGAATGTTTAAATTTTAATTTATTAAATTTTATTAATTATTTTTAATAGTTTTAAAGATATTTACTCTAAATTTGCAAAAAAACTTTGAAGGGGCAAATGTGTATTTTTTGGGGTGTTCCAAATATTTCTACTTATACCAGTGGCGTTTGTGCGAGAATGCCACTTTTTTAATAAAAAAGTACTGCGCCACTGACTTTTTCGATCTATGTTTTTTTTATAAAATAACTTCGGCAAACATTCCCTAAAATCATTCACACTTACCAACATATAAGAAAATGTAGAAATAGGTACATATGTATATTTAAAAATATATTTCGTAAATAAATAAATAAATTAGTTATAAAAATTTTTTTTCGAAAATGTTACACCAGGTTATACCTTTAAAAAATATTTTAAACGAGAAAACAAAACAGAAATACTCTTTGTTAGACCGGACCTGCGATTTATCGGCATTTTTAATATTTTAAATCATCTATAGTTTATAAGTAATAAATTGAAGGGAGCGTAAGCCTGGGAATAGAGCAACGTTGCCAAAGTGGGTTCAGATGCACTGAAAGTTGTCAGTGTGTTCTAAATCTGAATTTGCTGTTAGGTGTTGCATGGATATCGCTCTTAAATGAAATGTTAAGTTTACGATGTTAATTTAGAAATTAAAATGTAATTGACGCACCCATTTTTTTAGCTTATTATTCTATTACTGTGAAAACAGTAAAAAATTGCACAAATGTTAATTTTTATGTCAAAATTAACTTATACGTGAATATAAATAAAATCTGCGAATCGGACTTTTTAAATAGTTTATTAAGAATGAGAAAAGCTAATTTAATTTATTTTTATTTGTTGTTACAGCAGCAACATTCAGCGAAAATTTCAACCTTTTACCTATTACGGATCATGAGATACAGCCCGCTGACAGATAGACGAACGGACAGCAGAGGCTTAGTAAAAGGTTCCCGTAGATTACCCTTCGGGTACGGAACCCTAAAAAGAAGAAGAATAAGAAGAAAAAGAAGAAGAAAAAGAGGAAAAACCAGAAGAAGAAAAGCAATTTGGCGGTGAAAGAGATTGACATTTAACAACACAAAAAAAATTGCACAAATGTCCCAAATTATGTGGCACCGTGTGTCAAAAGATTAACATGAGTATAAAAAAGTTTTGAATGAAACGCAATTTGTGTGTTTAACTTTGTTTAATTCCACCATGATTCCAAAACAACTTTTATTATACGACTAAATCTACCATTACATTATTAAATATTGACGAAAAGTGACAGGTTAGAAAACAAGTGACAGGAATGACAATTAACAGTGTTACCAACTTAGTGATATTAAACCCTTATAAAATGAACACAACTAAATTGAAGAAACTCTAATATTACTAAACATTGAATAAAAACAAAAACTTGTACACTTAATCGTCAAAAACGTTAGAAGAAACATGAAAATTGAACTAAATTAAAAAAGGACAGCAACAAACCAGTCCCAAGTCTCCACCATAGCTTGCAACTTGGATAATTGAAAATAGAAAAACCACACCGAAATTCCGTAAACCCAGTGTAAAATGTGGTTAAATTTTAACAAATGAAGTGGAGGTTCATCCGACCATGTAGAACAAAACACTCCAAACAATTCAGAGAAAAAGAAACTGCTAGTCTTCCACATGAAGGCAGCCAGATTTTGCAATTGCTACCGTGAGGCGAAGGCAAGTTGGGGTACAAAAAATAAGTACACGTTTTTTCAAAAACGTGACCATCTTGACAGTTTACCAAAACAGAATGAGTGACAATTGACATTTGACAATGAAGTTGTCAAGAAAATTGCCAACTTGAGAAATTGAAATGAATTTCGTGAGAAATTATCAAAAGTTGATATTGGCCGCATTCAGCAGAAGCAATCGATTTATGATTTTCTGCTGAATGATATATAAAAGAGGGATTAGTAATCAAATGATGAGTTATCGGCCGCCATTTAAAACATCGAATTTGAAATACGATTAGTTATCACATCGTGATTAGATTTAGAACTCATACCAACTGAAGTGAATGTTTTGTGGTGGTGCTCATAACTCATAACCTTATTTTATGTTTATTTTGAATTCAGTTTTACACTGAATTTGTCATTTTTCACTGAAATGATGGACTTTGAAGTGATATATGTTTATAACCTCCGAGCAATTACTAAATGAAATATATTGTAGTTGGTAATGAAGTGTTGCACAATGCATTAAAATCAGGCAAATACATTAATTTATAATTATGTAGTTGAGTAATTTATTTGGTGTTTTATTCTAAATTTTGTACCTATGTTTTAGATGATGACTTTTTCTGAAGTACATGTCACTTTTGTGTCGCCTATCGAAGTGCCTAAAACTAAAAAGTTCATTCAGGAGATTCACTAATCGATAAGTCATCGCTAAGTTATCGTTTGATAATCGGTTGCTTCTGCTGAATGCGGCCATTGAAAATGATAAAAGTGGGTTGGTACCACTGAGCAAGCAAGATCAAGTTATGGCGGGACTTTTAAATTTTAAACAGCAAAATATTACAATGATTAAATAGAATTGTAAAATATACAGTAAATGAAGGTAAAAACATATTTTTTTATAAAAATTAAAAAGGTGCCAAACTAAAAACAACAGAATTGAGCATACCGACCCCAGCGAAACCGAAGTCGCAAGCAGACCAGCTTGTCCAGCTAAAAGAGGAGGAAAAACCGTCCTAGCTACGAAATCAGCAATCGCCGGAGAAGACAAGATCAATTTCGCTGCAAGAAGATTCAAAGGGAGGAGGCACTTTGCTATTGAGATGGATTTGAGTGTTAACACATGTGACATTTTTTATTAAACCCTGTGTATCTCAAGGTCTTCGAGCAGATTTAGTTTAAAGTTGCAATTAAAAATATTATGAAGAACAGTGACATTCTCAGAAGGAGTGAAGTTATGATTGTTGAATTTAATATGATGTCTGAAAGTAGACTTATCTGGATATCTGATGTGTTCACCAGCTCGTATATTGAGTCTCCTCTCAGTTTTTTCTATATAAGACATATTGTTACAGCTAAATCTATAGATACCACTTTTGTGTAGCAACTCGATTTCATCCTTAGTACGTGATAGTTGGCTTTTAATCGAATTAATGTCTTTAAAAGAATTTTTTTTGCAATCCTTAAAAACTGCAGGGACATCATTGGAAATTTTCCCGAGATAAGATAGTAGAAAAGTATTTAAAATTAGCAGGAGGTTCGTTAGTAGGATTAAAAGCAAGTTGGGACCTTTTCTTGAGTTTGACTTTATTGATAACCACGTTAATAATAGAAGGATTGTAGTTGTTATTAAAGACTAATTGTTTTAAAACATTTATTTCTTTATTAAGATTATGATTAGATAAAGGTATATTGAGAAGACGATGAACATACCAATATATGGCTGATAATTTGTGTTGATAAGAGTGATTAGAGTGGAAATTAATTAGATGGTCAGTTTGAGTAGGTTTCCTGTAAATATCAAATTAAAGTTTACTATCCCGACGACTGATAGAAAGGTCTAGGAAATTAAGTGATTTATTGACTTCAAGCTCAACTATGAATTTGATTTTAGGATGGATATTGTTAATGAAAAATAAGAAGTCTGAATCTCAGTAAAATTGCAATTCGTAATAACAAAAATGTTATCAACGTATCTGTACCAGTGTGAAATTCGATTGTTAGGGAAATCATTCAATTTTTTGTTTTGTTTCTAAGTGATCTAGAAATAAGTCTGCTAACAAAGGACTTAGAGTATTACCCATTGCTAGGCCATTGGGTTGTCTGTAGAATGTTTTATTAAAAATAAAGAAATCTTGGTCAAGACAAACTATGAGTAAATCCAAGATAATATTGATAGAATGAAGGTTGAAGTTATTTTTAGTAAGAAGGTCCTTGATAATAGGAAAGGTTTCCGCCCTGGGAACATTAGTGAATAAATTGCTAACTAACTTAGCTTCAGAACTTAGATTTATGTTTTTAATTTTGTTAACTAGATCAATTGAATTTAAAACAGTATATTTGGGTTTATAATTAAGAGAAGAGTTAAGGAAGTTATTGAAAAATTTTGCAAAGAAAGATACAGGAGAGTTGAAGAACGTGACTACAGGTCTCATTGGAATCTCTAATTTATGTATTTTAGGAAGGCCATACAAACGAGGCAAATAAGGGTTTTTTAAAATGAAATTGTTGACAAATAGAATGTCCCTTTCAGTGTAAAAGTCTTTATATTTGGTGAGAGTAGATTTAAACAAGTTAATGAACTTCTGCAGAGGGTTGGAGTTCAACGTTATAAAATCAATATTGTTAAGAAATTCTTTAAGTATGTAGTTTTCTTTGTTCATGATAACCAAGCAATTTCCTTTGTCAGCCTTAGAGACAATGAGATTATTGTTAAGTAATTTGTCTTTAATGGATTTTAATAAATTAATATGTTGAAGAGGTTGAGTGGTGTGTACACACTGGGTAATAAGAAATAAATCGAGAGTATTTAAAGTGTGTAAATTGAGTTTTATTAATTTTTTTAATAATTTTATTAATAAAAATTTGTCTAAGCACGTTCGGCCTATTAGGCCATCATCAGAGACTTCGTCAAAAACTATAGAAGAAACATGAAAAATGAACTAAATTAAAAAGGACAGCAACAGACCAGTCCCAAGTCAACACCATAGCTTGTAGCTTGGATAATTGAAAATGGTGGTTCAAGTTAAATTCAATTTGCTTCTATATAATTATAATCTCAATATAACCACCCTGTATATATAAAGATGGTTTCACTGCTACCAAAGATAATATAAATATTCCTTTCATGTCTTTTGAAAACGACCAAGAATTTCTATATTAAATGGTGTGAATATCTTATACTTTGAATAGCTCATTATTTTCATATTTTCACAATTGGCTGAGGAAACTCTGTATGAGAATATTACGAAGGCAATTATTAAATAAGACAATTACTAATTTGGTGCAACTTTCTTTTCATCAATTGGCAAACTTACACACCAGGTCTGTGGTCTGTCTCTGTTTCAAAATATGTACAAGAAAGCGTGGGTACTTTTAACAATACATAATAGCCTAATAATAATTTTTAAATTTATAAATATAAGTATATAGGGTGAGGCGCCAAGAACGAAACAGATTGAATAGAAAAAGGCAATTAAAAAAACAGAAACAGGTCCATTTTTACACTTTTTTATTGCAATACCAACTGTCAAACCTCATTTACCACCTGTTTGTCACTTTAAGTAGGAAAAATACCAACACACCATTGAGGGGAATTCAGTAATATTGCGTTAATTTTGATTTTAATATCTTCTAAATTGATAAAAAACTTTTACGTATTGTAAAGCTAATTTTATTAGCAATTTAATGCACAACATAAAACATATTTGAATGAAACATAAACTAAAATATTTGAAAAACTTGCAGAGGTCTAACGGTAAGTAGTAATACAAGCTTTAATTTGGCTGTTAAATGAAGTGTCACGCTGTAGTTCCTTACAGGCATGACGTAATATCTTCTCTCCTTATCATATACATTAAATAATTATTATTCTTTCTGTGAAATTCATTCATTTTTGTGGCAGTCTACTGAAAGATTAAGCTCACCTCACTTTATGACTACTCGGCAACCGGTCAGGTTGTTTATAATTTTATACACGTCATGTCACGGTTTCTTATATATAACATATTTTTCTACTTATTTAAATGATCGAACCACACTTTACAATACGTAACAGTTTTAATCCTGCCAGAGAGCGCCAAAATAAAAAAAATAACACTGAACAATGGGAATGACGTATGACATTTGAAGATATGATAGACAAGAATAAAAATCAATATGTGTTGGCATTTTTTTTAAATTTATATTTCTAATCTATTTTGTTTTCGATGTTTCACCCTATATCTATTAACAGGATAGAGTTGAAAAATAAAACACCTGTATATTTATATAACTGAACCATAAAATATAGAAAATTAAAAATACATTAGAATTTTAGGAAAACAATATAAATATGTATAACTATTTTTAATTATAAAAAAAAGATAGTAACAGGATATGATTTGGCTATTTTTTAGTAATTGTATTTTAATAATTTTATAATGGCATATCATTATTTTGGTAGAATCAAAAATGAAAATAGTTTTTAAACGTATGAAGAGACAAAAATTATTCCAAAAAAATTATTATTCAGTACTGTGGCTAAATAATAAACAAACAAATAAATATTTTGAATAGGGTGACAGTATATACATAATGAGAGGTCAATGAAAAAGTAGGTACACAAAAGAGGAAGCAATTCTGAGATAGTCTTTTTTTTATCTTTGAAGGGTTGTAAGCAGGTAGGGTTAGGTTTGGCCCAGAACACTGCTGCCTCTTGGGTCTATTGTATTCCTCTGCTTTTCCCGTATTTAGGTACTATCTTTGGAATAGTCCTGTGTTTTTGATTAGTTTTAATAAGTTCCTGGGGCGTTCTCCTATTAAGTCCCCTATTAAGAGCTTCGCATTCGAAGATCACATGGTATGAGGTTTCTTCCTCTTCCATGCAAAGTCTATACGTAGTTAGATCATTGTGTAATCCCATCACATGAAGATGTTTTAGCAAGCAGTGCTCCGTTAGTAATCCCTCAATGGTGGATATCTGAGGCCTCGCGAGTTGTAGTGCCTCAGCAGCCATGCGTGGGTTTGGTCCCCTTAGCATGAGCTTACCGATTCTGTGCCAGCCTCTGAACTCCTGAAAGGGTATTGAGGGCTGTTTTTTGGTTTTCTTTTGGCCACCAAACAACCGCTCCATAAGTTATCTTGGGTCTTGTTATTGTCAAATATAATCAGTGAACCATTTTTGGTTTTAATCCCCATGTTTTTCCAAATGCTCGTCTTCCTACAATAAGAGACATTTTACATTTGTTGGTCACTTTTTGTAAGTGTTGGTTCCAAGTAAGTTTGCTATGTAGGATTTAACCCAGATATTTTACTTGGTTCGTTTTGTTTAGTTATCCTCCAAACAGAGTCGGAGTTTCTAAGACCTCCAACCTTGTTTTCCGAGTAAAGGTTATGAGTTGTGCCTTGTCAGGGTTTACCAAGAGGCTTGGTTTTTTTGAACACTCTGTCGGGGTGAGTGGACAATCCCTCGATCGTCGTGTTTGGACGATTTTATCTGACTAGAGTATTTAAATGGGAACGGTTTTCTTGAATCCGCTTAGCTGAGCAGGACGGCGACATGCCGCTGATTTGTCGCGACTAGTCGGTTCATATCTGTTGAGTTTGATATCAGCGGAATCGTCGACGTGTGCGGAGACAATTTGTAAATACAAATAATTATATATTATTATTTTTAAAACAATGAGTGACAAATTCACACATACAGATCATGAAATCTTGGTTCGACAACATCCACCGTTATACAGTGTGGCAAGAAATGTCGTACTTTACAAAACTCAACACGAATTCAAAAAAGATCTGTAAAAAGTCTAAAATACTCCTTAAGTTTGGTTTCATTTTTAAAAAGGCTCTGCGGCACAAAATCAACTTATCCACTGGCTCATTTGAAACTTTGACTGTTCCAATTGTCAGTTCCCCTTTTTCTTCTTCCTCTTCCAACAATAATATCAACGCAACCAATTTATTTGAGTCCATTTTAGTACCTTTCGTTTCTACTCATAATACATATACAGCACATATAGATATAAAGAAAGTCTCATTTTCTATATTTAACAAACCACCTCAGGCGAAAATCGCTGTCCTCAGTGGTCGGCGGATTGTCCGCTCACCACGAAGGAGTGTTCAAAGAAACCAAGGCTTAACGCACCACATTTTTGTCAGCCTAAGAGCTCTTTGTATGAGTTCAAAGACTGTAGTTTGGTGTTTCCCTCGGATAAGGATGACTATATCATCGGCATATCCTTGAGCGTACAGCTCTTGATTGTTCAGTGTTTTCAGCAGTTCATCTTCCACTAGATTCCACAATAGAGGAGAAAGGACTCCACCCTGTGGGAATCCCCTTCTTGGTTTCACTGAACATTTGTGTCTGTACTTGACGTCCGCGTAATATGTCTTTTATCCACCAGCAGTCCCCTTGTAAAAACCGTCTTGTTCTTGGTTTCAATAAAATTTTCTTAAATTAAAGAACTGACTTTTTCGTATTTTTTATTAATCAATCTGACATAAAAATTCCCTCTACCGTGTGTTTTACAATAACAAAATTAAATAATAATTTTAATAACTTCAATAAAATAACTTTAACACCCCTGTTTGGGTTTATAAAGTCCCCGCAGGATTTATTGGATCTTTTGCTAGAATGCGGTGGAGTCTGCATCCTTAAGTTGTATTTTCAATTTCCTGACACAATTGTTAGATTATATTAATATTTGAATTTGGCGCTCTTATAATCATTCGGTCGCTCACGCATGTGCGCCTAACAGCGGCAGTCACTGCCTGACACTGATCGACAGTCGACTTTATTAAAAATCTAACACAATGTTCTCCACTCATTCATCTTTTTAGCCTTATTAAAAAGTTTACGTGTTTTCCTTCTGAGTTTGGCAAGTTCGGTGTTCCACCAGCTCACCTCCTTAGATAGTAGAATCAGCACTATTTTGTGATATTATAAAGTTAAAGACATATATTATATCACAGAGTGTGTTCTCTCCTCCTACTAATTTGCTACTAACTCTTTTGCTTTATATGGTTAACTAAAATATTCTTTTTAACATTTTTTTAATATTTTCAACACTTTCAATACATCCTTTACTACAAAGATCTTTCAATTGATACATCCAGTAGCGAGGATTTTATTTTTACCCAAATCGAACTGTCATAAATGGAGCCTTATAATTTATTTATATATAGAATTTTAATTTAGTAGAATTCATTATTGCTTTTCAAAGTCATGTTTTAAAACAGTTTCATTACGTCATTAGTCACTATTGCATTATTGGTCACTCCGTTAAGAAGAGGCCCGTAGTACTTTGAGAAAACTAACGAAATGATACTTATGAAACATCCTGTATTATTAACCTATTTTTTTTTGTTATAAACTAGGTTTAATATTCACTGATTTCAATGAAAATTTGTTTTTTTAAACATCGTATAATGATTGAAAAACGACGATTACCCACGCATATTTATCGGTCCAGATGTTTAGATTTGGTTAAACTTATTTGCTAGGTTTGTATGTAATTTTACTTCTCGGTTATGTTATGAAGATGATAAAAAACATGCCTCCTAGTTTTTTTTTAGTTAAATATAGATTTGGAAGATACATTTTTAGTTCTATTATTATTTCTTTTTGAAAGATACATTTTTAGTTTTAATATTATTTTATTTTCTTTCTATATTTTCCTGCTCTACTGCAGGAATTATACTTACAAATCCTAGATAGATAATAATTTCCCATCTTATGTTTGGTGTTGTGGGGGAGTTTGTAGCCTTCTGCAACTTGTATATTAATATACTACTATATTAACATAGTTTTTCTACACGAGATCACATAATTATCAACCCCCGATTACTTTTATTTATAAATTAATTAGCTCCCAATCGTAACTTTAGTTCTCCTCAAAACAATACAATTTCTATTTTTGGAACCGTATAGAATAATTGAGTAATAAGACATAATAGAAAAATTATCATTATTAAATAAACAGCTCCAGACAGTCAAACAACATCTAATTTATTCCTATTTGTCTTATATTATTTTGTTATTATGACAAATGATGCATATTATAAAAACTACCTAAGCTATGACTTATGTTAGCTTTTTAATTTAGCTATTTAGCAATTGTAACAATTTACTGTCTTCCGCTACTTTATTATACCCAATTACCTTTTCATGCGAAACTGGCACAAATTTCAGTCGTTATCGTGGAAATTGAAAAAAATTGTCGAGACTCTTCATTTCATCAAAATGTCTAACCGATTTGTTTTTGTTTTTACTTTTTTGTTAGCAATTGCGGGTTTTTAATGACTATAAAATGGTCATTAAAATTTACAAATCACGTTTAAATTCTTGCAGGTACCTAATTTATTTTTACCGTTTTATTGGTAATTAATTTGACTAATATATCACTTTTTTACAAATAACCGTAAAGTAAAAGTGCAATTTTGAGGTCAAATGTAAAAGAAATTAACTCAAAAATAAGTCACAAGCGGGACAAACCACATTTTTTATTCCAAATTTGGCAACTTGTGGCAAATATTCTTCTTCTTTTTGTTGATGTATGTACCAAACGCTAAAACCAATTTAGTTGTTGAAGAGGTTGAGTGGTGTGTACACACTGGGTAATAAGAAATGAATCAAGAGAGTATTTAAAGTTTTATTCACGATTTTTTAAAAACGTGACCATCTTGACGGTTTACCAAAACAGAATGAGTGCAATTGACATTTGACAATGAAGTTGTCAACTGTTGCAAGTTAATCTTAACATTCATGATGATATCGATTTTTTTTAAACATTAAATTCAATAGATTAAGAGGAGTATTTACTTGGCTGTAGAGCGGAGCATGCAAGGGTTTCGTAGTACCCCACTTTTAAAGTTTATTTTTGACTTATTCTGAAAGAAAAAAATATGTACGTGTAGGTAAAGGATAAATCTATGCTCCTCTGGAAACACTTTTTTAAAATTTGAAACAGTTTTTTCTAAAAAAAAATACAAAACTCGACTTGTTTTACCCATTTTCTCAATTTTTTTTAGAAAAAACTAAATTGAATTTTGAAAAAGTGGTTCCAGAGGAGCATAGATTTAACCTTTACCTACACACACATATTTTTTTATTTTAAAAATAGTCAAAAATAAACTTTAAAAGTGGGGTACTACGAAACCCTTACATTGCAAGATTTTTCGTCTGGAAAGTGGCGCCTCTGTTAGATTTTTAAGAAATTAATATTTGTGAATGAAAACAATTTATAATATATTTTACTGATGTTTTACGAGGGATGAATAAATTTTACGTATTTGTACACCTTATTTTTTACGTAATTTATTTCTGTAATACTAAGATTGGCATATATATTATATGCAAGGGTTTCATAGTACACCAATTTTACGGATTATTTTTTAATTTTACTAAAAGAAATTTTATGTAAGTACAGGTAAAGGCTTAACCCATACCTCTCTGGATTTACTTTCAAAATATGAATCAGTCTCTTTTGAAAAAATCTAAGAAAAGAAACGAAAGCCACCCGATATGGCATGGACCATAAATTCAAAACAAAATAAGATTTGGAAATTTATTTGCAAGTAAAAGTTTTTAAATGTGGACATTTTATTGAATTCGAATTTGATTATGTTGCTGCCAGTCTGGATGGAATTAAAAAAAAAACAAAACTCTATGATAGAGTTAAAATGTCCATATGGAGCTGAAGTGCGGACTGTAGCAGAAGAAATATGCAGTAGAGAAATAACTTTTTGGAAAAAGAACAATTCCATTAAGGAGAACCACTATTGGTATTTTCAAATTCAGGGCTAGCTGCACATAACAGAAATGGATTTTTGCATTTTGTGCTTTTGGACTTCTGGAGGAATAGAAGTGGAGAAAATATCTCATATTGACAGCTTTTGAGAAAAAAAGATACAAAATAAAATTAAAATTTTTTATATGCAATATGTCTTGCCGGAACTTGTTGACAGCGAAGCAATAGAGACATGGAAGTACGAGACAGAATATTAAATAATTCGTGAGAAATTTTGTTTAATGTTTATTAACATAACGCAAGGAATCTTAAATTATTTTAAATATTTTTATTAATTTAAGAATTAAATTTTATTTATTTCTAAAACATGGTAGTAGGCGATCCATTTAAGATGTGATTAATGTCTTCTTATTATTATATTACACTATTTTAAATTTAGGATTTTACCAGTGGCAGTGGTAATTGATGATAGGTATATAATTATTATTACACCAAATGTTTTAAAAGGCTACACCAACTAGTGGACCACGCTTTTAAGTCCCCAAATAATAGTTTTAAGATTTTTATTCGGATTAGAAGTTTTACTATACAGGGTTTTGTGTCAAAGCCAAGTCATGTAGGTATTGTTATTGTAATACGTAGATGAGTAACTATCATCAATAGAAATTTAAAATTCAAACATAAATCTTTGTAACGACGTTATTTATAACTTTATTAACTTCATAACTGTCAAAAATGTTAGTTAACTTATTTAATTTTAAATATAAATTGATTTTAATTTTAACTTAGAAATTTTCGAAAAGTTCACTATATTGTTTAGTTGTTGCAACTTTACTGCGCTTAAGTAGCGTTCAGATTAAAATATAAATTTATGGAGCTTAACTGAAAAACAGAAATTAATGCTTTCATTCCAAAAAAAGTATTATGGCCAATAAAAAGAATTTTGAATTGTGATATCTGCAAGTCCTTATTTAAAACCTTTAAATTTAATATTATCATTATACAAGAGTTATTTTTACAAATTGATACAAATATCGAACATAAGTTTGTTGAGATAAACATTATTTCCATAATACAAATAAATATATCTCTGTTAAAGAATACTCATAATTTATTTAATATATTCATTTAAACATGTTTTTGTTTTTTGTCTGGATGATATTGAATACTAACTTTTTCTATATAACTTCTTATCGACACATTGTGAGATAAAAAAACAGACAATTAATTAAAAGCGTACTCACAATTTCAATGCTATACTGTTTCCCAAATTATGAAAATACTAAAGAATATTTAAAAAAAATAAAAAGCCAATTAAACAATGTGTTAATATCTAGAGAAGAACATCGTACTTCTTTTTTAGAAACGAAAAGTAGTCAAAAATTGTGAAAATAACAACATATTTTTATTTCACAAAAATAATAAGTCGGTTTTTGTTTTTTATGTAAATCATATCATTTTCAAGGCAATAAAACAGAAGAAAAGTCACCGAATACCGATTTCAAAAAGGTCTATTAGTTTTTATAGGAAATGGAAAGAGAAAGAACGCTTTTTAAACGAGTTAAAATTCTTTACATATTTCGATGACTTTAAACGGATTAAGGTATTTTGTACCGTGTTAAAAAATTTAAGAAAATTTTTGAAGAATATTTCTTTTTTTTTAAATTAGTAAACTTTGACAAACATATACAATATTCTAAAAGATAAATCACATTTATGTGATTATATAAAACTTTAATTTATTTTTCTAAAATAATATGGATTGTCCTCTAAAATATATATAGTGGCTCGCAAAAAGTCTGCTTTTTATGTTACTTTTTTCAGAAAATGTTATTCCTGATAAAACTTAGTGTTTAATTAAACCTAAAACTTTATTTATTCAAAAAATTCTGTACCATAAATATAAATTTGGCTGCACAGTGAACTAGGTACTTTTCTAGGAACCGAACCCACATTTTTACATATAAGATTAATTTAAGAAGATGTATATAACTCCACATAGTAGTTTTTTAGTTATTACAAACAATATAGATTATTATATTCTTTTTAACCTACTTCAAAAAGGAGGAGGTTCTCAATTCGTCTGTATATTTTTTTTATGTATGTTCAGCGATAATTCTTTAACACAATGTCCGATTTAAATTATTCTATTTTGCTGGAAAGGGGGTACTTCCGGGATGGTCCCATATAAATTTGGTTTAGATGTGGTGATGGCATCTGCACGATTTTAAAGTCGGTTTTTTAAAATTACTTTCAACACATCTTACGGAAATTAAAAGTTTAATAATTTGGTGCTTTCTTTATACGTCGTTTTATGATTTCTTTTTGCATATGTTTAAGTACAGATAATTATTATTATTATTACTGGCAGTTTATTTTAAATCATTAAAATAATATTTTGTTGATCCAAAAAAGGCAAAAAAAAGCCATGTCACATTCAGTGTAATAATAAAAATTAGATATATAAATATAGTATATTATGTACCAACAGACTAAACTTTCAATTTCAATCTCGCCTTTTGTCGTAAAAGACTTTTAAATTTTTACCAGTGACGTCCGTGCCGGGTTTGAACTGAATACTTTTGAAAAAAAATATGGTGCGCCACTGCTTTTTCTAAAAACCAAAATTATCTTTAAAATTCTTATATATTTTGGAGCAAATTTGGTTTATGACGTACTTTCGTACGAAGCACCCTTTTAGGGTAAGAAAATGAAAACCAGTATATTGAAACTGCTTTTGATATTTTGTTGAAATTTGGTAGGAACCCACCATGAGTGGAAACACTTTTTTTGGGAAAAATTTTATAAAAATATCTAGAGTGATAAGAAACTTATGATAAAATAGTTATTTTTTTTTCTTAAAACTTTAACACCCAAAGGATTCACACCCTTAAGTATCGGCA
This sequence comes from Psylliodes chrysocephalus, assembly GCA_927349885.1. Lineage (NCBI taxonomy): Eukaryota > Metazoa > Arthropoda > Insecta > Coleoptera > Chrysomelidae > Psylliodes > Psylliodes chrysocephalus. The sequence continues at coordinate 30,583,079 of OV651825.1, forward strand.
CTCAATAAATAAATACCCTGTATTAATTGATATTATCTTATTCGAGCCAATCGTCTATTTTTTCGTTATTTGTATTTATATTTCACACCTCTATACTCTTAAATGTAATTTAATCTAACTAAACCTATTCACTAAAATAAAATATAAAAATAATGTAAAACCCTCTAATAAATCGAACTGCGTTGTAACAATATCTCGCAATGCACCGAGAAAAGCAAATACGATTCTGGTTCCCCTAATTTAGGTAACTCTGACTCACTCCGTGTTAGGATTTTTCGGTTCCTTTGTCTTAATTTCGCGCGTTAGAGTTTGGAATACGTATCCCTCGTATCTACAGGCAATTGTTAAAATTATGAATGAATGCGGGTTTTGTTTAGTCTCGGAAGTAATTTTGTAGTATTTAGGCTCCACCCTAAAGTTGTAATTTTTATACCTACTAAACTACCGTTGCCCCGCAGGTCTTTCAGTTTGTAATGTAAATTTTCCTCTTAAAGCTCAAACTTAACAACTTAATACATAAAAAATACAATCAATCTTCTAACTTTCAACATAAATTCTCCTCCTTTAATTTTGATGACAGAGTTAAAAACTTGTCTAACATAAGATTTAATGATAATGAAATTGAGTTTCTTTCCTTAGGTTTAAAATTTGCAGTTAAACCTAAGATTCCCAAAAAAGATATTGAAGAACTGTCTATTGATGTAGATTTTATTATTAACCACTTTTCTAATGACATTGATCTTACGAATCTTTTGAAATCTCACTGTATCTCCATTTTCAATAGATACTTATCCCTTAACACTATTGAACCCCATAAAAACACACTTATTAAACAACATATTAATTAGAAAGAAGAAAAACCTTGAACCAATAATACAGTGAAAACAGAAAAACACTAAAGTCAGCAGAACTTGTATATATTTATGATGAAAAAATGTGAAAATCACTTATTCTTCATATCTTACAAAAATTCAAAACAATAATAATATGCTAACAGTATCCAAATTTATATAAATTTAGTCTCAATAAAATCTCATAAATAATGTTCCATTTTTACTACAAATCTTGTGAAAACCTTCCATATAAATAATAAATATTTATTGTTTAACCAATTAATTAAATAAAATGAGCAATTAACAATTAAATAAATAAACCGTATTTTGTAATCAATCATTTACTTATCTCACATAAGGAAAAATTGTTATGTAAGCTCCACCTTATTGTTCCTAAGAAATAGATATAACTGCTTTAGAAAAAATATAAAACCAAGACTAATAATATTCTATTATCTGATTGTGAGTTCTAGATACTAATATACCCACTAGCGTTTATAAGACGTGTTTAATTTTATTTAACAAATGTAATTGCATAGAAAAATAGGTTTTAACGAATTGAAAGTCACTTGATATATCGCATGGGCGTCGTTTGTGGGGAGGGGGGGCAGTTGCCCTCCCTGGCATTTACGTCTTAATCAACAACGCGTAAGATATGCATTATGAACAACAATCTCATAGAAATAATAATATTCAGGCCAATATAGTTGAAGAATATTATAGGTTGAATATATTTATTGCATATCTGGATTCCTTTACGTCCCTTACATAACGCTTTTCCGAAGACTAGTTTTCCTTATGCCTGTTACATCCCAAAAACATAAAAAAACTTTTTTCACTACCGATTAGAGAATGAAAGTAATGGAAAATTTTGGAACCGACAATTTTGAAGCTGAATACCAAATTGAAGTACGAAATAGCTTCCTGCACACAATGAGCTCTCCATTAATGATATAGCTCCAAACATTGTGAATTTTATCCAGACATACAAAGTGGTTTAAAAATTATTTATGGCTCTTCCACCAACGTTTAACACGATAAGCCATGTTAAAACATGTCTCCGGTCTATTCGATTAGTGCGAAGCAAAAGCGATACTAGCGCAAGCTAGGGATAATTCGAGTACTTTAGGGCGATATTTTGTAACTTTGACGTATCAAATACACGTATACATTTTACTTTTTACTAAAAAAATTGGTTAAAAACAATAAAATGAGCAACCGGAGTTGCTATGTTGCAAATTATACTAGCAAAAAAACTGTAAATTATATAAATTTTCAGTAGCAAAATCGAAATTAAATCAAAGAAATAAATGAACAACTGTATAATAAGAAGAAAAAAAAACCTTTATTTTTGTAATAATATTAATACTGGAAATAATAAACACCAGAAAAGGTTTTAAATAAACAATAAATTATTATTTTATGATATTCTTCAACATCCCTTAAATCTTAAATGTTTAGCAAATTATTAGATTTCTGTCTTTGATTATTGTATATGGCTGAAATGCAATCTTGTGACTTATTGATAGGAAAGCAGTTTTAATCATTAATTTTTATGGGTTCTTTCGAATTGAAAATGAAGAAAATATAAATTATAATCACAAATATACCAATTATTTTTGTTAATACCTTTTAATTCTACGTTATTATATAATGATAATGTATTTATTTTGACATTATTTAACCTATACTTCAATGACAACTTATTAGGCATAGGCAAGATCTCATACATTTTCTCGTAAATACCTGCCTATGTTTTATAATTGATTTTTATTGATTATACTACTTTTTTAGCTGAAGTAATAAAAATATATATATATATATATATATATATATATATATATATATATATATATATATATATACAGCTTGCGGCTATTTTGCTTCCTTTCATAAAACACACTTATTGCGTCTTGCAGAAAACACCTGTTTTGCGCATTTTTTAAAGCGTATATTGAATCTGTTAAAAAAATTATACAAGGAACCTAATTTTGAGTGTGAAATCTTAAAAAATAAATATACGTTTTTTTACATTATGAAGCTATATTGCATCCTTTCAATTCGCTAACTATTTTGATTCCAGGAAGTATATAATATTACATTTTGCAACCATATTACTTCCGTATATTTATAAACACGACTTTACTGCATCCTGCAATGTTGTCAAGTCTCCCTAAAGAAACAATAACTCATGCCAAAATTTGTTAAATAGTAAAATAAGGAAATGTTTAAAAAAATTTAAGGAAACAAGATTGAAATAATGTTTCTATAAGTTTGGTGTGGTATCTTCTTTAATTTAGCATTTTAGTCGCATCAAACAAATCATAATTTCCAGTTTATTACCTATTGTACCTCGTTTTAGTGAATTTATTATCGTTTTCTTTTACAGAGTATTTATTTTAATTATTAACTTTTATTAGTTTTAATTTTAGTCATTACAAATGTTTATGTTGTAATATTTACTGAGAGTTTTACTTTTGTTTCTCTGTTATTAAATAAACTTAAGTATTAAAAGTAATTTTCAAAATCGTGCAGATGCCATGACCGCATCTTAAGCAAATTTATATGGGATCACCCCTGAGATACCCCCTTACTAACAAAAAAAGAATCATAGAAATCGGACAAGGTGGTAAAGAATTACCGCTAAATATACATAAAAAATTAAGAATTTGAGGATTTTTTCATGGACCCAATTATTAAATTTTAACCAAATTTATATGGGACCACCCCTGAAGTACCCCGTTTCTAACAAAATAAGAATTATTTATTGAAATCGGACACCGTGTTATAGAATTATCGCTGAACATACATAAATAAAAAAAAATATTACGACGAATTGAGAACCTCCTCTTTTTTTGAGGTCGGTTAAAAATTAATTCTATAAAAACTAATTTTAATTTTTTATTTATAAAATATATTAAACACATTTTTATTTAAGATATTTTTAAATGCAAAAAAACGTTAAATTAAATATTAAATGTATTGAGAACAGGAATAACAAAAAAAACTGCAACTGAAATATTCCCAAATAACACTGACGTAGTGGAACAGATACATACAATAATCAAAACTAGTTAAAAAGTAATAAAAGTGTGAATATTGGCTCCATGACAAAACAGCGCAGCACAAAATGGCGCAGGATAAAAGAGTGCAGGACAAAATGGCGCAGACAGAATAGCGCGAAACGAACAAGATATGTTCCAACGACACCTACGTAAAGAATGTTTGAAGTGTAGCTCCGTCTCTCTTACATTTTATAAACTGATCTATTTTAGCGCGAAACAATTTCGCCCGGGACAAATTTGCGCCGAGACAAATACATGAGAATTAGCGACCAATATAAATAAAGTGGGACTAATTAACGCATAACAAAATATGCTAGTATTCTAATTTAAAAAAAAAACTTAAACTAATTTACCTAACCTGTGCGGCCTGGAGCCATAGCGGGTTACTGTATATGGCTCCAGACCACACAAGTAAGGTAAATTAGTTACAATTTTTTTAATTTTAATAATTTTATGTAATGTTATTTTCAAAGCAAACTACGATGGCTTCAGGCCGCCCAGGTTAGGTATTCGTTATTCGTCATCAATCATCTGTCATTCAATCATCTACCATCTAATCAACCATCAATATTCCAGGTCAATATTCCATCAAACAATTATCCATTATCCATCATCCGTCATTCATCACTTAACATCCGTCATCCAACATCCATCATCATCTCATCTGACATCCATTATAATCCATCATCCAATCATCTACTACCAACCATTCATCATCCAATTATCCATCATCCAATCATCCATTATTTATTCTCCATCATTCGTCATCCATCACTTTACATCCGTCATTCAACATCCATCATAATCCATCATCAACATCTCATCCGACATCCATTATAATCCTTCACCCAATCATCTACCACCAACCATCCACCATCCAATTATCCATCATCCAATCATCCATCATTTACTATCCTTCGGCCGTCATCCATCATTTAACATATGTCATCCGTCAACATCCATCATTGACTATCCATCGGCCGTCATCCATCATTTAACATATGTCATCCGTCAACATCCATCATTGACCATCGCTCATCCATCATTCATCATCCATTATCCATCATCCAAGTTTACATCATCCAATTATCTATCATCTAATTATCCATTATCTATTATCTATCAGCCGTCATCCATCACTTAACATCTGTCTTTCGTCAACATCCATCATCCGTCATTGACAATTGCTCATCCATCATCCATCACTTATCATTCATCATCAATCATTTATCATCCATCATACATCAACCAATTATTCATCAACTATTATCCATCATCCAATTATCAATCATCCAATTATCAATCATAATCCATCATCCATCCATCATTCTTCCTCGATCGTCCATCATTCTTCCTCGATCGTCCATCATCCTTCCTTCATCATAAATCATCCTATAATCTATCATTCAATTATCCATATTTCATCAGCCATCTTCCATCGCCAATCATCCATCATCATTCATAATCCACCATCCATCGCTCATGACATATCATTCATCTTCAATTGTCCGTCAATTAATCATCCAATTATCCATTATGCAATCATCCAATCATTCATCATTCAATCATCCATCATACATCCACTTATCATCCATCATATAACATTCATCATTCGTCATCCATCATCCATCATCCATCATCCATCATCCATCATCCATCATCCATCATCCATCATCCATCATCCATCATCCATCATCCATCATCCATCATCCATCATCCATCATCCATCATCCATCATCCATCATCCATCATCCATCATCCATCATCCATCATCCATCATCCATCATCCATCATCCATCATCCATCATCCATCATCCATCATCCATCATCCATCATCCATCATCCATCATCCATCATCCATCATCCATCATCCATCATCCATCATCCATCATCCATCATCCATCATCCATCATCCATCATCCATCATCCATCATCCATCATCCATCATCCATCATCCATCATCCATCATCCATCATCCTTCATCCGTCATCCGTCATCCGTCATTCGTCATCCGTCATCCATCATCCATCATCATCCATCATCCATCATCCATCATCCATCGTCCATCATCCATCATCCACCATCCACCATCCATCATCCATCTTCCATCATCTCTCATCCATCATCCAATTATCCATTAACCTATTATTCATCAACCATCATAATTTATTATTATTTTTTATTATTAATATTATTATTATTATTATTATTTATTATTATTTATTATTATTTATTATTATTTATTATTATTTATTATTATTTATTATTATTTATTATTATTTATTATTATTTATTATTATTTATTATTATTTATTATTATTTATTATTATTTATTATTATTATTTATTATTATTTATTATTATTCTTAATTATTATTATTTGTTATTAATTCAACACTTTTTTAAAACTTAACACATCCGAAATTAGCTGAGGGCCGTGAATCTCAGATCCAAACTACACAATACATGGAGAACAATAAAACGTTAGCAGTTAAAAATATAATACAGCGTTGCCAATAGTTGGAATCAATATAGTGCGTAAACTCTAGAGCGTATATAGGTAAATGTATATTATTTGGAGCTCTAGCGGAAAAACTCGGAACTTTTTTTTGTATATTATTTGTTACTTTACTAACTATATTGACTCCTCTGGAATTGTCATTTGAGCATGTTAGAGGTGGAAGAACGATACAAAAATGTAACATATAAATCAGAAGAACACAACGGTATCATCTTTATTTATTAGGAGTCGCTATGATCATTTTTAACAGAGAAAATGGACAAAAACTATATTGCTTCCGATATACGGAATCAATATAGTCGGGGAAGCAAAATGTAATGTGATGAGTCCCATATATGGAAGCAAGATAGTGCTAAGGTTAAATATATATATATATATATATATATATATATATATATATATATATATATATATATTGTTATGGTTTTATAACCTCACAATTTAAAAAAAATACTCAATAAACTTCACTTACCCTTGCTAGCTTCTTGATATATTTTAGCACCCTTTTTTAAAGCAGATCCTCTTTATCTCAGTGGTGTCGGTTCAAATTTTATACTTTATAAATTTTATTTATTTATTTATTTTTTTTTTTTTATTATTTATTTATTACATTTATTTAATTTAATTTATTTAATTTAATTTATTTAATTTAATTTATTTAGTTTATTTAGTATATTTATTAAATGTAAAAACAATAATTCCAACAATAAAAAAAAATACCTTGAGTTATTGATTATTATGTCTAAGGCTCTATATTGATAAATATGATTAAGGATGTTAATACAATAATTAGTCAATAAAATTATATGTCAATATTTGTTACCATCGTTAATTGTATCATCCTGTAAATTTTGTTTTAATAAATAGACAAATTGCAAATACAAAAGGTTTCCAATTTATTATTAATATATCAACACATTATTTAAAATTCTGAACATCGAATCAATTGCCTATCCACTAACTTATTTATACTAACCAAACATTCATCCACATTCACACTTACTAATTACTAATATTATGCAAAATTTAACAAACAAATAATGAAATTACTCTTTGAAATGTGAAATCTAAATCGATATATGCCAACGTGACGTTTATCAAAATTTTGGCATTTCGACTATCAGTTATATTATAATAATAATTTCAGAAAAACTCCAATAAAATGACTATTTGCCTATTCTTATAACTAAATATAGTCTTTGTTAAATTAATAAAATTGATGTCAACTTGTCTCTAGACTCTCGCACTAATAATAATGTGATTTACTCACATAATAATGTCTCTCCTTCTATCCAGATCCAAATTCCTCAGTTCTTATCTAGTTTCTATTTCATGTGTTCAGGTTTCAACAGACTATTTGGGTCACCGTACAATTTCACGCGTTAAAACTATTTTACAACTATGTTATACAACTTGTCTATTTGTTCCTTTATAATCCAATTATTATGATTTTTGTAAATATTTCATTTATCTAAATTTAGGGCATTTTTAAGTTCTAGCAATTTTGAAAGTTCATTCCCTGTCAGATTTTTTTATCAACCTTCCAAAATTCTTCGTTTCCACGGATATCACTTACTTATCATATTTTGACATTTTTCCAAAAATTAAATTTGCTGTACAGGATGATATTTTTTTTAGTTTTTTATTTACACAAATATACATTTTATTGACTAATATTTTTTTTTTAATTAATAATGATTCCTTATCATGACAATATATATATAATAATAATTTTTTCATTTGTTTTACAAATCCATATACTTTTATTAAAATTAACACATATATATTTTTTAATTACGAACTCTATTAAAAATTGTGTTGTCAGTACACGCAAATATCGTCCGTTAGTTCATAAAATAGTTGGTGCTGCTGTCACGCACAGAGCGAATAAGGAATGAAAATAGGCTGACTGAAAAATAAATTATGTTTTCTGTTATCGATATTTTTAGTAGAGAAAAAGAAATTTAAAATTTGCGTTTTCCTAGTGTTTTTTTTGTGTTCATCGTCGTGTTTGTGTGAGTTTTTTTATGTTTTTGTTTTTTTATAAATTTTTATTTTGTATATTATTATGTATGGCTGTGTCTTCTTGTTCATATTTTTCTTTTATATCACACCTTCTGTTTGTTTTTTAAAAATGTGTTTTAAGTTTCTTGTTTTTTCTTTATTTTAGTTTTTGTCTTTTATGTTTTTTTCTGTTTGAAAGACTAGAACAAATACTTTCTTATGATGATTTCAATTGTTCTGTGACGTCATGGCTTACTTCCGGTTTTTTCGGAAATAACAGAAAATCGAATTTTTTTTTAATTTTAAAAGGAAACCTTGATTTTTATTGTAGATTTAAATTTCTGGGACATTTTTGTATAATAATCGTGTATTGACAATTTTCTATCAGCTGTCAAAATGGCCGCCATATTGGATATTTTTTCTAAATATGTTACTATTAATTCGTTTATGGAAAAACATATAGGAATGTACGAACTTTATAAAATCTTTTTAGACTTCAAAATTCCCATTGAGACCCATTTACCGTATACCAGTGGCGTATCTAATCATTTTTATTATTAGCAAACCATTTAATAATTCCATCCGCTTTTATCTTCGTTGTTAATTGAGATATTGGAATGAAAACTTATTTGTTTAAAAGCTTGAAACAAACCCTCTCATACACTGGATTCAATTGGTGTGTGACTTCATGGCTTATCAGAAATAACAGACAATCTCAATTTATTTTTAATTTTTAAATAGAAACCCCCGTTAATATTGAAAATTTGAATTTTAGGAACATTTATGGATAAGAATTATGTGTGGAAAATTTTCTGTTAGCTGTCAAAATGACCATCATACTGGAAAATATATTTTTTTAATGTAACTAACAGAAAATTTTCAATACACGCTTCTTATACAAAAATGTCCCAGAAATTCAAATTTTCAATAAGAAAAAGGCGTTTCATTTAAAAATAAAAAATAAATTGTGATTTTCTTTTATTTTTGAAAAAACTGGAAGTAAGCCATGACGACATAGAATAATTATTAAATCCATCATAAGAAAATTCTCTTTTATTTTTCATTTTCTTTGTTTTCCAATAAATAAACATTCTAAATTTTTCAAAATTTTGCCCCTCCCTATAGAATTGTGTAACGACGCCCATGCTTGTTTTCTAATTCATTTTTATGACGCTTGTGCTCGTGTCGCAACTTTTTTTAAATTAATATCTTTGTACGGTTAGGATTTTAGTCATATTACTGATAAGCTGTACAAAAATTACGACATTCATATTTCAAAATACAGTGTAGTTGTTTCAACTATCCAAAAAAGTCGCTTAAAAGGCACATAACGGCGCGAAAAACGTTTTTAACCCTTCTGATGGTTTTTACTCTTACGTAAACAGTTTTATCTGATAATCTAAACGTCACATGTGAACATAATAATGAACCCGATACTCGGAAATAAAGGCCATGTTTTCCTCTTTTATAGAGTCCCTTCAAATTATCCTCGTTATAGTGAAATATCAAAAAAACAAACAAACCTTAGAAATACTCATTTATAGGTCAACACAATTTTTTTACTGTTCTTTCTACGAACCTATTTGAAATTCATTTTCCAGCTACAAATACAAATATTTCTAAGTTAAACATCGTGTTTAACAAGATGAACATATGGATGCTGAAACGATGCATTTTTCAGTGATTTAAATGCACGCCAAATGGCACAAGCCATACGCCATAGGTACACAACATACGTTAGTCTGAGAAGAACACTTAAGTGACCCCTTTTTAAGAAGCCCTCTTGATATATAGCATATGCCACATGTGTGCATGCGGGCTTTCAAAGATTTTCATAAATCTGTACTAGACACACCTTATGCTTTAAATCATATTTTAAGTAGGTTTCCTTCCGTTTGCGGTTATTAAAATATTTTCGAAAATTAGTTTTTGGAAAGAAAATATTCGGTCGGGTCGATCAAACGCTTATTTTAATAAATCTGATGCAGAAAATATGCGCAGAATTTTTTCATTAAAAATGTACTAATATACAGGGTGATTCATAAGTACTTTGACAAACTTTAGGAAATGATTCTTTGAGTACTTTTAAGGTAAAAAGTTCATATAAACATGTGTCCGGAAATGGATGGTTAAAGTTTTAAGAAAAAAAATCGTTTTTTATCATATCTTTCATACCACTGAAGATAATTTAATGAAATTTGGTACACGTTGTTTTACCATAAAATAACTTTTTTTTATTTTCATCATTGGCGTCCCTACGGTATTTAAACTAAATATTATTGAAGAAAAAAATGGTACGCCACTGGTTTTTTAAAAAATTTAAATTATTTTTAAAATCTACATTTAATTTGGAACAAATTTGATTTCTTGACTTTTATTCATAAGACGAACCGTTTTCGCGTAAAAAATAAAAACCATTTTCATACATGATTAAATCGCTATTTTTTTTTTTGAGCGTACTTCTACCACATTTTTCAGTAAAAAAATCGATTTCCCTATCAAATTTATGTAAAAAAGCTACCCTTGGTAGAAGTCGTTACGTTTTCTAGATATTTAGACTTGAAATCTTCAAGTCGATTACTTAATAATCGATGTATGTTGAAGTTATCAGCATTATTTTGTTTTCACAAAAGTGCCTAGAAATGAATTTGACATTTAGGCAAGTATTTATGGTAACAATACATTATGTGACAGTTTTAAACCCGAGAATACGGATCAAGGAGAAGCGACAGCTTAGTGTTTTCAGTGTACCGTTTTGTAACGCGCATGTGCGAAAATAAGTTGTGTATCACTCAAAATTATGTTATCTGTCAAAATCAGTCCAAGTTGTGTTTAGTACGTGAGCAATGTTAAGTAATATTTTTTGGTGTTTGTTTTGTGTAGTAATGAGATATAGTATATTACATTACGAGTGTGGAAAGTGACATTTTTCACACGAGTGGGAAATATAGTCGCACGAGGCGCAAGCCGAGTGCGACTATCACACGAGTGTGGAAAATCACTTTTCACACAAGTGATGTACAATATTTTTCCTACGACCACAAAATAATGTCATCAAAAAAATGTAAAACCAAGGTTATTATTACTATAATAATTAAAATGTATTTAAAAAAATAATCAACAATAATCGTATTTATTCAATTTTCATATTTTCTAAACAAAAAAAACTAATAAAAAATAAAAAAAAAACAAAAAAAAAATTCGGCTCCGCCAGGATTTGAACCATAGATTGAACGCGGTCAAAAAATGGCAAAGTTGATAAGTTCGACGTCTAAACCAACTGAGCTAATGGGCCTTACGTCAATTGAATGATCTAATCGGTTATGTATTTACCCAAATTAAAGAGCAAACATAATCTTAGTTATTTTAAAATTATTTTAATAATAATTGTTAAAGATAAATATCTAGGATCTAATTTAAAACAATTTCAATAATTTAACAATCATATCAATTTTAGTATTAATATGGACATTATATAGATCAAAATAGAAATTAGGCGTTTGACATTTTTCGACAACAACTGCGGAAAGTAACATATTCTCACTTGGGTGGAAAGTAAATTCTTAGTCATACGCGTGTGATATAGGACACTTTCCATAGGACTATATAGTGTGATATGTGTCACTTTCCTAAGTGGTCGTAGGAAAAAGATTTTTACACACTTAGGTATTCTAATACAGATATAAAATGTGCCCAAAAAGTTATTAGGAAACTAAGAATTTTATCACATGCATAAATATTAAGTATATTGATTTAATCATTTTTGACATTTTATTTTTCATATGTAGGTATTGTATTTTGTGAAATATATGTTTTTCTTCTTTTCAATAAATTTAATAAACAATGAACTGCAGATTTTGTTTATTTTATTTTGAAATTATATTTAAAAAAATATAATAAATTCGCGTGTTTCAATTAGGATTGGTCAAAGTGGGCGAAATCCCTTTATTATAGCTAAATTGTAAGATACAATTATGTCAATATAAAGATGTTTTGCCCATTCATATTTACATTTATTGAATGAATCATACTGGAGTTGATTTTGGAAATATTGGTGCATACTTAAATAAGTACTATTTCTAAAAATTCGTCTATGCACACATAGTCCAATGGACGTCCACTTTAGATCTATTTGAGGGTCAGGACGTCCATATCCGGGCATCCAGTGTACGTCCGTTTATGCTAATTAAATTGACAGCTGAATATCGATACCCAGAGAACGTTTGTTTTTGGACTTAATTTTAAGTTTAGTAGTATTTTGACGTCCAGTGGACGTCTATCTTAGGTCATTATTTATTAAGCCTACCAGATAATACCCATTTATATATACTTCTTTTTTTTTAATATAACTGGTCTTTAAAAATTGACAAATTGAATTATTGCATTTCATTCTATCAGCGGAAGTTTGAAATCTTATTCAATTATAACTGTATCTAGTAAAAAGTTTTCAAGTGGTTCCTTGGTCGAGCTCGTCTAGCGATTGAAAGCGTAAAACGATAATGGATGTGTCGTGAGTTCGAATCCTGCTCAGGTCAAGCGATTTTTAATAAAAAATAAATAAATGGTGTATAGCGGTTTGCGAAAATAAATAACAAATTATTAATAATATAAAATAGTGTGTGGTGAGTTGCGGTTCTGTAAAAAAAGTGGGGATGTGGTCTCAATGGAAATATCCTGGACGTTTTTTGAATGTCCAGTATTCGACTTCCAAATATATTCTAGAATTGGACGTCCTCTGTGTGGTCAAAAGTGTGCCATTTGTATACTTCACTGGACGTCCATTGGATGTCAGAATCCAGAAAACTCATTTTTGGACGTCTAGACATCCAAAATTGTATATCGAATGGAGTCCAATGGACATATTTGTATTGTCTGGGTGATAGCCAGGCCAGGTATTTAACTCTAAATACATAAACCTTAATTGACATCTGGTTTAACTTGGCGAAAAAACACTTGTTTCTACAGAAATGAGTGATAAACTTGAAAGTCCTTTTAATATAATATAAATCTAGAAATTCTAAAAATATGTAAGTACTTTTTAAACCTAAAAGCTTTGAACATATATGCACATTGCAAATATTTAGTTAAACCTCTCAAACTTAATGTCTTTTTAATTGTTACCTAATTTTTTTTAGCACCCTTAATTTTATTTACCTTATTTTTACTTAAGGAAAAGGTAATTTAAATATGGGGCTTTTATTACATTTTTAACAATAAATAAACCAAATATTGAACAAATTTTACAGATAAATTATAAAATAATAAACGTCTTTTACTTTTATAACAAATAATTAATTATTACATAATGAATTATATTTTGGTGTCGAAATTTCACTATTGCTATTAACCCTAAATACTTCAATGTAATTAAATCACATTGCAACATTTGAGCATGGACTATAACAATAATTTCAGATAATTTGCCAAACTATTTCGCTCAGTGTAGAAAATAAACATGTTTTCTCAGCGTGCTAAGTTGTGTATCAATCAAAGTCACAGTTTATAGCTAAAGAATCAGTTCGCTCACTCTGCGTCGGCACTTTTGATCTCAATGTTCCAGTTTATACATTGCGCAACTCGGATTTGTATCCCTGGCGCATACAGAATCAATTCATAACCAATACAATATATGACAACCACCTATATTCAAACAGCATTCTTCTGCGCATCCTGAATTTGTATCCCTGGAGTGGATATTATTTTGGAACATCGAATTGGTCCGAGTGAGCTAACTGATTCTTTTAAGCTATAAACTGTGTCAAGGTCATGCTGTGAAAAAGGTACATCCGATATCAAAGGCACCGACAGCTACTGTAGCTTCTCCTTGATCAATATTTTCGGGTTAAACACTCCTCGTTACGTTTTTTGGCTTTATCATTGAATTGGTGAAGTTTCTGTAAATTTTAAAACACTCATTTAGAAAAATGGATTATTTAACCGACATGCATTTCGTTTATGGCCTTGCGGATGGCAATGCGCGCGAAGCGAGACGTATTTACCAGAAGCGATTTCCTAATCGAGTACTGCCTTCAGCTCCAACATTTTCCAGTCCCACCGTCGTTTGGCCGAAACAGGTAGCTTTAAGAGGGCAGCTGATATTGTTGGAAGACCACGTGCAGTCCGAACCCCAGAATTGAAAGAAGCTGTTTTGAACGCTGTCGAGGAGAATCCAGAAACAAGTACAAGAATAATTGCTGAAGCTCTCAATTTTACTCAGTCTACAGTTTGGAGAATTATCCACGATCAACAATTGTATCCATACCATATTCAAAGGGTGTAAGCTCTTTTGCCACGAGACTTTCCTCAACGCATTAATATGTGTCAGTAGTTTTTGAGGAAATTGGCTGAAAATCCTCAATTTTTAAAATATGTACTTTTCACGGACGAGGCAAATTTTTCCAAAAATACTATCACAAACTTTCATAACAACCATGTGTGGGCTCTAGAAAATCCGCACGCAATTAGTGAAAGGCATTCTCAGTATCAATTTTCTGTAAATGTATGGGCGGGAATAATTGATGATTATTTGATAGGCCCTTTCTTTCTTCCGCTCCGAATGGATGGAGAAACTTACAGACACTTTCTAGAAAACGAATTGCCGGGATTACTTCAGAATGTACCTTTAGAAAATCGTATCCGTATGTGGTTTATGCATGATGGGGCTCCGGCCCATTTCAGCGTTGTAGCCAGGGAATTCCTTAACACTCCTATCCAAATCGATGAATCGGTAGGGGTGTAGAAGAACCTAACCTGGCGTGGGCACCAAGGTCCCCAGATCTAAAACCGTTAGATTTTTATTTTTGGGGACATATGAAGTCATTAGTTTATAAAACTCCAGTAGCAAACGAGGAAGAACTAAGAAACCGAACAATAGACGCCTGTGAAAGAATAAGAAACACACCAATAATTTTTGAGCGAGTACGAGATTCAATGACTAGAAGATTGAATGCATGTATCTTCGCTGAAGGTAGATACTTTCAACAATTTATTTGAATACAGTTTTATTTCGGTTATTTAATTTAATTTTATTTAAAATTTCTTGAAATAAAATGTTGATATTTCTTGCATATTGCATATTCAAAAACTACTGATTTTGCACCCTCCGGATATTGATTTGCATTTCTACCGACATTGTACAAATTTTTTTACGCGAAAACGGTGCGTCTTACGAACAAAAGTCAAGAGATCAAATTTGTTCCAAATTAAATGTAGATTTTAAAAATAATTTTAATTTTTTAAAAAACCATTGGCGTACCATTTTTTTCTTCAATAATATTTAGTTTAAATACCGTAGGGACGCCAATGATGAAAATAAAAAAAGTTAATAGCATCAAAAAAATGTCACTTTATGGTAAAACAACGTTTACCAAATTTCATTAAATTATCTTCAGTGGTATGAAAGATATGATAAAAAACGATTTTTTTTTCTTAAAACTTTAACACCCTGTATCTTGAAAACCATCCATTTCCGGACACATGTTTACATGAACTTTTTAGCTTAAAATTACTC
This sequence comes from Psylliodes chrysocephalus, assembly GCA_927349885.1. Classification (NCBI taxonomy): domain Eukaryota; kingdom Metazoa; phylum Arthropoda; class Insecta; order Coleoptera; family Chrysomelidae; genus Psylliodes; species Psylliodes chrysocephalus. Next base: position 30,599,011 of record OV651825.1, read on the forward strand.
AAAGAATCATTTCCTGAAGTTTGTCAAAGTACTTATGAATCACCCGTATTACATAAAACAAATAATATTTTTCATAGAATCAAAAATTGAGAGATGTGATTCTTTTAAGTTTTACGTGTTTCGTTTGGAAATTGTCATTCTTTAACTGAATAATATAAATAATAAAAATAATAAATAAGCTGGAATGTATTAAAACCAAAAATTATTTGCATTGAAAGTAATTAAGCCTTTTATAAATAAACCATTTAGCACGATTCTCAACTAAATAAAAAATAATCAAGCTTTTAATAAAAAAACACAACATCCTTCTATGTTTATATAAATTCGACCTTTTCAAGGCAACCTAATTCTACGGGAAGTGGACAGCAATTCTCACACAATTGTGACGAGTTTTCGTAATTTTTTCCATTATTCACGTCATTGTTTATACGAATAACTGTCAGTGAGAAAAACAAACGTACATTTAGGTGCTTTTTACGCCTATTATAAAATAAAATTACTTGTTGTTTATTCCAGCAAATGTATATTCATTAATATGTTTGTTAGCGATGCTGTTTCCTGTTTTAATAAATTCTAAGTATTTCTCAAGAGATATATATTGTTTTGCTTACTATAAGAATGTAAATACAGTTCTATCAATAATATCTAAGTTCCGAAAAATTCTTAATTAATTAAGTTATTTATTCAATTCATTAATAGACACTAAATTTAAACGTAACATAGCTCTTTTTCTCTCTACGTGTCGGTTAATGCATCACATTATTGATATGCCAACAGAGAAAGATAATAGGAAACTACTATTAAAGAATTTACGAACTCTGTTTGACATGGCCACAAATTGACTGTTTAGACCAGCAGTCGATATAAACCAGATTGCCATGATGGTCTATCTACAACATTCTAAAAAGATTATTAGCACGAAAAGATAAATTTGTATCAACATGTCAGTGTAATTTACTCAACACAATTTTAGTAAAAAAAACTACCTTTCCTTTGCCATTAAAAAACTAAGTATTTAAAAAACAAAATATTTCTTATAACAGTATCATATAAATATTTTATTATGAAAAAGCGTGTTTTTTCGAACTTTATTAACAACAAATTTGGCGAATCAAGTGCAAGATCATTTCGTATTCCAAGTCGCACTTGGTATATCGTACTATCATAAACAAACAATAGACAATGAAGGTAATCCCACCAAGGCTGACTTGAAGTTACCTAACAATTATTACTGTTGCACCGCTTGCTTGATTACAGGACGTTCTTTACGTTCTTTTTCTTCTACTTAGTACCAAATTAGTCACGTGAGAAAGACGCAATTTTTCCCTCGTTTTCTACAGATTAATGTGGAAGGTTAAGTACTTAAATACTTGGTCAATGAGTTTGCATGGGAAAAAATGTTCATAGAGAATGTAAAATTGTTTTTTTTCTTGAGCTAATAGGTCTTATCTGATGGTATGTAGGTGATAATAGGGGAATAAAGACATGGTAAAGTTCATTGCTGAGAAATTGAATTTAAAATTTTCTCTGAAAAAGATTTTCGTCTCTATTCCTCATTCATTAAAAGGAAAACTTACATTATAAACTGAAAGACCTGCGGAGCAACGGTAGTTTAGTAGGTATACAAATTACAACTTAAGGGTGGAGCCTTATCAAAACGCACATGTATATTATGAGATCTCATTACGTGCATGTTATTGTTAATTGTCATTTAGAAGAAATGTTGACAGTGCGATTTTAAACGTTTACTGACATGGGCATAGAAAAAGGCATTTTTAATTGCTATAAATGTTTAGAAGCATATATTTCATTACCAGCAAAAATGAACAAAATCCATCGATAAGAAACTTTACTTGACACTTAACAGGTCACACATTATCGTGAAAATTGTCCCAAAACGTAAGATCAATCGAAAAAAAAAATGATTCCCATCCTGCGCTTACTTGATATAGGAAAATAAAAATGTATGTAATAGGTATCTTAATTATTGTAATCGTTTATTGGTATTTAATTTTAAATATTTAGAAGCGTTATTTGTGATAACAGTAAACAGAATTTAATCATTGAATTATTAATATTTGTACAATGTTAAAATAATAATGTTCATTACAATTTAAAATGAATATACTGATTAGTTCATGACAAAGAAACATTTAACAACCATTATATTTTAACATTTTGTCCACGACCATTTAATAATAAATCAATATTCTACCTCCTAACTAAAAGAATATGGTACCCATATATCACTAGAGTGAATTATGATAATTCACGCTTTTGTAATTCTGGCAATTTCCGGTAGATAACTAAAGATGGGCGATACTTTTCATAACGATATTTTCTAGATCGAAAAATCAGAAACTCGAAAAATTGGAAAATCGGAAAAGTCAAAAAATCAAAAAATAAAAAATCGAAAAATCAGAAATTCGAAAAATTGGAAAATCGGAAAATTGAAAAGTCAAAAATCAAAAAATTGAAAAATGGAAAAAGCGTAAAATCGAAAAATTGAAAAATCGAAAAATCAGAAATTTGAAACATTGGAAAATCAGAAAATTGAAAAGTTGAAAAAACAACAGTTAGTTACCTATGTTTAATTTAAACTTTCCATTCCACACTTAACTTTTATTTAATAAAGAAACCATAATGGTCGTGGACAAAGTATAGTATTAGACTCGCAATTTATGGCTATTATTTGCTCGTTTAATAATATACTACTATTATTGATTATTTTTTATTTAAAACCTAAGTTACTATGAAATGTAATACACAGAGTGTACATCTAAAAACAGTCCACCCCGATATATGGGAATGTATTACTTTTTCTCATATGTCAAGTTCAACTCCTTAATTTTAAATAGGAAATATACAGGGTGTTTTAAAAAGATTGGTCATATTCTTGGGTCAAAAATAGGTCGATTAAACCGTACTTACCTATATACAAAAGTGCACCCAAAAATAGTTACAGGGCGTGTATAAGATAAAAATTTAAATGAAGTTTTTTAACGTTGCTCTTAAACCGTTAGGCATTTTTTTATGAAATTTTATATGACGTGTTAGAATACTATGACTAATAATACCGAGGCAATATTTTTTCTTGATTTTTATAGGTTTTTGGAAGGGTCACCGCTCTTTTCTCCACTCAACTTTTTTGTAGTATAAAATTTAAAAAATATTGGAAATTCTACATATGAAAAATATTTTTAAATTACAAACTAATGTCATCAAAATAAAAAAATTAATTTAACAGGTGTTAAAAATTACATTTTCCTCCTGTATACATAGTTTTAACAATGAAAATCGAATTTTGATATTTTTGCATAGGTATAATTTACATTGAATATTTTTAAGCTGTTATTTTAAGTGGCTGTATCGTCTAAACCAAACATTTTACAAACAAATACTAGGAGACAAAAAATGTTTCTAAATAGATGTTATATTACAAAAAAGTTGAGTACAGAAATGTGCGGTGACACCCTCCAAAATCCTACAATAATAAAAAAAAATATATTGCCTCTACCTCGATTTTGTTAGTCATGGTTTTCCAACGCGTCTTATAAAATTTCATGAAAAAATGTCAAACGGTTTAAGAGTAACGTTAAAAAAATTCATTTAAATTTTTATCTTATATACCCTGTAACTATTTTTGGGTGCACTTTTGTATATAGGTAAGTACGGTTTATTCGACCTATTTTTGACACAAGAATACGTGGTATAACTTATGACCAATCTTTTTGAAACACCCTGCATATTATTGAAAATGTAATTTTATGGGGAATTCAACAATATGACTGTTAATTGCGTTACTTTTGATTACATTGCCCCCTCTAGCGGAATAACAAAATTGCTACGTATTATATCATTTAAATTATATTTTTAATAGTAATTTAATGCGCAATATAACAAAATAATAAATGTTTGCTTAAATTACTAATAAAATTAGCTTTTAAATGAAGTCTCACACTTAACTGAACGTGCGTTAGATAGCGTTAAAATCAAAAGTAACGTAACCAAAAAAATCAAGTCATATTGCTGAATTCCTCATAAAATTGCCTTTTCAATGATATATTCATAGAAATAGTAGGTATATCCATATATCAAAAATGAAACCATAAGGAGAAAATAGGGTCGGTGTTCATGCGCACAACGGTGCTGGCTCGGACAGGACCGTTTCAAGTTTTTTATTGATCGAACAAATAGTTCACACGATATTTCAGGTTGGACGTCATACATTTTAGAGATGATTCTATATAAAAAACGTTGAAAAAAATTCAAGTAAGGTAAATATTGTTCTGAAAGTCCTTATTAAGAAAGATATGGCATAAAATATGAATTAGTTAATTTTCGGCAATCATTAATGCTACAGTCACGAGATTTGGCTTGTCATCTGATATCTTGTTTTGCCTTTGTAGATTTGTTATGTTCTTTAATTATCTTATAAAAGTCTTTTGTGTTCTTCTTACTTCCTTTTGGTTCAATTATTTTGAATTTATTGTCTATATCCATCCTCTTTTACTTGTTCTTACCAGTTAAACCTATGAATTGAATTATCCTAACCTACAAAATGCTTCTATTAAAAAGGTAAAAACTTTTAAGTATTTGTGACAACCTTATTTCCTTAGGTAGATAAATAAACAATTTTAATTCTGTTGAACACTCAGAGAGATGCAGTTGCACATTTATTACAATTATCATAAAAATGTAAATTCCAATCTAAATAAGTACTACTTGATATTCATTTCAGTGCTTACCTGGCGTAAAATAAAAAATAAATTATATTTTATTCCTATTGTTTCTGTTATTTAAATGATTGAAATGATGTCAGAATACAAATTGATGGGTAATGAATAGATTGTGTAAAAAAAGTCCCAAGACCTTATTGAATTTTACAAAATATCTCCTAAAGATGGTAACATACAAAACCATTACATTTATAATAAAACTTCAATCCAATTTTTTTTAACTTATATATCATTTAATTGATAAACTTTAGTTTGTAATGATATCGGTAAAAAATATTGGTTTTCTTCGAGGTAAAGACAAAAACTTAAAAAACAAAAAATCGTATATCCTTTGCACATGTCCAATTAATTTAAATAAAGGAAACAATACGTTGTGAAACAAATACAGCAGCTGTATATTTAACGTTTTTATAACTTAAATTATTATTCAAACATGTCCACTTATTCAAGATCATTATTAATTGCTTAAATCTCATGCCTGCATATTAAAAAACCTTCAATTTGTGAGTAAGTATTGAATATCTCTAAAAAATAAACAATTATTGTAGTCTTTATACACCTGTCTTTAAATGCAGCTTTTACTTATTAAAAACAACAAAACGAACTTCCTTTTCTTGCAATTGATGACAAATCATTCAAAAATTGAAAATCTATGTAAAAAACGCGAAGGCAGATGATGTTTTAAAAAGGTAAATTTGAAATACTGAACCTCTTAACCATTTGCGATTTTTAATGAGAAATAATAGGCTTTTAGGATGAAATACTGCAAATCAGTTGTAAAAAGTATTTTTTTGATGGTGCTTCATAACAAAAAAAACTGTATTATAATCATAAAACAGCATTGAACAAATTTTTTTTAAACGTTCATTGTACTGAAACTACTCAGTTGTTTTCTGAGCTGTCACTGTTAGAACAGTAACAAATGACAATTTTTTAGTAAATAGTAATGTCACGACACAATGGCGCCATTTAGTGGTCACTTGTAAGCACTTAACAGACGGCCCTATTATTTTATAGCATATTAAAATGCAGACATGTCCAACCAATCAGAATTCATAATGCTTCGCCGATCGAATAATTCTTAGTTTAGTATCGTGTCAGTTCAAATTTCTTTGTAGAATTTGAAATTTGACGTTTGTCCTACCTAACCTTAAGATTTCAGATTTCGTTGGTTTGGTAATATACATCTTATAGTGTGTATAATTTTGTTGAGTGCATATTAGGGTCAAAAAAAAAGAAATACAACAGTAATTTTAATTGATAATTTTATTATATTACATTAACTGAGTTTGGTTAGTTTTATAGTGGTTTAGAATTTCCCTAATTAATTATTTGCTTAACTTTTCAGCATTTTTAATTTTGAACATAAACTAAATGATATATTTCGAAGTTAACAACAGGAAAATATGGAAAATTCAAACTAAATACTAATACTTCGCGTAGAACTGTCAGTAATGAAATTCATGACTATCTACGATGCGGGCGTGGTATTTACTGCTATTGGAATGAAATACGTGTAAAATATATAAGATGAAAGTGTTTCAGGATTTTAGAAAATATTTTCTACATCATTATAATTACTTTTACAAATTTAGACATTCAATAATAAAATAATATAACTACAACCTTAACAAGCAATAATCTAGACCTTGAATTGTTTCTTTCAATAGAATATAATATTAGGATAAAACAAAAGACACGCAAGGTGCACCATTATTTAAAATCCCTGTAAGACGATACTCAAGATATAAAAAAAAGTAAATAATAGTTTCTTAACAAAAGATCTTCAGCCACCGTATCACTATCACCCACAACTCGGAAACATTTAATGTGAATAGTAGTTAGTATACGAGGCGATTTCAATATATTCAAAAACAAGATGATAAAATAAAATCAAAGGAAAAATAAATAAGAATTTAGAGACGTTCTGAAGCATCTTGTCTACGTATGATTATAAAGGTACAAATTACACAGGGCAACAACAAAATATATTTTGGAGTTAACCTTGGTGATCAGGACAAAAAGTGGGCCCCGCATTTCGTATATAAAACTTGTACAGATCATTTACGGCAGTGGACTACCGGGAAAAGAAAATATCTAAAATTCGGCGTATCAATGGTTTGGAGAGAACCAAAAAATCACTTCAATGATTGTTATTTCTGTTTAGTAAATACTAAAGGAATCAATCGAAATAACCGCAGTAAGTGGACTTATCTCAATGTAGACTCGACAATACGCCCTATCCCGCACTCAGATGAAATAACGATTCCAACATTTCATCAGCTACCAGATATCTCTGATGACGAATATTTTCCATCTGATCGCTTTCTGGTGCTAATAAAAGTTCTGATGCTAATGTAACAGTGACTATGAGGACACCGTCATCAGTTCCTCAACGCTTCAATCAAAATGAATTAAATGATCTCACCAGGAATCTCAATTTATCAAAAAAAAGCTTCTGAAGTACTGGCTTCTAGGTTGAACGACAAAAATTTATTGGAACAAGGAACCAAAATTACCTTTTATCGTACAAGAGAAAATTATCTACAACATCAATGGATAATTTGTGTAGACTTAAAAATGGTAAACTTTCTTCTTGGGCAGAAAAGTGGTTACACGAAATATCCGTGTTTCTTGTGCCTCTGGGATAGTAGGGACAAAACACACCACTGGGTTAGAAAAGATTGGCCTCAAAGAGAAAACATGGACGTTGGGGAAAAGAATGTCATTAACGACGCTTTGGTTGAAAGAGAAAAAAAATCATACTTCCTCCGTTACATATAAAGTTGGGCTTAATGAAGCAATTTGTAATAGTTCTTGATAAAAATGGGTTATGTTTTGCATTTATAGGGGTAAAAATCCATCAGTTGAGCACAGAAAAACTCAAAGCAGGGATATTTGACGGCCCACAAATAAGACTATTAATTAAGGATCCTGCCTTCATAAATTCAGTGAATCAAGTTGAACGAGAAGCTTGGCATCATTTGTTACAGTTGTAGAAAATTTTCTGGGCAAACATAAAGCTCAAATCTATGTTGAAATGGTTAGTTAACAAGATGCTTAATAGTTTCAAATCCTTAAGGTGCAATATGAGTATTAAAATACACTATTTACACAACCACTTAGACCGTTTTCCAGAAAATTTAGGAGACATGAGTGAGGAACAAGGTGAAAAATTTCACCAAGATATTAAAGTTATGGAGGACCGCTACCAAGGAAGATGGGACATGCACATGATGGCAGATTACTGCTTGAGTTTAAAAAGGGACTGTTTAAAAAACATTCAAGAATGTCGCGTAAAAGAAGCTTTCGAAGTGTTGAGTGACTATTTGATTTCTTCAATGTTTTTTTAGTTTGTAAGTACGAAATAATATTTGTATTTTGTATAACTAAAATAAAAATTTCGTATCTACTTTTGTTTACTACACTTGATTTAAAATAATGTAACTTATATTTCTCTAAAATTGTATATCTTAAAAATTTGAGCTCCTTGGTAAAAATGAATACGTTATTTGAATTCAGGACATCAAATTGATATAGAATCAGCTCAAAAAATATCGACACCAAAACAGCTGTTCCCCTGTGTTATTAATTAATACTGCCAGTTAGAACTCTGCAAAGATGTGGGTCCAGACAAGATATTTGGGAGGGGAATTTTGAAATAATCTAAAACTACCGGGAATATGGGGGAATATGTACACACAGTTTTTAATATTTGGGGAGGAGGCACGTTAGACCCCGTGTGGGTCCGAGACTGACCCTGCATAACCTAAAAAATTAACGGAATACGATCTGGGACTGTATGGAACAAGAATCCAATCAAAAGCCAAATAGAGGTAAGATAAAGTTACGACACGATATTGATTGATAAAATTTGTAATTTTTTACAAATTCGATAAATTTACCTTGTATATTTTAGGCGTATTCTCATTAAAACTTTATCCTATATGTTAAATATAAAAATTAGTGATTTTTCTTCCGGATTAAAATTTTGTAGGCGACACTTGTGCTATTTGTATTAACGCCCGTTTTTGTGTTTCTATTTGAAACTTAACGTAAAAGGAAATTGACAAATCAAAGAAAAGTTTTAATACTCTTACTTAATTAGTTATGTAATATGTTTCCGTAAATTAGTTTTTAAGATAACAATGTCAGTTATTAAGTTCAAATTAAAACATTATATGAACTAAGTGCCTTTGAAAATGCAATACCTAGTAAAAGTGAAAATCTTTTAATTATTAAATCAATAAACTTAAATACATTTATTTCGTAAACCTTGCATATTCATATCGATTATGGGTAAATCCTACATTATTACATTTTCTAGGTAATGTTGATTTCCCGCTTTTTCATGGTTTTGAATTTCATCGTTTGAATAATATCTAGGAAAAAAACTTTTTTGTGTACATAAATCTACAAAAATGTTCCACTTGTTTGGAACTAAACTGTCAGTATCAAGTAAAATATTGAGAAAATATTTCACGTTGTTTTTTATGTCACACAATGTATGAAATATGTGAAGAACGATAGGTATCGTAAAGCACGAATATATTGCATGATCCCTGTAAAATAGTGGGCGAAGTAAAGAACGAGAGAATCCACGAGGGCCAAGATGGTAAAAAGTAAAATTCCCATGCCATGCTCATAATCGAAGGATGTTCTCATGGTGTCGAGTAGCATCTGGTAGCCGCACGGCCCTTCAACTAACGCATGTGGAATTTTTTAGGGACATTTTCGCAATGTGAAAACCATTTCGAATTAGTTTATTTTTGTTATGTTATTGTCGTCGTTTACAGTTTCTTTATTTTGCTATATAGTTTGTATCCCTTTAGATTGTTTTGTATCTAGATTATATTAAAGGCCTAGAGTCTCATAGCTTTTTAGTCCTTCATAGCTTAACAAATTATAATTTTAAAATATTATAATAGTTTTAAAATCTCTTGATTAATTTTGATTTTGTAAATTAGATATCGTTTTATTTAATATTTATCCATATTTTTTCTATTATCGACATTTGTTTTAAATAAACAAAGAAAAGGGATTTGTAAATTAAAATCAATATTGTGTGGTAGACAGATGGTTCTCTCTTACAAGGAGTTAATTAACTTAGTCACTAGACTACAAAAATACGGGCGGCAATGGAATGTTAAATTTAATAGTCCTCTTTAACAAATTAAACTTTTATATTCAGCAATTTGTACTGACCAAAATCGAAATTTGGGTTTCTTTTTATAAAAGAATTCAATAGTCTAGTAATATTGTAATATTGTCCCTCCACTAAAAATCTCAACAATAGATAATTAAATTATTTTAAAATCCTTCTGGAAGTTAACGAAAGAGGTATAATTGTTCCGTCAGAGATTTGTTTTAGGTTTTTTTATATTAAATGTTAATAATGCCTGAAATGCAATACGTTACTTTGTAAACTTGATGTATAATAATTGTAGCTGTACCATTAACATTGAATTAGATTAGGTTTGATTTAGAAGAAGAAAAGTTAAAATTTGTATTGTTACGCCTATGTTATTAATTAATAAAATCAAAACATAAATATTTTTTTATTTCACAGCCACTTAGAATTTCTGAGTGCATAAACTTGAAACGTATTATATATACATTAAAATAATATCTTGTTAATGAATATATTATAATATTTATTGCTTAACAATTCGGTGCTGTTCATACTACTCTTTAGCCGAAATTGTGAAATTCGGAATTATATTTCTGAACTCTACTTTATTTACTGTAAAATTATAAATGCCATTAAACATTTGTAACAAAATATCTGTATCCTAAATGACAGTAAATGAAACACGTATCAGGAGCGACTTCACTTTATCAAATTCCTATACATAATTCTTGATTGTTTCGGCCTTTACTTGATGAAAATTCATATTCTTAAAATAAGAAAAACCAAACTTGTTAGATTTTCACAAGCACTTAAAAATTAAAATTAAAAATTACTTATGATAATTGCTTCGAAGTACAACTTCTTCAAATGTGACTAAAATGTAATATTCAGGATTCAACAGCAATATTTGATTCTAGACTCTAGAGAAAAATTAAAACTAATATAGATGAACCCTCAACCCCCACACCTTTATTCTTCGCAAATTCCATTCAAAGGACAGTATAAAAAAAATCTTATGAGTTACCAGAAAAAATTAAATAATGTTAACTTATCTAGCAACCCAAAATTAGTAACATTTGATGTAACAAACTTATTTCCTAGTATACCCAGGGCCAGGGACGAGAGGGGGAGGACAGGCAACTTTAGGTGAGGACTTTTTATTTTTTTAGAAGTTTGCCACAAAAGTAAGGACCTGGTTTAGGAAAAATACAAAGTAAGGATTTTTTTTAGATTTTACTAAACTTTGCTTGAGGACTCTTAGAAATGTGACATCGAAAGGGTTTAATTTTTTATAAAATTGTCCCAGGACCCTACATAGCTCTCGGCAGTCCTGAGTAAACCTCCTAAAGAAACAGTTAATTTTAAGCCCGTTTCACTGGTACTAGTAGACAGTTAAATTCTTTGGTAATACCAACCAGAAAATATACATTTTCTGAAAAAAAATTTATCCAGAAAATAACGTTTTGCCGATCAAGACCGGAAAGTAGACGTTAGGGACCAGTAAAAGCTTTTTGTGCTGCCACTTTAGAAAATGCGTTTTTCCGATCATTTTTTAGCTCGGAAAGTGCGTTGTTTGCCGGTCTAGATCGGAAAATTGACATAACTGCTAGGAAAAATAACTACTTTCCCGAGTTCTTATGTCAAAAGTTTCATAAAAGACAAAATACCAGTTTCTAGCCAGAGAGAAGTTTCGAAGGGTATGTTAAATATCACAGTTGCCATGGCAATACCGTAGCCATCTGTTAGTAGATATTTTTGACGTTTTGATGCACTTTGTGTATTATAATAAATTTCTAAACCGTTTAAAGATGAGTAGCGATGAAGATGACGAAGAAAACATTCCATTTGAAATTAAAGAAGCGGTAGCTGCCGCCACTAATGCATTATTACCAGCAAAATCCAAGGAAAGGTATTCCAAATCCTATGAATTTTTCGAAAAATGGTGCGAAGAGAAAAAAGTAAAGGTGGTAAATGAAGATGTTGCGTTAACTTATTTAGCTATAAAATCAAACACACTTAAATCATCAACTGTATGGAGTTTATATTCAATACTCAAAACAATGTTAATAAGCAAGAAGGGCAAAGAAACCGAAAGTTTTTAGTATATAAAAAGTAGATACACTTTTAACAGAAGCCTCAAATCTTGAGTATCTTGCTATTAAGGTTTTTTCAATTATTTTTAGTGGCTGCATTTAAGGAGGTCCTTTCGCCACCCCTTTCGCCACCAATGTTAAATAAAAAATATTAGATTAGGACTAAAATTTATTTTTTTTCTAATAGTTGAAGTCCTTATTTATCTAATGTTGAACTTTTAACTATACCTTACCGTGAAAATTTTTGAGAATTTTTTTTTAAAAACGTTAGTATTTGTACAGTGTCTTACGAGAAAATAAGACCTCAACAACAATTCTCGAATTATATTATTATTTATTGATTAGATGGAGTAGAAAAAAACTAAAAATAGGGTTTTTGAAATATTTAGGTTTTGTTTTTTACAATAAAATATATAGGTTACCTTGGAATTTATTGAGAAATTATTATTAAAAAAAAATTTGAAGTAACCTAGTTGAAAATTTTTTGTGATTTTTTAATATTACAGAGAACATTTCTCGTTGTCGACAAATTCCATTTAGAATTATATAGAACAAATTTAGCCCTACGTCCAAATCACATAATTTAAATAAAAGAGGTAGTTTTTGCAGAGGCGGCTCAAGCACAGCCCTAGGCACACCACTGATTTGTAAATGCATTTTTTGTACAATCATTCCTGACCTACTCTTAGTTTTGTTGATACGTTAAGTCCAGGATGAATTGCTCTAGAAATTCAGTTAAAAAATTGTAAATAGCTTGTTAAATAAGAAAGAAGCAAACTTCATTTCGCTATAAAAATTTTTAAAAATTCATAGTTCTTTTTGATTTTAAGACCGATAAAGCAAGTTTCTATATATCAAAAAAAATACGGGGGGTTAAAAGGTACCCAACCCCCAACTTTTTTAAAGGGGTCGCTTTAAATTTATTTTTCCTTAGAATATTGGGTCTTCAAATCTTCACTGGCAAAAATTACGAAGAAAAAATCGCAACAAAAAAAACGTTTTTCTGAATGTTAGTTTAACACCCTGTAACTTTGTTGGGAGCCAGTTTTTGATATAGGTAAATATAGCCAAACCCACTTATTTTTTGGTAATCTATCTAAGGATGAATTTATGACATACCTTTTTGAAACACCCTGTATATTTTATAATTCATGTACTATTATTAGAAACATTCCATGGCAGTACACAATAGTACCACTTTATGACTACTCGTATAACTTCTCTAAAAATAAGGCAAACAAATTAACACTCAATCATATAATTATACATATTTACCAACTGAATTCCAATCTATAAAATGTTTTTTTTTAATGTGAAACTACAATAATTATATGTTGCTAAAATAATTTTTGCATTGTCAAAAATACAACTTCGGGGCATTTTAACTAGGTACTATTACTATAATTTGTAGGTATTTAATAATACAAACACCTCATAGTTATTGTTTTCTTTTTCCTTAATAGAATATTAATCAACTTTCTTATTTTGATAAAACGTTTGCTACCACAAATTAATAATAAATCAATTCCATTTTTAATAGTTTAATGGTAACCTTTCAGCGGTTAGTTAACTGAACGTCATAATTTCTAAACTACTTCCTCTTAGAACTAATAATTATTAGTTTATAAATACTGAAATCTAGAAAAGAAATGACGTTCAACATTAATTCTGAAACAGATTCAATCAAAATTCCTCTACGATATCCTGCATAATTTTTTTGTTCGACATATTACACATATTTGTATGGTCTTTAGATAATTTAGGTTTCTTATTTTATACTTTTTCGAAAAATAAATAAAATAAACTAACAAAAAGATGATGTATACTAGATACAATTTTGTTTAACTTTTATTTTTTAATCACTAGTATAATAAATAATGTTTTTTTTATAAAATTTCGACTGCCTTTTTAAGACACTGTGTTTTTATACGCCATTCTTAATGATTACTGTCAAATATACAAGTAGCGACATCTATTCGGACAATGGCAAATCTAATTTTTAGTTCGTTTATTTTTGTAGAGGTTGGTTAACCTGTCTATAAGTGTCAATTTTTCATATACAGTGTGTCTACTTAAGTTGGAACCATATGGAAAACATTTTTATTATTGATTTTAGGAAAAAAAGTTATTCTTGATAAAAAGTCCTGCATGACCCAAAACTTAAAATACAGTCATCAGATATCAAATTTTTCAAGCCGTATACGAGGTTTGTCAAAAAATATGAATTTTGCTCAAGCGTAAAGTACGTTTTTTTTTTTACAAAATCGAAAATTTTCATTAAGAAATTTGCTAAATTCTTCACAAACATCAACAAAAGGAAAACGTATCATGTTTATAGTAGCTAACGTAATTTATAACGTTTTCAGATATTTACAATAAATGTGTAGAGTGTAGAGTTTATAAAAAATAAGAAAATCTGTTTTTTCAGATAGATCGGTGTAAATGCATATTTGAATGTAATATTCAATTCTAATAAACTTTTCTTAAAATTCCATTAATGAGCCGTGAAACTTTACAAAAAATTATTGGGACCTAAAATTTCGTTTCGTCAAACGGTGTAGGAAATCAATTTTAATTGAGAGGTCAGATATAGTGTCCGGGCCACGGCGTTATTTACGAAATATTAAAGAGTTTAGAGCCTTTAAAAAAAGATATACTAGTCGTTTTCTTTTTACAAGCATTCTTGACTAACTAAAAGTTAGATTCTGATCTAAGCTTAACAGTAAAAAGAACGCGAATTTTGGTTGACAGGTGACGTGCCCCATGTCATCCGTTTAAAAACAATCCATATTTTAATCAAATTTTATAATTTTTATCAACATTCAACACTACAAATCTCACCCCCTGTTATCATAGTCTTTTATTCTCTCTAAAATAATGAATTCATGGGATATGTTTGTTCATATGATGCACAGAACACTCACTTTCTGTGATGGTTTATGGTTGACGTCAAGTACCATGCACCTTAGCATCGGTAAGGGGGGAAGAAAGATTCTGACTTACAATCACAAAAAGAACGTACAACTAAGCCTAGACGATCTAAGTTAGCTCAGATTAGTGGTAAAAAGAAAGCGACTAATATCTCGATGAAACGTTGGTGAATGTTGGACACACAGTATCTAAGATATGACAAGATACTTCTATAACTAGTCATCGCCAAGCTTTTATAGAGGGATTATCTATAGGTTTGAAAGCACCATCAGGTAGAAGACAGCGCCTAATTATTACCTATATCGGAAGTGACAGTGGATTTTTAGAAAATAGCGCTCTTATGTTTATATCGAAAAAAACAGGAGACTACCACGAGGACATGAATGTGGAATGCTTTGAAAAATGGTTTACTGAAGTATTACAGCATGTAGAACGAAATTCAGTTATTGTACTAGATAACGCTTCTTATCACAGTCGACGAGTTGAACGCATTCCGATAATGTCCAGTAGGAAAGCGGATATGCAAACCTGGCTGCGGGATAAAGCAATAACATTTACTTAGGAAATGTTTAAAGTGGAATTAATGGACCTAATAAAGGAACACCGCCATAAATATATTCAATATGTTGTCGACACAATGGCTCGTGATCGTGGTATTACGGTACTAAGACTTCCCTCTTATCACTGAGAATTCAATCCTATTGAACTAATTTGGGCGCAAGTGAAAGGGTTTGTAGCTCGAGAAAATAAAACTTTTAAAATAGCCGACGTTCAAAGTTTATCAAAAACCGGTATGGAACGTATAAAACCTGAAGATTGGCAGAATGCTATTTCCCATGTAATTAAGGAAGAAAATAATATGTGGCGCTTGGACGGTATGATCGAAACGGTAGTTGAATCTTTAGTCATAACAAGTTCCGACGATAAAGACGATTCTAGTGATAGTTCTGCAGAATCAATGGATTGCGAAACTTCATAGATTTAGAATTCAAGTAAGTGATACCAAGCTTAATTTACATATTTTTATAATAAACAAAATACAATTATAAACATAGATAAATTATTATAACAAAAATAGATAACCAACCTACTTTCATCTAGTAATATTTACAAAAACCCTTTTAATTTGCCAATATAGTAATTCTGCGACACTGGAAGAGTGCATTTGATATGATAACGATACCTTTTGCAGTTTTAAGGCGCACCTTCTTCAATATTTTGTTCTAGTATAATACCCCATTTAATTTTCCAATAGTGTTTCTACGCCACTGGCATAATATTTACATATTTTAACAATAAACAAAACAACATTATAAACATAAATGATTATTACTACAAAAATAGATAACCAACCTAATAATATTTTTTATTACCACATTTAATTTGCCAATAGTTTTTATACGCCACTGGCGTAATACATTTTGGCAATAAACATGCATTTATGACTAGTTGGCACGTGATACCGATAAGTTCTGCAGTTTTGAGGGCGTGATTCCATTCATTATGCTCTGGTATAGTATTATTGTTGTACGTTATCAGGGAGGAATCACCTTCTTCAATATTTTGTCCGAGTATGGGGTCTATTCTGTAAAAATTCCTTTATATTTAAAGGCCTTTAAAAATATTTTCTTCTTTACTTCTGTCATTATTTAAACGGATCTTTAAAATACATTAGAGGACTATCTTAAAGAAATCTGTTTAAATAATGACAGAAGTAAATTAACGAATACAAACATATTTTTAAAGGTCGCCAATATTTTTAAAGGCCGTTAAATATAAAGGAATTATTACAGAATAGACCCCTATAGCTGTTAAAATTTAAAAATTTTGTTTGCAGAATAATGTTTCTAGACTTTTTATTAATATTTTCTTAAATTTTGAAGTTTATATATCTATTAGTTTAAATATAGTGACGAAACAAAGGCTCCAATATCAAATTTATAACAAATTAGAATTTAACTTTAATTTGTTTTTTAAGTTACTATAATTTAAGTAAGAACTTTCTGTCTAAATTTTTATTTATGTTCAAGTATGGCATAAAAAAACATGGGTAACGATTTAAAAAATGACTGTTAAATGTTACGGGTGCTTTCTAAAAGGTGGTATAACAAAGAGTTGATTGAGTTCGCCCTATTAAATACGTTTCATCCATTATAGTGTATACCAGAAAAACCTAATTTTTGTCAAAAATATCACTCACCTGTACAGATTCATTTAATGAAGAATAACTAGAAGATCTACTTCCTAGGGGTTCCGGACTTAGACTCCCATAGGATACAGTTGAACTAAGGGACACAGTGTCAGCTCTACTCCTGTAAGGAGAAAGCTGCACGTGTTTCATCATCTGAAACAAAAAAATAATATAAGATTGGTGTCAAAAAATTAATTGTTACTTGGTTGGTAATATTAAAATAGTACGTATTTAATGTAATCTACCAAATTTTTTAAGTATTTTTTATAGAATGATAATAGTTTAAAATCTTTTGAAACAGGGACGACCAGATTGAAATCTTTTAACGCCTTAATACTGTGGTAACGGTATTATTCATTCAAGAGTCCCATTACGATGGTATGGTAAAATTACGATACGTTGCAACTTGATATCGTAAAATACCTACCTGCTGATCACCTTTAAAATTTCGTATGGGAAATCAAATTCACTCGCGATCAGATTACCGTGCAACCACAAAATACTATTAAGCAATATATGAAATATCCTAATCCCATATTAAAACCAATTCTATTATTGATTTATATATTAATCAATAAGTGAGGCCTGAAAATTTGGGTAGGGGCCCAGTTATTCGACAATATTAATAATAATAATAATTTATTCACAAAAGGTACAATTTATAATATACTTACATATACAAAAACTATAGTGAATAAATAAAAAACTCCACAGGGGGTAGGGCCAATTATAAAAACTTATATTTAAATTCAATTTAAAAAGAAAGGTTAATGACTAAAAAACTAACTAAAGAACATATAAAACTATAATGCGCGAAAGAAAGTATTATTAAACTGTGAGATGTCGAGGAGGATCTTAGAAGAAGACTCTAAAAAGTATTAAAAATTGATTCTTATATTTGTTTTAGGTTATTCAGTAATTTGACTGGCCTTTTGATGAATTCAGTTTTGAATTTCTATCCGGGGTATTTACAGAAGTATAATTTGAATTTTCATTTTTATATCAGCTGAAACTTTATTATATAATTTAAGACCAAGGTAAGTATAGTTTCTTTGTAATATGTTCTTTTCAGCTTTAGGAATATGTGCTAAATTTTGCGCAACAGCTCTGGTTGAGTAGGCATGACTATTTTTATTTTTTAATTCATTTTTATGACGATATCGATGTATTAGAATGATTTTAGTTTCTAAAAATAAATCATTTGAGGAATACCTAAATGGTTTTTTAAAATAATTTTTAATAAAAAATTTTATACTACTTCTACGTCATGTAAATGAGTTTCTAATGCACTTCCCCATGCTATGAGGCCATAAAAAAGATTCTATTAATGAATAGTACAGAACCCTCAACTGTCAATCATCAAAAATATCACGAAATTTCCTAAATTTATACAATAAGTTTTTTTGTAACATACTGGCATTGATTATCCCATTTTAAATGTTGGTCGACCATGACTCCCAAATATTTTATGTAATTAGTATTTTTAATTTCTATTAATTCATTATTTATACAAAGTTTAATCATACTGTAGTTTGTTTAGAGGAGTATGATGTAAAAGCTAGATAGTAAGTTTTGGAATAATTCACAGTCACTAAACCATTCATATACATTTTTTAGATCTGACTCTATCTTATCCTTCAGAGTATTTCAACAAGTATCATAGTAGATAATAACTGTATCGTCAGCAAAACTAGTAAAACTTCCCATTTTAGAGGTACAATAAAGATTATTTATTGTATAAATTAAAAAGTGTTGGTCCTAAAACTGTCCCTTGAGGTACACCACATTTAATATGTTATTACTATATTATTACTTCGTATGATTTTTAGCCAATCAGTATGTTCAATTTGAACTAATTAACTCGATATACAATCGGATATTCTTCTTTTTACAATACCAGTGATTGGTTCTGATCTCAAGAACTCAGAACTCCATTAGCGAGCTTTTCCATTGCTCTCCACATCGCTGTGCCTCCAATTCAGATCAAAGTAACTTTGCTCCAGGTATCGAGGCACTCGCGGATATTTATGCAGTTCTAAACCAGTTTTGAATCAACTACGTTAGTGCTCATTGCTTTAAGGACTGTCTGGCTATCTTCGTCTGGGATAAGCAAAACTCCTACACCTTCCATGAGACAGGGAGTAAGTAGATAGTCACAAGGCATCAAACTTATTGGCGAGAGATAAGAATCAGCATGATCATGACCAAGAATGGAAAGCAAACCCACGTGTGGTGAGTGAGGTCTACAAAGAACTTAAAAGACGACAATACAGTGGATGACGAATTTACATCTTCTTTGAATATGAAGCTAGGACACGATAAAACGTTTTTGTCTGAAATCGAAAAGCAGGACTCAAAAGCTAGATTAGATTTGAACCAAGTTGGACATTATTTCTCCTTGTCCACCGCAACCTTCTTAGATATATTGTGAGACTCCGTTTTATTAGGATCTAGCTTGGTCTTTTTTATTAGACTTAGTAACTTCAACAGTGGCTCCCACATGTAGTTCCATGCATTTGGTTTTTCTTCTTCGCCTAATGTTAGAAACTTCAATCTAGTCAGGCCTTTACACTGGCACACAACGTCCTCTTCCTCTTCACAGAACGTGCAAAATGTTGCTTCTGCTGGATTGAAGACACTCATATGCCGTCTTAGGCTTAAGTGTTTGGTTATTTTAACGATGTAACGTTTTTAATCCAGTAGATCTTTCGTGAACTTGGCTGATGGTTCCTTGATGAACTGTTTGGCCAGTCTCAGTCTTTGATAATTGTTCCATCGTTCCTTAAACTCTTTTTGCAGAAGGGTTCCGAGTCTGTCATGGCTTTATCTGACTGTTTTCGGGTTAATTCGTTGGCCTTTTCGTTGCTCTGATATCCCTCGTGGCTTGGCACCCAGGCTAGGGTCACCTTGTTGTGATTACTTAGCTCTACTAGGTCTTCTAGGCAGTTTTTCACCAATCGTGATTTTATTTCTGGTGAGAAAATTGTCTTTAGAGCTGTTTGGCTATCAGAGTAGATGGCAATAGTTTTGCCTGATATTTGTTGATTTATTATTTCTCTTGCACATGTTGTATGGCTATTAGTTCAGCCTAGACTTAGGCAAATCGTTGTTTTGGACTTGGGTCCATAGATTCCTTGTTTTTTGAACTGTCTGTATACTAAATGAGTTCAGCAGCCTATATGGGAGATCTCCGTTTTCAGGATTCTTGGAATGGTATTTGAATTTGAAAATTTTTTTCAAATTTGTATGTGGTTATAGCTATATCAGTAGGCATTCCTAGGATCTTATCCTTTTTTTTACTCGCTGATATAGCCTGGTATGGGCAGTGCTATGTAATTGGCTTATTGGGTATTGTCCCTGAATTAGCCTGTTAATAACGAACCTGGTTTCTCCTAAAGTTGTGATGCCACGTAAGGTTTAATAGTACCTCCAGTGCTGCAGTTGGCGTGGTACGCATGGCCCCATTGGCACTCAGACAGGCGGACCACTAAATGCATAAGCATAATATGGTCATGTTGGAGCTTAGACCCCAGTTTTTCCCACAAATTCTTCTACGACTATTGTAGCTTTGTATGCGACTCTTTTGAGAAGTTGATTCCACGTCGGCCTTTGATCAAATATGAGTCCGAGGTATTTGGCTTATGGACTTTAAAAATTTATTGTCAATGTAAAGATTTGTGTGCACAGAATTTACTTTTGTTCCTTTTATAATATAGATATTTATAAATTAAAAATCTAGATTTTTGGGTCTACCAAATTGTTAGCAAAAATAATTTAGTAGGTATATAATGTAAACAAGTATCAAAACAATTAGTAAATTATGCATCCTCTAGTTACAAGAACGCATTTATTTTGTGATTTATATTTTATTATTTATTATTAATTTTATTCCTAATAGACATATAACAATACATCCCAGACCCAATACCTATTTGGGTATTTCCTCTCATTATAAAAGAGGATGTTAAATTACACCCTTTTGACAGCACCGGAAGTTTTCATTTGTTTTAAAGACAAAGATAATCTACAATTTGTAGTATGAGGATATAAGGGTTTTAAAAAAGGGGTTCGGTGACAAACAATGTCGATACATTGAATCAAATTAAGATATAGTTTCTTTTAATGGATACGAATACAAAAGTAGCAGTATAAAACACAGGAAATGTTTTTAATTGATAACATAAATTAGGATATTATTACAATTTAATATTGAAGAGAAAACAAAGAAACTAATAATACAATTTAGATATATAGCTACTACGAGTAATAGCTACTTATAGTCATTTTGTGTTGTTTGTAGACTCTGTTGTTGTTTCCATACTACAGTGTAATTTTGAAACCAACAGAGTGAATGGTAAATTTTTAAAATAATTTGTTTTTGAATTGGTAGTTCTAAAAAGTGATCTACTACACTTTTACCTGATCAAGTGTATTTAATTTAAATCATTTAACATCAATATCTAATGAAGAAATTTCTACATCATACAAAAAATATCGTCGCGATAGGGAATCAAGCTCTTCAAACAAATTGTGTGGTGGAGGTGTTTTAATAGCAGTGTCAAATGAAATTTTTAGTTTCTCTGAGGACTCGTGGACCTCTGAGGCCATTTTGACAGTTACATTGCGATTTACTAAACTTTAAAACAAATAGAAGTTCATTTTGATAATTCATAATAACGAAGATGAGAAGTTGTAGCACTTTTAAGTTGCCCACCCTGTACAAAATAATTACATTTCAAATAAATTAAATAAAAACTGATACTTTAAGTCAATGACATTAAAAAGGGATGCACTAGCAGTATGTAACAGGCTAAAGCGGAGATTGAATAAACAAAAATCATTGCCTTATTCCTAGTTTCCTGTCTAGGGAATGCACCTAATTAAGATAGAACAACACACTTAATTGTTCATTATTAAACATTTCCCGTTATGTAGAAAAGTAATATAATACGGTTTTTCGTATTATTAAAGCAAGAAAATACTATACTACTAAAAAAACATTTAAGAAAATTTAAACAATGATTCAAAAATAAAAAATAGAAATATAACTTAATATAATGATTTTTTTTTAATTTCGACATATAAAGTGACATTTTTTGTAATCGCAACAAGTGTCAAATAGATATATTTTACGCAACCAGTTATGCAACATGATGAACATTATGTCACCAGTTGCGAAAAATAAAACAAATAAAAATAAACCTTTTATTTATTGAGGTTTTCGTTTTTACTATAATTTTATGAATCGCTTAAAAAAGTGAAGCAAAAGTCAAAAGTGAAGGAAAGTCCTATAAAGTATATTTTTTTTTTTATTATCCATTATCACCACCACCACCACCACCACCGAAGTGTTCAGAAATCGAAAAGGCTTTTTTTCAATTAATACTCAAATAATATGCGCTTGTGATATGAAAATTTCAAACACTGTTGCACGGTGGCCAGGTGAACAGTAGAATTTTTGCTAAATTTGAGAATAGGAATTTTGGAAATTGTATACGTTTAATATATGTAAACTTTATATCATACTTCAGAGGCAAAAATTTGTGAAGGAACTTTGGTTATTTTAACCCTACACACTTATTATAATGAACTTTGTTTTTTACATTAAATTTAACTAATGTTATGACAACAAAAGTGTTAAGTCGTATTCTTCAAGAACTTATTTTTGTGTGGTTATGAACTTGCTACATAGATTTGCTAGAGGTGATTTTTAGTGGGAATCTATCACCAGAAAGTCACGGGTTCTATTAAAACAATAATTATCTGATTGTACAGCTGTAAATAATTTTTTCTACACCCGTATTATAATAATGCACTTATATGCCCATAATCCGTTTCATAATGATACCCATTATGATACAGATTTTTCATTATGATACAGATTTTTAATCAATAGAAACCTACAATTTTTCAATCAAGCATGATGTTTGACGTTTGTCCTAAATTCCTATGTAATTGTTTTAGTTGTCAAAACGTATTAAATTTTCGTAGATAGCTAAACTTCGATAATTATAATATTAAAATGTCTGATATCAGCGATATAGAAGACTCCTCCACACATATTGGAGAAAGGAGAAAATGCAGTACAAAATATTTTGCCCCAAAAATCTGTGGTAATACCAATACCCAAGGTAATACCATTAATTACAATTTTGTAGAATTTTTTATAGAAATACGAGTAATTACTGTTATTGTGTTCAATGCCAATATAAATAGAATATTTATAGGTCTTGATTATTTATCGGGTGTAGAAAAAATAGCGTATGCAACTCTCATGTAATGGTTATTACATGATCGTTGCATAATATACTATTTATTGCTGAGGTGATAGAATAAATAAAAAATAATAAAATAGTTTATAATAAATTTACAGGTAAAGAATACCAGCCCAAGATAAGGTGGGCTAAAAGAGAGAATAGAAAGTATAAATAAAAACGTTAGACAGAACAAAATGGATGACAGAAACCACAGATGACTTACCTTGTGGTGTTGGTTGGCCCTTGAAAGAATGGTGAATAGGTAAGAAAATAAATAATCCACAAAATGTGAATTCAGACTTCTGAATATATTATTTTCTTTCCTTACAGAGATTATTTGCTTTATTGGGTGCAAAAATCCGAAATAAAAGACGAGTTTATGTAGAAGCACATACTACAAGTTGCTAACCCCAAAATCCAAAACAGGATGACCAGAAGCTTGAAGGACAAAACCAGGGTGACCACTGGTCAGTAATGGTATCCCTGTCATTTTAAATATTTGTCAATATGGTACTACTTAAAGAGACCTTAACTAAATAGAAGAAGTAGTAGATGATCTAAACATGCTTATCCAGTAGAGGCCTAACCGAAGAAAGGTATAAGAAGAAGAAATAGTAAAAAATAGAAAGAAATAATTTGGAATATAAACAAATAAAATAATGGACTTTTACATTAACTATTTAAGTGGTTGCTATTGTGTTTTATTAACTATAGAAGTAAGTGATGCATTTTTAATAAATAGCAAAATATGGTGTACAAAATAAATATGCTAATTAATTAGAACCCGTAACAACATTTTTAGCAAGCAAAGATACAAATCGTAACTAAAAAGGTCTACAACATTGAGATAGAATAAAAAGGAGATGATACGACAATGCTAAATTGTCCGCACCTTTGTATTACATTTTTACGTCAATGTCAAATTTGAGATAGTGTAGCTGGTCGTTTGGTGAGAATAAATGCCATTTTTCGTTAAATAAAATTATTTTCATTTCGTCAGTCTTTAAATATAAAATTATTGACTTAGAATAAATCAAAGTACGACTCAAGTCGTCATTTTGATTACACTTTTCCGTCACTTGAAGTGTATCCATTTTGTCATATCGCAAAATAGTGTTTATGTCGCCTCTACTTTATTCTACTCGTATCTCGATGGCCTACAAAGAGAAATTACATTGTCAGCACTCTAGTATAAGGAATATTAAATGAAGAAAATAGCAGAAATTGTTAGTTTGACATACCTTGGACGGTGGATGACCTTAAAAAAGTGAGAAATAATATTTATTATCTTTTAAACAAATATTCTCATAAAGAGATTTTTCTTTTGTATAACAAACCAAAGTAAAATATATTTAAAAATTTAAAGATTTTTGGAAATATCCGCAAATTGCGACAATGTGACCATTCACATCAAAAAGCCCAAAGATAAGAGATAAGACAATCAGTTTTTTCCCTCTCTCAATTTCTCACTAAAATCTAGTGATTTTGAATTTTAAAAATATTGTAGGTACTGGTAAGCAAATTTTTGGTGTTGCTAAGATGGACCAGGGTCTACCAACTTCTGTGAAGGGGAGCCAGAAAAGAAGAATTGTGACAGGGTAATTAAAACGAAGTTGAAATATTCAAAAAAAGAGGATCAACATAAACATAACCCTTCTGGTATGATAATAGAACTCCTTTATAAATAAAATGCCTCAAGTCGCAGTTTTGTGAATCCATAAGGTGTGGAATTTGATTTTTTACAATTATTTAAGGTATATAAGACTGATAAAATCTCACCCATAATATATTTCTAATGTTGCAAAATAAAACCGTTACAGACTACAATCATTTTTATTGACTCCGTTGGAATATCCTTTAATAAGACCACAACAATTATATAACGAATCATTGGTAAGGACAAGAAATATAGTAGAGAACCATTGGTGTATGGAAAAGTTGGTTCCCTTATCTGAGATATGGTATGCGAGTCAAAACAAATACTGCATTAACAATCATTGTTGCCACTGCTGTGCTGCACAATATAGCTAGAAAAATGAATAAACCTGAACCTCAAGTTATGAATAGAAACAGGTTGAATTATTTTATAGAACTTTGATATATTGTCAATGTTGGACAGCAAAACGGACAGATAAATTTACAACTTTACAGCTCATCAAATTTCTAGAGGCTTTCGACGGCTAGACAGAAAAAGCACTACTGACAGGCATCCCGACGGATTTACGCAATGAAAGTACACTCTGCGCATCAAGTATTTCACTATTTCATTCAGACGTAAATGTCAGATGTAAATTTCGCTAAAACATTTCTTTTATTTTCGTTTGTGTTTTTTGCTCATTACAGTTTAATAGAACCTAAGTATGGAGTTTAATAGCAAATTAAGAGGCCGCGTGATTAACAGTTAATCTCGCGAAATAATAGCAGCCAATGTTATAGACTTTATGAGAAGAGAAGGAAACTTTAATTTACCTTCAATACCATTTAAAAATGTAAATGATCGTGTTGCTGCAGCCACAGGAGTATCTAAAAACACTGTCGTCCGCATTTCTGGAGAGAAAAAAAGAATCGATAACCGTGAGATATCGGAATTTTCATCACCAAGAAAAACCATTAAAAAACCAAAAACAGTTAATGATATAGATGAAGCTGCACAAGAATCAAATTTTATTTTTTTATTATTAGATAGCTATTTTTGTTTCTGAGTTGTGTTCATTTACAGGCTCAATTTTTTTCCGTTTCTCCTTTTCGATTTTATATGGGGTTTCAAGTTGTTTTTGACTTATTTCGACGTAAATCACAACACACTTTTTTAATAAAGCAAACAAGTGTTAAGAGGTATATGTACGTGTAAACTACAATTACAAAAAATTGATATTAAACCCATGAAACCACCAACAAAAATGTAAAGCTAGCTTCCGTACTAGAACATGGTGTCATTCGTCGAGATAATTTATCGTTTTGTTTAATAGATCAAGAAATGTAAATATTCCCCTGTTATTTTTTATAAAATTATAAGAGAAATAATTTTTTTTCTAAATAGTATAGTTTATTATTTTGTAGAAAAACAAAATTTCGAAAATTTTAGTAATGTTTCAGAAACAACCGTTATTAATAATAGGTACCATTTTCCTTAATAAGGTAGAAATAAAATATAAACTATTTCCACGATTTACAAAGGCCTACAAAAAAATTATAGGTATTTTCCGCTATCCTATAAAATTTATATTTTCTGACTCAATTTCAAAAGGTTGAAGGAATTCCAAAACACCTTTTATGGCATAATAATTATTTTCAATTCTACATACTATCTTTAGCTGCTTTTAAAAACGTTCTAAGAAAGTCCAATCAGACCAATTTAATCCCTAAACTATTCCACACTTTTAAAATTTAATTACCTAAAAATATTAAAAACTATTTAAAATAACTTGTTTAGCAGACTGTACAATAGCTATCTTAGTCACACGTAGCGCGTTCTCTGTCTGGGCGTCGAACACCTCTAGAAATTTGATGAACTGTATATGTCTTCCAATTATTTTCGGTTGTCACATCTTTGACATGTTCTTTGTTATCATCATAGAAAGTGTGACCTGTACTTGTACTAGAGAAATTGTCAATATCATCATTTTCAGCACTCTCATAGACAACCTCAATAGTCTTAGGTTCTTGTAATTCTGCATCTGAGAGCATTGCTGGGATTATCCTTCCCAATTACAGTCTTTTTGCTCAATCTAGATGTAACAAATCATCACCTAGTTCTTTTTCTTTTTTACGCCTGAAAGTCCACCTCCGATTTTATAGAGCTCCCTTCAATCACAGGCAACAGTTTCTTTCTATTATCATAACATCGTTTCAAACATTCAACTTCTCTAGGACAAGATGTTCCTAAACTATTAAATTCCTTTGTTATTTTTTTCCAAGCCCAATTTTTTTTATTTTCGTTTATGCCCTAAGGGTGGGTAATGTATGTAATCTTAGTTTAGACTCGTTGAAGAATCATCGGTTATTGTTAAACATAGTTTTAAAAATGACATTTGTACGTTGAATATGACCCGTAAAAATTAAAATCGTGTTAGTTAAACTGAGTTTACAACATTCTTTGTACAACCTACGCTTAATATGACAAATTTTCATTTTTGTCAGTGAATTTTTAAATTAAATTTTAATCAATACGCGCAAATTTTAAAACTGAAAGAGTGAGTAAAAAATAGTTTAGGCAACAGTTGTTTATTGTAAGAAGTGACGTCAGTATTGACAACAAATTAAGACCAAAAGCGAAAAATGCCGTCTCAGCTGTTGCCGCTAAAAAGAATCTCGGTGGCAGACTGAGAATAAATATATCGAACGTGACATTCTGCTATTAGACTTTTCATAATACACATATGTATTTCTGTGCTTGCTTTTTAATATTAATATACCGGTGTTTTAAAAGTTTACTTCTTTTTCAAATGTGAAGTTGTACTTCGAAACATATGTCATGTTAGTGTTTGTTTAAAAATTTTTATTTTTAAAATAAAAGTGTGAAAATCTACCAAATTTGGTTTTACTCTTTCAAAATTAAATGGATTTTCATCAAGTAAAGGCCGAAACAATAAATAATTTAAAACCTTACAAATTCAGAAGTGGGATCGACTCGCGTGTCTTCCACGGTCGCGCATGTGAACAATAAATACCTCGAACCTGGCAAGGTGTTCGTGAGACGAACTTGTTTCGTAAAAAAAGTGCATAAAAGTGCATCTCAAAACTTATTCAATAAGTGCAAAAAAGTGCATCGCAATGAGTACACCTCCGGGGACGCCCCCACGACAAAACCGACATCGTTTTTCGTCGACTTCATCACTTGAATCTATGTGTAGTTCTTCTAAAAGGAAAAGAACTTCGAGAAGTCATCGAAAGAGTGAGATTCATCGGTTACGCAAGCAGGTAAAAAGACTGCAAAAAACGGTAAGTGTACCTTTTAAGACTACATTTCCTATTAGCATGACTGTGAATGAAACATTAATACCAATATTTGAACCTGGCGTGAGTGTATTTGGCGCTGTTGATTGGTTGCGTAAAGTTGACGAGTTGAGACATTTTCATGGATGGGACGATATTATTATAGTTAAGCTAGCAGCAAATCGTTTACGCGGAAACGCGCGAAAGTGGTATGATTCGTTAAAAACATTATGTATGTCGTGGAAAAACTTTAAAGAACAATTACTATTAAATTTTCCACCGCAAACGCGTTTCGGAAAACTACTTGTTGAGGCGGCCACATACAGGCCTTCATTTGGTCAGAATCTAGCCGACTATTGTTATGAAAAAGTGTCAAAATTAAATCAATTGCGTTTGGAAATATCTGAATCTGATCTGATTGACAGCATAATTGAGGGAATTTATGACGAAGTTACGTGTCAGACAGCTAGGGCAGCCAATATACAAACGGTTGGCGAATTGGCGAACTATCTAGGTCACATTGATCTTTACAATGGAAAACATTC
The DNA here is from genome assembly GCA_927349885.1 of Psylliodes chrysocephalus. Taxonomy (NCBI): domain Eukaryota; kingdom Metazoa; phylum Arthropoda; class Insecta; order Coleoptera; family Chrysomelidae; genus Psylliodes; species Psylliodes chrysocephalus. The sequence continues at coordinate 30,627,833 of OV651825.1, forward strand.
TGGTCAATCGACGTCTTTTGGAATTTCCAAGCATGCGAATCCATCAAACGCGCGTTTTGAGCATAGAAAGAGTAGTGGCGTTAACGTTTCTGAACATAAAAAATTCAACCAGAGTTATTTACAGCAAAAAAAGCGAGTTTCTTGTTTCAATTGTAGCGGCAATCATAAAGTTATAGACTGCAGAAAGCCAAAAATTCAATGTGATTATTGTGGTAGAATAGGTCACGTTCAAGCTCAATGCCGCGATAAGATGACAAAAAATAAACAAACCAATAATTCCGGGACGGTAAATGAAATTGTTAATCTAACAGGTTCAAATAAATTGTTTATGAAATCGGCGCGTATAAATGAAAATAATATTAATAGCCTTATTGATACTGGAAGCACGTGCACACTTTTAAAGAGCAGCGTTGTTCAGAAACTTAAGTTACATACCGAAAAGGAACTTAAGGACAAAAGGTCCTGAACAAAAGGTCCCACCAATGAGTTTAAAAGTAACTCATGGACAAAAGGTCCCAATAAAGAGTTCAAAAGGAACTCGAGGGCAAAAGGCTCTGGACAAAAGGTCCCACCAACGAGTTCAAAAGGAACTCATGAACAAAAGGTCCCACCAAAGAGTTCAAAAGGAACTCAAGGGCAAAAGGCCCTGGACAAAAGGTCCCACCAACGAGTTCAAAAGGAACTCATGGACAAAAGGTCCCACCAAAGAGTTCAAAAGGAACTCATGGACAAAAGGTCCCACCAAAGAGTTCAAAAGGAACTCAAGGGCAAAAGGCCCTGGGCAAAAGGTCCCACCAATTAGTTCAAAAGGAACTCATGGACAAAAGGTCCCACCAATGAGTTCAAAAGGAACTCGTGGGCAAAAGGCATAAGACAAAGATGCCGACGGTGACAATCCTGAGGACAGGATATGAGACCGGATGGCCGAATGTAAGAAGTGACGTCAGTATTGACAACAAATTAAGACCAAAAGCGAAAAATGCCGTCTCAGCTGTTGCCGCTAAAAAGAATCTCGGTGGCAGACTGAGAATAAATATATCGAACGTGACATTCTGCTATTAGACTTTTCATAATACACATATGTATTTCTGTGCTTGCTTTTTAATATTAATATACCGGTGTTTTAAAAGTTTATTAATTAATTTGCTAGTTTTATTTTAAAACCTTACATTATTATTTCTTAATAAATAACATGGTGCATTTAAAAATATAAACTGCTATTTAAAAAAAAACTAAAGTTAACCTTCAAATTACCTCGAATGTCACGAGTGAGCGATAATGAAAGGACGCCATTTTGTAGACTTATTAAATTTAAGTTACTTTTAAATATACAGAGTGAGTAATGTAAACTAAAAGCTAGAATTTTTTGTATCATACGTACTATTTTTATACAACATCGTCATTATTTTGAAATTAACCAACTAACGTAGCAGATCGTTTGATGTGTTCGAACAATAAATTTATACCTAGTTACTTTTAATACAAAAATAGATTGTTTTAAGTTAAAATACGTGATTATATATAATATTTACACAACAAAGTTTAAAAATAACTAGAAATCTTGCATGGTATAAATAAGATTATTTTTATCTATAAGGATCCTTATTCTAACTCCAACCTACTGTGTTATACAGCAAACCTCTTATTCTGTACAACTTGAAAATATCATTCAGATATTCATTAATGAAAAATATTTTGTTGTATACAAGATTATTCGATAATAAATCCCAATTCCCAATACGAAATTATCCCAATTACACCCTCATATCTCCAAAGTGAAAACAAACCAAAGAAAAATTGAAGAAGTTGAAAATTAATAAAAAATGAGTGCCCTGAATCTTCGTAAACCTGTCATTTTTTTGGAACCACCGTCCACTTAAATTAATGATTTTTTGTACTTAAAAAGTTTATATTAGATTCGTAAACACGACTATTATCTATAAAAAAAACAAATGTCTCTTGTACTTTTTTCATAACTATATTTGAGCAACCTGACGAAAATATAATATATCCTCAAATAATTAATAATACCTGCTTTTTAACTCTCTAGACCTTGATTCTAGTTTCATTGTTTTATTTTAAGGTTGCCTATTATTTTACGATACAGCCCAAAAGGCAAGAGGTATGTGATCTCGACAACTTTACAAGGTATACAGTCACTGAGCTACTACAATATCTCGTCGTAATAAGATCTCTGTGGTTTCACAACATATTTGTGGTAATAAAAAAAGTATCAAAAAATAAAAACTAGGCCGATACAGCTGAGACAGGAAGTACGGGGTGTACCAAATCAAGAGCAGAAATAAATATTTTATAGTTTTTTAACTGTAAAAAAACTTTTATACAAGAAAGGTAATATTTTTTCGTTTAAGGGTTTTCTTCACTTAAATATTTTCCATTATCTTCAGTTCTCAACTAAGCCTGACATCAGATCTACTTTTCTAACTCAATATCTTATAATTAATAATTTTAGTGTTTGCAATTGATTTATTTACATTTTCCTGCTTTTTAAACATAATCCAGTAACATATGATTTTAGAAACAAAAAACACACCTTGAGTCCACTCAGTTAGTGTTACTATCTCATAACTAGACCTAGGAATATATGCACCCAAAAAGTAGTTAAATATGCGCATAAATATGCCGCAAAATACTTCAATATATGCGTAAAAAATTGAAAAATATGCAGAGCATATGCAATAAGAGTAATTTGTTATTTGATCGAAATAGTTTATTAATATTTATTATTTGTTTTATTTTACTATACCTAATATAATACTTAATAATTATTTAATTATTAACTAATTTTATTTACAAATCAACATTATTATAAAACGAATGAACAATTAGATGTTTTTCTAAATTATCTGTATTAAATGATTGTCTCCTATCACTAAGTATGTACTTGTACAAAGAAAAACTCCTTTCGACATCTACAGAAGTAATAGGTGCAAACTTAAATTTTCCTGAAATATCTGGATGAATAGTATTAATATCTTCAAAGTTACCAGAATAAATATTAGCAAGGTCTTAAAACAATAAATCCTTCATTTTTTAAAATTACATTTGAAAATTTATGAAAAATCGTCTTTCCAATATCGCCCTGGACATTTTTACACTCTGATTCAAACGTCTTAATTAAATTTACGGAAGTCACCAAAGGTAAATTTTTTTGTCTAAATCTAATATAATTTTGGGTACAAAGGCATAATTTTTTAAAAACACTAATTGCTTTGGTAATATGTGATTTTGAAACAACTTCTTTGTATTAGATATTCCCTTAGATGAATCATCAAAATCAAATATGATTTCTTTAATTTTTTCATAATTATCTGCGTAAAAAAGGCAGCTTTAAGCCAGGTACCCCACCGAGTAATTACAGGTTCCGGTGGCATCTGTAATTCAGGAAATTTTTCTTTGTACAATTGAGTTATTAGAGGAGCTTTAAGAAATATTTTTTTTACATTACTAATTAAATCATTTATTAAAGGAAAGTTAGACCTAATTTCTTCTGCAACTCTGTTAAGGCCATGGGCCAAACATGTAATATGGATTAAGTTTTCATAAAACATTTTTAAATTTTGTGCGGCTTTTACCATGTACGGGGCAGCATCGGATAACAGCAATAAACATTTTTCTGTTGGAACGGCTTCCGGAAGAAAAAAGGAAGACAATTCTGTCAGGATAAAACGAGAAATAGTTTCCAACGGTAATCTCACGAATTTTTTCACGAGTCTCAATATACAAACTGTCAACACCACGTTTGCGTAATATACTTTGCTCGGGAATATTAAATTTACAGTATTTTTGCAAAAATGATCGGAGATTTGGATTATTTAATCGTATCAAAGGATATTCGAAGTCACTAAAGCTTTGCATAAATCTTTATTAAAAATAGTTTGTTCACTTCTAGACGATCCAGATTCTAAATATTGTTTCAAGGGAAGTTGACTTTGTTTGCGAGTGTCTTTAGATTTCTGCTTTGCTATATGTGAGGGTGTTTTCGCGTGTTGGTCGATTTGAAACTTTTTTTTACATGGAATCTAAAACAAATAAATTCCTGTAGATGTTGAAGTTTTAATTAAATTAAATAAATGCGTACGTTGTAAAGTTGCCCTACTTTTTTTTAACTGTGAGTTGAAATAATATTTTACTTTCGTTTGATTTACCATTGTGAAAGGTCAAAATAAAATATAAAATAAAAAAGTACTTACAATTTTAGAACATGTTTTACAAAACACCTGGTTATCACCTTCTACAACAAAATCTGAATAAGATTTTACCCACGACTCAATTAATTTTGCCATTTTTCTCACTGGTTAACACAACACCACAATAAAGACTAAAATGAAGTTGAAAGTAAACTGAGTCATTTAGAAATTTGAAGATATTAATACAACTACCTGGAAGGATATTTAGCAAAATTTGTTGTTTTAAGGAGGGTGTTTATAATTTAATCCTCTCAAGTACCTACACCATTAACCGTAATTTATTACAGGGAAAAGTTAATCCTTCAAAATTTTATGAAATCGACCTGTAAATGCATTTCACAAAATATTATTTTGGTCCAAAAATCATAATTTTAATATGTCCAGCCAATTAGTACGTCAGATATATGCCAAAAAATTAACAAAAGTCAATATATTCATTCAAAATTAAAAATTGTATATATATGTAACATATGCAAAATATGGCGTTTTGCATATATTCCTAGCTCTATTCATAACATATAATCTTGAAATTATAGATGAAATCATTTTTAGAGCAGAATGAGCTAAAACGACTGACAAATTGGAACACAATTTGATGAATATTGATATAATCATCAATTATCACTGATTGGCAAAAATTGTCATTCTAAGGCTATATACAAATAATACCTAAATACAAGATACACTACAACAAGCATTCAAATATTAATAATTTTTTTAATTAAGTTTTTAATTTTATTTCACACATATTTTTAAACTAATCTTATGTTATGGATTAGTCAAAATATTATTATCTATATAATATTTAATTAACAGGGACACTCGGTATACTGAACATTAAAGAAGAGTTCGATCAAAAGATATACAACAAAAATACAAGTTCGAGTATCGGATGTTGAGGTTATTTGGTGAAAGAAAAAAAACGCGATTTATTAGAGAAAATAATGATTTACTAACTACAAATTAAATTTCTATAGTACTAAGTAATAAAAAAAATGAACAAAAAAAAAGTAAAAGTGTCGTAGATGAAAATACAAAATTCATTAAAAGTAGACATTAAAATTATATTTACAGTAGTTTTTAGCTATTTTTACTATTTTAATAATATTTGAATTTAATTTATTATTGCTATTCTTTTCTTAGCGCACAAGTTGATAATATTACAATATCTTACATAATATTTTTAGAAAAATTTCATGTTTGAAGATCTGTTGTTTCAAATGAAAAGAAACTCATAAGCTATATCATATAAAAAGGTTTAATAAAAGTCATTAAAAGAAACCTACTCAAAAAATTAAAAGTTTGATGATTTTCTCATATCTTGACCCTTTATAACACAAAAGGGTAAACAATTATCGCTGAACATACATAAAAAAAAATATTGAGAACCTCCTCCTTTTTTTGAAGTCGGTTAAGAACAAGTTAAAACAGTAATTTAAAAAAAAAACTCCAAAATTGTGCAGATGTCATCACAAATTGAGTTTGTTGATTTTCTCCCCTTTCTAACAAAAAATAATCATTTACTTGATGAAAATCCATATTATCTTAAATGAGTAGAACCAAATTTAGTAGATTTTCATAAAACTTTTATTTTAAAAAAATAAAAATTAAAAACACTACAAATGACATGTTTCGAAGTACAACTTCTTTTTCAAATGTGACTAATTTACAATTCGGTGTCCAATGTATATGCGAAGTAATTTAACCAAACAAAGTACCTAATTAAGAAAATACATGAATAACATAACAAAATAAACTGACTATTTAAAGTAAATAAGGGTACTTAAGTAATTATGATATCAATCAGATAACAATAAGATAGTAACAATACCGGGATTATCTCACAGAAAACTAGGAAAGAGATTTAATAAAGGTGAGTTATTAATATCTAATTGATCATTTAGTAGGTTATCTGAATTTTTAAATCTATTTATTTCAAGTGTTTCTCAATGGTTTAATGCCCTTATTTTCTATATGTAAAATTTCAAAGTTGTCTGTAAAAGAATGATTTTCAGCCAACATATGATTTGAGTAAGTAGAATTATTTTTGTTTTTTGTATAGCTATTATAATGTTCGGAATAGTGCTTTTTGAAAGTACAGCCTGTTTGACCAATATACAATTTTGGACAACTACCACAATTTAATTTATATACATCCGATTTATTATTACGATTAATTTTACCATTATTGTTTTTAATGTACTTCCCAAGCGTATTATTGGTTTTGAAAGCTACGTTAATATTTTGGTTTTTTAAATATGATGATATCTTTTTACTAGGTGCTCCTATACCGGGTGTCCCAGATTTTTTTGCCCAGCGGATATCTCGGTTATTTAATGATATAAAATTGTAAAAAAAAATATGAATAATATTTGTCTAGTAGCCTTTTAAATTCCACTACATAAAGTTATATTCATCAATCCACCCCATAGGAACAACCCCTAACTTTTTTTTTTCAAATGTCACCCCTATATTTTTTTTCACTGATATAAATACTCAATTTGTCCCGATTGCAACGATATGATATTTGATATACTTTACAGAGTCATAAAGCCGGTAAAGACTAAAAACCAATGTTGTGGTTAAAGTCATTAATTTTGTATCACCTGGTATTTTCTTTTTATTTTGATTAGAATTGCTTCGTTTTTGTTTTTTTTTTTTTGTTACCTATAACTAACTAACGATATGCTTAGACCATTTCTGAAATTGTTCGCTAGCTATAAACAACAGACAAAATGCCCTTTACATTCACTCCAAACGAATATGTTGATATGCTTTTAATTTTTGGTGAGTGCCAAAAAAATTCTCGTGCTGCTGTACACTTGTATCAACAGAGGTTTCCTGAGCGCCGACAACCATCACGTAAAACATATTCTTATGTTGAGACTAGGATGAGAGAAGGGTCATTTCCAGGAAAAGACAAACATCGTCAACATGCTGCTGCTGTAAGAACTGAAGAAATGTGCATTAATGTATTAGCTTATGTGCAAGTACATCCCCAGATATCGACGCGAAACCTAGCTAACGAGGTTCATATTAGTAAGTCGTCAGTACAAAGAATCCTAAAATCCTATAATTTTCATCCGTTTAAAATTCATTTGCATCAGGAACTTAGAGCTGGAGATTTCGAAAGAAGGATAACATTAATAGCACATTTTGAAGATTTAATGGAACGAAATCCCAACATTTTGAACCAGATATTGTGGAGTGACGAATCAAGGTTTCACAATAATGCTACTGTAAATCGTCACAATATGCATTATTGGTCTCCTGAAAACCCTCACTGGGTTAGGGAAACTAACTTTCAGACCATCTGGGGAGTAAATGTGTGGTGTGGATTATTTCAGGGACGACTGATAGGTCCCTATTTTTTTCAAGGTACGTTAACTGGTGCTAGGTACTTACACTTTCTTGAAAATGACCTTCCAGAACTTCTTGAAGAAATTCCAATACAAGAAAGAGGTGCTATGTGGTGGCAACAAGATGGAGCTCCTCCACATAATAGTAATTTAGTTACCCAATTTTTAAACGAACGCTTTGAAAATCAGTGGATCGGAAACAGCGGCCCTTTGAGGTGGCCTGCGCGTTCACCAGATTTATCGCCTCTAGATTTTTTTTTATGGGGATATCTGAAGACCGTGGTATTTGAAACACAGCCATTGAATTTAGAAGATTTGCAAAATAAAATAGTACAAGCCTGCAATAACATTACACCAGAAATGATTACAGCGTCATGTACTCGTGAACTCATTCGACGTTTTGAAGTATGTTTGGCAAGTAATGGGGGCCATTTCGAACAATTTTTGTAAATATTCAATTATTTAAAAAACATATTAAGAGGTTTACCTATTCATTGGATTTGTTATTTTTTAATATAATAAAATGATAAAATGTAAACTAATTATTAATGACTTTAACCACAACATTGGTTTTTAGTCTTTACCGGCTTTATGACTCTGTAAAGTATATCAAAAATCATATCGTTGTATTCGGGACAATTTGAGTATTTATATCAGCGAAAAAAAATATAGGGGTGACATTTGAAAAAAAAAGTTAGGGGTTGTTCCTATGGGGTGGATTGATGAATATAACTTTATGTAGTGGAATTTAAAAGGCTACTAGACAAATATTATTCATATTTTTTTTTACAATTTTATATCATTAAATAACCGAGATATCCGCTGGGCAAAAAAATCTGGGACACCCGGTATAGGTAGGTAATAGTCTTATATCTGCAATTTTGATCTTTAATTATGGGATAAACTTGTTGAATAGCATGTTTAAAAAGTTTTTTTCCCTAAAATGGGTATATTAACTAATCTCTGGATCATACTGTTGTATGCTGCCAGCTTTTGTTTGTATAGATGAGGTGAACTATTATTTATTGTAATATCAGTATGTGATGGCTTATGAAATATCCCAAAACTATGGCCTTTATTAATTTTAATAATATTTAAGTCTAAAAAATTTATTGAATTATCCTTCTCTGTTTCCATAGTAAATATAATATTAGGGTGTATAATATTGATAAAACTAATAAAGAATTTAACTGTCTACTATTACCAGTAAAAGTAGTCAGTATATCGTCAACATATCTATGCCAATAAAAACAATGTTTACTTAAATAATAGCTATGAATTTTATGTTCTATATTATCCATAAATATTTCTGCAAGCAACGGGCTTAATGGGTTCCCCATATTAAGACCTTCATTTGCTGAGTAGATGTTATTTTGAAATTGAAAATAATTTTGTTTTAGGCAAATGTTTTACAAATTTAGGATTTCTTCTTTGATTATAATATTGACTTGATTACGATCTAATAAGTTTTCTTCTAGCTTAACTGTTTCTTTAGGAGGTATACTAGGAAATAAGTCTGTTACATCGAATGATACTAATTTTGTGTTACTAGGTAATTTAATGTTTTTTTTAATTTTTCTGTTAATTCATAAGAGTTTTTTATACTGTACTTTGAACGGAATTTGCAGTTTTCTTGTATAAGTTTAATTAATGTATGTGAAAGTTTAACTGATGGAGCCGTGACAAATGACACAACTGGTCTAATACGATAGTTCTCTTTGTGTAATTCTATTAAAGAATAAAGTTGTGGTGGTAAAGGGTTTATCTGTATTAGTTTGAATTTTTCTCTAGAATCAAAAATTGCTGTTGAATTCTGAATATTACGTTTTAGTTCTTTTTGATATTTATCTGTTGAATCAAATTTAATTATGCTATAATTATTGATTGCTTGTAAAAATAATGCAATAATTATAAATGTTCCTAGGAAATATTACTTAATTATCAAACATGATTGTTTCAAGTGGTAAAAACGGTAAAAATTATTAATGAATAATTATGCTTAAAAATTAATCACTGAAAACAGAATGTTAAATGTATGGGACAGCATGAGAGTTAAATTTTTCAAGAATTTAAAAATAAATTGAGCAAGATATGTCATTATAATTGGACTAGTTGATCTATTAGAATACCATTCTATTACACAATCGATATCTGTAGAACTAATTTACTAGTTTGAATTAAAATATCGGCCTAGATCAAAGTCGAAAGGAAGCAAATAAATCTTGGAAACAAAGGTGTCCTTGTGGATGCAACAAGATGGTTGTCTCTCGTGCACTATGATGTTGGGTTAACGAGATGATTTGTTTCAAAGATAACCTCTGCAACCGAGAAAAGTATACGACACGTCATGTGCTCGATAACCGAAGAAAAAATAATAAAAGTATATTTGGATATCAGGGGTATATCTCTTATGTAATAATAGAGGAGGAACTTTTTAAGCACGTGTATTGAAGTGCTTATTAACATATGGAACCGAATGTTTGTTTTGGCGTTGCCATTTTATGAGTAGGTACATTTATTTGTCAAAAAATAATACTAGGTCGTTTTACGCATCATGTTAAAACTTACTTATTTTTTCATACAAATATACAGGGCGGGGTAACGAAAACAGAATAGATTAAATATCTTAAATTAGATAAAGTAGTAATGTAAATGCAATGAAATTTCCAATGCACGTCATAAACTTATAAAAGTAGATGTTGCCATGTTGCTAAAAAATTCGAGGCTCTCAAGAAACATTTTATAAAAAACTAATGTTTAATTTAAACTCCGTCTTTTGATACTTTACATAATTAATTCATTAAACCTATATATACTGTAATAAGTAATGATGATGTGTTTTTTTATTTTAATTTAATTTTAATAATACACAAGAGTTTGAAGATTTTTCCATGGATCCAATTATTAGATTTTAAACAAATTTATATGAAGTACCCCCCTTTCTAACAAAAAAAGAATCATTGAAATCGGACACTGTGTTAAAGAATAATCGCTGAACATACATAAAAAAAAATATCGCGACGAATTGATAACCTCCTCCTTTTTTGAAGTCGGTTAATAAACATTAAAGAATTAATTTTCCTGTCTCTTTATATTTTAGGAAAAAGGAATTTTGGAAAGGAATCAGAAGGAAAAATTTTACATGTCCTTCCTTCTTCGTTACTTATTATCATCCCTTTTGTTTTATCAACAAATTCCGATTTCAATTTCCCATCAAGTTGGATGAAAAATGAAATTAGCCAATCAAAATTTTGACAGTTTAGTTACATTATTGAAATTTGATTATTGGATTTATAAAGGTGAGTTTATTTAAACGGCTTATTTCATAATTTCGATGATCATTTATTGTTCATTAATTAATAGATTATTTTGGAATCCATGTTCTAATTTTTTTGTAAATTTACATTTTAAAATTTATAATTTTTGATCTTGTCAAATTTACCACTATACAGGGTGTAGTCTAAAAACTTAGATGAAACTTTTTAATTTTATTTCTTTAAAGACTTAATTATTAATTTGATATTCTTGGGATTTCGTGTTTCATTATAATACAATTTTAGAAGCTTTCGAAATTTGTTTATTAAATTTGTTTATTAAATATAAAAATAATACTGTTGACAGATCAATTATGCGTGTCATAAAAAGAAATATAGATTTGGCAACTGTCTCGTGTACACTAATTGCCCACTTCAATCTTGAACAGCAACAAATATTACAAACAGTAATGATTTATCTGTTCAATTTTAATGGCAATCAACCAAAATATCAAAATCATGCAACGCATTAAATTACTAATAAAAATTGCTTTCAAATGAAATTTCATCCTTCAAAATTGATGAAAGTTTTTATCCCGCTAGAGGACGCTAAAATCAAAAGTAACCCAATGAATAATCAATCGTAGAATCAATGACATTGCTGAGTTCCCCATAACATTACCTTGCGTCATACTTTTTCTATTTAAAAATTGCATTGGTTAGATTAACGAATGGAGGGGAGTGACACATGACAGTTAAGAATATGAAGAAATAAAATCGACTGGCTTTAGTAACTAACTGTACTAAAAAATAATATGAATTAACAAAATCCCCCTCTTGATTCTAATGGTTATTGGACTGTATTTCTATTTATTAATATTTCACAACGTAACTTTATAAAAGCACTAATAATGGCCCAAAATTGGTGTTGCCAGAATTTGCAATTATAAAAATATCTCCTATTTTCTGGTAAAATACATCATCAGAATAATATACAAATAATAGCTGTCATGTAAAAAATTGAGAGGACAACGGGATTAGTTGTCAACGAACAATGAACCTAGAAAAGAATAGTGGAGCAGCGAATTCGTTTTAGATGTTCAAATATTTAAAATTACGGTACCGTGTCAAAAATTTCCTCATACATGATCTATCTTACGTTATCGATGTTAAAACCATTCATTTCTAACAATATATATCGTGCAGATTATTACATTACATAAAATTATTTAAGTGACTAATCGTGACCAATCGTGACTTACAACTTACATAGTTTTGCAAATTCTATAAAAAAGAATATGAGAAAGTGAAACTACTTAAAAAGATTTAAAAAAAATCTATTTAGTTTTCCAAATTAGATGAGTAATACAAATACCTTTATATTATTTAAAAAAATGAATACATTCGAGTATTAAAAAAAATATTTTCTCTTTCGATTTTAACAAAGAACGATTTGTATTTGTATTTTCCAATCTATTTATCTTTTCATTCAAAGCCATTGTTGATTGAATTGGTCTAAAAATATTATAAATTGGAATTCTTTTTATAGATATTTTTAGATTACCTATTTCATTTAAATATAAATAAGGGCAATATCTATATACTGAAAGTAGTTTACATTGATTTATTATGATTCAATTTCATTTTATGGAATTTGATAAAAGTAAAATAATTTGTCCTCACAACAATAATAAAGCAATTAGATCTTGAATTATATTTCTAACAATAGTGTAAGAACAAGCTTAAAACAATCATTGGTAAAGCAAAAGTTACACATGTTTTTATTCATAAAACTTTTTAAAAGTTTTGTGGTACATTTCAACGAATTTTAGTTATTTTATAGTTTTTGTTATTCTTAATTTATTTCACAGAAAAATTAGTAAAAAAGGTGCCGTTAACTGAAAAACAATTATTAAAATTAATTAAAGAGGGCCTATCAGATATTGAAGGGCTTACTGTTGACGACGATAATGATTATGAATGGGTAGATAGAGACGTAGAAGTAAGCACTGACGATGATGATGGTAATGATCTTTATCTTCCAGATACAAATTCCTTAAATGAACTTCTAGGACGAATTTTGTCTGTACTAAGTGCAATATACATTTATGCATTTAAAAAAAAAAACAAAATTGTATTTTATTATATAACACAAATAAATGATTAGTTGTATCCTTATTTTGTTTTTTAATTTCATTTTATTTTACAAAATCGCAAATACACTACCACTTATTCAAAATGTGCAACAAATTGTACAAGTCATATTTTGTTTTTGCTCACAATGTACAGTATATTGTACAAATCACACCCCCTAAAAAGAGTGACAGAATTCTTTTGAGTAAACCAGAAAATTTAAAAAAAAAATAAAAAGTATGTCTTCCTAATTTCAGATTTTTATCTTAAAAACAAAAAAGAGTGAACGAAAGGGTTAAATTATGGGATTAATTAGATGGTAGACAAAATTTAAAAAATTAAATTTGCTATTCAACAACAGAAAATTTTGAGTTTTTACATATAGAGAATAACACTTAGTTTGAAATATCGTGGATTGTTAGTTTTTGCCTATTTTTAAGAAAAATAAAATATTTAACTTTAACAGCACTTACTTCTTTTTATCCTAAATTATTTTCAAATTTCATAAACCTGTTGATTGGGCCAGTCCCAGTCTGATTGTTATATAGTAATATTCATTATGATGAGCACTAATCCGTGACTACGACGACCTTTCAACAATTATTTTAAATGATAACTATACGTAAAAATAGACTATTAAAAAGATCCTGTTTTAAATCCTGTAGCTGCATACATATGTAAATAATAATAGAAAAGCAATAAATTTAACTATGAAGGTAAATTAATTTATGTTCTGACGAAGTGGTTAAAAAGATTCTATGTTTTTTTTTTAATTTCAATTGACAGCGTTGATAATAAGTTGTTAAATTAATTAAAAGTGCCTAAAAAACTTATTTCAAAACTATATGAAGTCTAAATTAAATGCATTTGGTTTTAGAGATAAAAGAAAGTCAGCTTATTATCACTACACTGTATTATTTATGTGTTTAGGCCCAAATAGCGATGTTTTTTCGGATCAGAGTCCATTTAAACATAGTAAAATAATATAAAATTATATATAACACAATCAACTAATACCTATTAAAATCTATTTAAATTAGTAAAAAAATATATTCAAGATTATTTAATTTATTATTTTTGATTCTTAAGGAAACAATATAGTAAAAACTATTATTGAATATGATGATCTAAATATATATTCCGAACCCAAAACCGCATTAACTGATAAGATCACTATTATGTAATTATTCGGCTTTGAGTATTTATTTCAATACATCAAAGTGAAATGCTCATTAATTTGTTATTAATAATTAGTTCATTATTAATAACGATTAAGTTCCGGAATGTTAATCGTTTTTTCCGTTTAATGTCATTTAATATGTAGATAACATATTTAATAGTTATATAATCAAAGTTATGATCGTCTGTCTTTCCGTATTCTTTCATATGAAAATATTGTGGCCAATGAATTTCATGAAATTAAGTGGCACAAAAGTGATCGAACAAAATTTGATCGAGAATATATTTTATGGAATAGCATTTGATAGAAAATACATTTTATCAAATAAAATTTGAACGAAGATATATTTTATCGAATAACATTTTATAGAAAAATGAATTAGATCGAAAGGACATAATATATAACAAAAATCAACATTAAAAATACTAAAATATAAAAAAGTCAAACGAAACCTTGCAACTGTTCGTCTAATCTCTGTTACCAGGGGAACAAAATTCAGCGGCAATCATATTAGATACTAATGTATATATTTTGTTGTTTATTATCTGTAGTTTAGAGATTGCCCATTTTTAATGAATCACCCTATATATTATCCATATAAGGAGTTATAATTCTACAATTATTTTGACTGAACTCGCGATATCGCTCCTCCTACATCCATGTCTTCATATCCATGACATTTTGACCTTAAAACTCGAAACCCTCCTCGGGTATGCTTTTATGTAAAGCACCTCTATGTAGGTGTATTTATGAAAGAAGTAATAACATGGTTTTGACTTAAATTTTGGTCAGATCTGCCTACGTGTGAACATTTGTTTATTTTTTCGACACCTACGATTAGTGATAAAGTTTTTTGTGATAAATATATGCGTACGAACCTTTAAAAATAATGATTTTTGTATCCATTGTGATCGAGAATTATATAATTTGATATATTAATAAATAATAACATTTACCTACGCCAAAGAAGAAAACTACCCAGGCAGCACACTTTGGTATAAATTACGTATTTTTTTAGGTACTACCATACGTATGAATACGGTTGATGTGCTACCAAATATATTCGTGAAAATGTCCGCCTTATAAACGTCGATTACTAAGAATTTATCCACCTATAATTAAACGTTTTTACTATACGTCTATATTAGATTTATAGTTGTAGTATATTTATACGAATTCACTTTGGTATAAAATACGTTTTTTTATGTACTACAATATACGTATGGATACTGTTGATATGCTACCCAATATATACGTGAAAATGTCCGCCCTATAAACGTATATTTTTTTTATTTTTTATACGTCTAACATTACTACTTTATCTACCTTTAATTATCCTGTTTTACTATACGTCTATATTAGATATATTTGTATGATTTTTATTAATGTGTAAAATGCGTCTACCTGATATTGTTTTAAATGTATTTTAAACACAAATTAAATAAAGTGATCAAAACAAAATTTCTAAAAGAGGCCATGGAAAAATGTTAATATTTCCTAAATTATAGTTTGGATTTAATCCATAGCAGGTGTGTATACACCAGAAATAGGCATTACTCGTGTTTCTATTTTGGTTGTAATTGGCCTAAATATTTAGAAAAATTTTTTGATCACTTGTTATATGTACAGAACAACATTTAATTAAAAAAAAAAATAAACAATAAAATACTAAAAAATAAATAAATACAAAAAAATAAGCACTAAAATAGTGAATAACAAACTAAACGAAACTTTTCTTTAACTAACAAAAAATATTTCTGAAAATAAAAATCTTAGCTTAACACTTTGGATGTGTTGTATCCTAGACGGGCCTTAGCTAACTTAAGCTAATCTTGCATGGCACACCTAATCGTTCGGTCGGTTAAGTCACTTGGTACACCCCCATACCTATAATCAAAATGTAACTTAATTTCAGGTGAAATATTTTCTAAAAGTTCCGAAGTTAAATTTGAATTATTTTCTTGGAATTTATTATAAATAATAGAATCAGATGATATAATAATGTCCGAAGCCTTATTAATGTTATCTTCATTGGGAATAAAAAAAAATTGATTTGACTTTAAAGCATCTTGAACATTTTGCGCTATTTTTCTACGTAGATGACGCAGAGACAGGGTTATTTTAGACATTTTATTAAATAAAAACAACTGACTAAACAAAGGAAAATAAGTATGCTTGGAATAACTAGGTAACCTAAAAAATACGTATAAAAATAAAAGAAACAAAAGTAAGGTTATGTTTTGAAGTTTCTATACGCAATTAACACACTGTACGTACACCTATAAAACAGTAGTTGTTGTAAAATGCAACAATTATTAAAGGAGTAGCTAAATTAAAACATTAATAGAAACTTACCTATGCTTTTAATCAATATCGTAAAAGCCAGGACCTGCCTCCCACAAACCATTCCCTACACTGAACAATAATACTACACATACGCATGAGTAGAAATGAGAAAAGACCGTACCACTAGTCATCCTCCATCCGCCATCTAAAAATAGTTCCATGTGTATGGGGAATTTGTTATAAATATTACAGGTAATATAATTAAAAAAATATGGATGTAATGTAAATAAATATATCTATAAGCTTTTAATTTAAATAAACCTAAATATATACATATTATTAATTTCTGTCTACTAGTTCATCGTAAACTGGTATTATGCGTTTAAGGTGACTTATATTTAAACGTAGAATAATATAGGTATATTAAATGGTATCGACAAACAGAAGCGTTTAATTTATCTGTTAAAAAACGTTAAGTATAAAAATGGTAGATGGTAAACGTTTAAAAAATCAACCAAGACGAAATTTAAACGGAAATTATAAACGAAGAAAACATATTGTAATATAATGTAAGTTTATACGAATTTAATTTAAATAAACCTAAACGTATATTTAGGCCCAGTGTATATAAATAGTTCATCGCAAACTAAAAATATTCGTATATTGTTAACTGTATTTAAACGTAGAAAAATTTACAATTATATACCATAGGATGTATATAAAAAACATATAATATATCGTTTAAAACACGGTATGTATAATCGTAAACTGTAAACGTATACGGAATCAACCAATACCAAAATTAAACGAGTATTACGTATAAAATACGTTAGTTATACTAATGTGTGCTGCCTGGGTATGTTCAGAATATTTAGTTATGTTACTCTTTATATCTCCCAAATGACATAATAAGTATGTAAAAGTTTTAATGAACTTTGGTGAAAGCTGTAAGGTATTTCTATAATTTTCATCAATTTATTTAAACTAGTTTCAAAATGGTTAAAAAAGAAGAAAATATACTTTCTAAATCTAAAAAAGATTGCAAGATATGTTTTAGTACAACTATTAATGTTAAAATTTCAATTTATCCATAAAAAAATCAATCAACTGGATAAACATAAAAGGATATTAAATACTATTTACTTAGGCTGCAATTTAGGAAATTGCTCGTAAATATTAATTCATCTAATGGCTATAGCTATAACGGCATATTGGTAAGGGATGTAACAACACTTAGTTTACACAGAACATTGGGTGTGTCATGTCATGAAAGTGCATATACTTCGAAAGATTAAACAAATATGGGCAGGGCTTTCGTGCTAAGGGCGCTCACCCTTATAACGTTGGAATACTATTATCTAAATAAGATCATAAATAAAATTTAATTAACTAAGGAAAGTGCATTGTCATTTAGAAATGGTGTACTTACTGACTTCTAGGCATGATATACCATTTCAATATAAAAGAGCCCAAATTTAATGCAAAAATCTCCAATAAATTTTATGTGTAGTAATGCTAAAATTTTGTGATATCTTTTGCTGTACGAGTACCATATGTGAACTAAAAAACAAAACTCGTGCACACCTTTAGTTTATTTTTTGTTTTTTGGCTTTTTTTTTGTTTTTAGTAGATATAACATTATTTTGCTAATAATTGGGAGTTTATTTTATTCTATATTTAAATTCTTAACTAAATAGTTTAAAAATTTGCTCTGTAAATGGTTTATACCAGAGATAACAAGGGAGATATAACTACTCATTCATAAAATAGAATATCTATGATGCCAACATCAAATTAGTCAATTTGGTGATCAGGAGAGGAAAGACGTGATGTGTGAGGTAAGGGAGGGGATATACTGCAGGACTGAAGGCCGTACACGTTTGTTAGTCGCAGCGGAGTTTAAATAAATTGCATTGGCGTACCTCAGGAACGGGATAAATTAAATTATTTAAAAATATGTTTTTTTAACCCCGTAAAAATTTTTGTATTTTAATATAGATATATTGAGCAGTAGTACAAATATGTTTTCTGCAAAATTCGTTGAGTTTTTAATTCATTAACGATATATAAATTTAGAAGACTTTTAAAGGCATCTTTTTTTACAGATGATAGAAATTTGTATATATTTCTAATATGCACCAGAGTTTAATCGGGCCGTACAAAAGTTATCTAAATAAAAAAATTGAAGCTAATTAAAAAATATACGATAATAAATAAAATAATACTATTTCTATAAAATTTTCTGTCGCTAATTTATAAAAGTCACTGGTTCTAAATATCCAGGGTTTGTTCTTAGATCAAACAATAATTTTTTTTAGTCCACATGGATATTAGATTATCTACGTACAGAATACAAAACGAAAAAGTATGCTATTGCATTCATTTAAACGGATATATTTCATATCTATTCTAGGTAGTTCATATTTTGGTCACCCAATACAATTCTTTTTAAAAGGTTAAATAAGTGACAATTGTGTCAAACTAATCGTCAGTATATTCAATTATTGAGATTAAATATACATTAAAATGAGTTATTTTTATGTCGAATAGATAAATAGTAAATATTTTTTTTACATAAAACTAAGAGGCTTCACACTATAAAACTCAAAGAAAATAATAATGTAAATATTCTTTTAAAATCCATGTTCAAAACTATCTGCCTCAATGTGTAAACTGTTGGTATTTCCAATGAATCAATCAATCCCTTATTTATAAATAAACAATTTATATCCTATTTCCTGGAATTGTTTTAATCCTACTTTCTATATCAAAACAAAAATAGAATTCTAAACAGGTAGGTAATCAATATGTATTTATGGACATATGTTAATAATCTTTATAAATACATAGATTATAGTTTTAAGAGAGTATTTCTTTTAAATTAGGTTTTAAGTGTTTATCAAAATAGTTCATGTTAATTCTACCTGAATGCAATAGCTAAAAATTACAAGTAAAATATTTATTCCTATTTTTTTTTTATTTATGAAATTGACAGTAATGTTCTGAATTATTTCTAAAAAAAAAATTGTACCTATTTAAAATTAAGTGCTAAATATTATTTTTGCTGTTTTGATAGAATAATGTTTATCCGCTGAAACAAGGGATTTCAAAGAACTAAAATATACCGGGTGTTCAAATTAAAGTGTTACAGCTAAAGACCGCCTATTATAAAAGAAACGTATCAGACGAAAGTATTATAGTTTTGTGGGGAAAAAGTTTTGGCTAAAATCGTTTTTTATAGCTAACCATAATATGGTCAACTTTTTTTTCGTCCAGCAAAATTTTCAAGTAGCTGTTACTCAAAAAGTAAAAGTCGAACAAAAAAAATATTTCCATCAAAAGTTTCTTATTTTTTTATGTACTTTAAGAATATGAAAAAAAAAAAAAATAATGGGGTTCCAATTTAATAAACAAAGTCCATCTCGATATGGCCATAATATGGTCAGCTATAAAAAAATTAAATTAGCCAAAATGTTTCCCCCAAAAACTATAAAACTTTTGTCTGAAACTTTTTTTCTAAGATACATATTTTCGGCGGTATTTAACTGTAACACTTTAATTTGAACACCCGGTATATTTAGAATTTGTGCTTCTTAATGTGATTTACTTATTTAATTGATCCTAATGTACTGAATTATTAGTAGGTACGAAATTTTTTTTTAATTTTGTGATAAAATATTGCATGCTTTCTGCTGTTTTGGTAAAAATTTTATCCATGGAAACGCGAACCTTTAATCAAAGTCGATTGTAGATTTCTCAAGATTTTTTTGTACAGTGAAATAACAATAATTTTTTGACATGCCTAGGTACTAAAAACAAAAGTTTTGCCAAATAACATTACCTATGAAACTTTTTTCAATTAAATTGAATCATTTTAAAACCCGTTTTAAAGAGATTTAATAAAAAATGCAGAATTTTTACACAAATTCGATTTTTACATAAGATTAACTAGGTACTTTGAGATTTTTAGGAATATTCCCAGTACCAATTTTAAAATTTCGCATCTTCTCCTGTTTTGTTAAGGCTAATTAACAACCATGGTTAATTCAAAACATTAATAATACTAATAATTTAAAAATATATAAGATACTTTTCGTAATTGGTACGTCTATGATAAGTAAATTCTAACCTATAAATGCTTATATATGAAACGAAGAATTTGGGTCCAATTTGTCTTGTTTTTTACAAATTTTGCACTGTTTCACCATTTTTAAAGTTTGTATGTTAACAAAATAATGGGAAATCACTTTCACAAGAAAAAACTGAGAAAATCCGATGAACAATAACACTAAACAATCTCTACAACGCCAACTGTCAAAACAAGTTGATGGAATTATGAATGAATATTTTATATTCCGTTGTCTAAGCTCACAATAAACAACGTAATATGCCCCGCCTACAAAATACTAGCTGTTGCCACATCTCGTAAAAAATACTTGATATTTAATATACCACTAACAAGTTTTGGAATTTATTGAAAATAATTACATCTAATTTAGTGAAATTATATCTAATTTAGTTAAATTTGATATAACAAATGATTCAACATTTTTTGGGTTCAGTTGCAGTAAAATAGGTTGAATTATTTTAGCTTTTTTAATATATGTAAATAATTGTGTAAAAAAAACGAGAATAATGAAATAGGCATATGACAACAGCGGATATTATACCCTAGTGTGTCCCTTAGAATATGTCTTATTCACGACAGCACGATATTTGTAAGTAACTACATCTCCTGTTATCTCTGGTTTATACTGTTGGGCAATGAACGTTATTATTATTATTATTAGCAGCTCGGAAATAAATCCAAACAGGCACTTTAAAAAAGAAGATTTATACGCGACTGCATGCATGAATTTTCCCTAGACCTACTTTAAAAATATTTTTTGTGGGATCACTACCTATCATTTCTGTTAGTATTTACCTTTAACAAAACCACAATTACAAACTATTACATAAGAAAGTAATATATTGTTAATAAATAGATTCTTTTGTATAATTCATTAGCAAAATAATTATTAATACCTGCTGGCCGTATTTTATATGTAGTTCGAATTGCAAATTATACTTTTTGCTATACGATTATGAAAATGAAATTTTACTTGCGAAATCAAATGAGATAATCAGAACTTTAAAACAAAAACCAAGTTGCAACTCTGGTTTATCGAAGTGATTATGCATAATTGATTTCTACGGCGAAAAAACATTTTGATCTTATGAGGTATGTTACTGATGCAAGTGAAAGTTTGTTACATAAAGTGAATCGGGCGCGGCCTTAAAAATTATGTCGCCCTTTTCAATTATATATCGGTAATTAAGCAGAGTGTTTATTAACGAAAATGAACGAAATGAGACAGATAAGTTATTACCCACATTGTTTTTGCTTTTTCCTGGTTTATATACATATTTAATTAGAAAAGTCATATGATGAAACCGTTGTAGCGTAGATCGTTTTCAATTCGGCATTTCGTGACCATTTTGTAACGTTGGTTCAATTCCCGAAGAATTCTGTTTTTAATTTTTATATTTTTTATTTTGAAAAATATGAAAATTGGAAAAATAGTCGTGTTTCTTATATTTATCATAATATAATCTCCACAATATTCTTTTCGCTATTTATTTTATACTATTTTAATTATGGTTCAGAAAAAAATTGTGAGTAGAGAAGTGGGTAATCATTAATAATAAAAAAGATTCTGTTCACAGTTCAACTTATTGTTTAAAAAAAATAATAAACTAATGAAAAACATTAATGTATGTATAAAAAAAATCATACAACTGCAAAATAAAAATGAAACTTTAGAGAGGATTTCAAAAGAAAATAATATAATTATATTTAACTCGCAATACAAAGAAGGCGACGATATACTGCAGTTTACAATTAACTTATTCGAACAATATCTTGAACTACAAATCCCGGAAGAAGAATTTAGTAAACTATATACATTTAAGGACAAAAATAACGAACCTGTTATCTTCGTTAAACTCACCAGATACTTAACAAAGACCACTGTGTTAAAAAATACCAAGAAACTAAAAGGGAAAAATATATACATAGTCGAAGATTTGACAGTTGAAGAGCGAAAAGAACATAAGGTACTGGTACATCACCTAAAAGAAGCTCGAGGAAACAATCAAAAGGCCCACATATTTCGAAAAAACTTGTATATAGATGGCCAGCGGCACACATACAATGATCTAGTGCAGAAGAGTAACATACATAGTGTAAGAATAAATGTCAACGGCGACGATGAAGCAACCCAAAGTGACCAATCTTTACCTGCTGAGAAAAACTACGAAGATTTGAATTCGAAAATTCATCGAAGTAATTCCAGCTCCAGTACTAAAAGTGAAAGAAATTTAAGAAGCAGCAAAAAAGAAACCGTTTAAATCGTAGTCAATTAAGTACGTACTTTTTAGATATTTTAAACAAACTTTATTTTATTTTAATTCATGTATTGATTTTATTATTCGTTGTTAAAATACTTAGTAGTAGATTGATAATTATTTTATACTGTAATTTCTTTGTATGAAATCAATAGTTACAATTCATTATCTTTATGGATCCTTATATACGAGATTTTAAAGTAGAAAAAATATCAACATACTCTCTAAACACTGCCAATGAAGCAAAAGAAGTTTTATCTATAAATAATAGTTCTAAAAATTTTAAAATTCTTAATACCAATATTAGTAGTGTTTCAAAAAATATAGATGAGTTAAAAATTTTTCTTGAAGGACTTGGAACATCTTTTGAATGCATAGTTTTAACAGAAACTTGGCAGGTTCCGGATACCTCTTTCCTTGATATGCCTAATTACATAACCCTTTATAGTGAAGGTGGATACAATCAAAATGATGGTGTTATTGTCTTTGTAAAAGCTAACCTGTACCAGAATCATAACCAAATTCAACTAAATGAAAGTATTTTACTTAAAATTAAATTAATGGTAGGTAGACAATCTGTTGGCATTTATGCCTTCTACAGATCTCCAGCAAGTAGAATTAATGATTTTTTAGACCAACTAAATGATATATTAAATGAAGGCAATGATAACTTTCATCATAGTTTATTTATAGGAGACATAAACATTGACTTATTAAGGAAAACTGAAGATTCAAAAAATTATCTTGACATGATGAGTGAGTATGGGTTTCAATCAACCATAAATACTGTGACAAGGGAAAGAAATGGATCTAAGTCATGTATAGATCATATATTTATAAAAACAGAACAACAAAATTATGATAAACTAATACCAATCACTCTCTCTACTACAATCACTGATCATTACATAACTTTATTACAAATTGTATTAGAAAAAGGAAATGGTAATCTCATGCACAATAATAATGACAAATATTTAAAAAAAATAGATGAAACAATGTTACAAGAAGTTAGTAGACGTATTAACTGGGAAGTTGAATTATACCCAATACAGGATCTTGAATCTGTAACAAAGAAATTTATTGATTTAATAAACACTTGCATACATAAATCTACTAAATATATTAAAATAAAAAATAGTGAACGAAAAAGAAAAAATTGGATTACGAAGTCATTAATTAAACAGGTAAATGAGAAAAATAACTTATATTTATTATGTAAACAAAATCCAAATAACGACAATATGAAAAATAATTATTTAACATATAAAAAAGAAACTGAAAAGAATATAAAAAGTACAAAAAAGGAATATTATAAAAAATTAGTAGAAAATGAACAAAAATCAAGTAAAAAACTTTGGAACACGGTAAATGAAATATTAAGTATTAAAACAACAAAACAAATAAATAACATTAAAAACGAAAAAAATGAAATTGTTACAGATCCTAATGAAATTGCAAATATATTTAATAACTTCTTTGCCAATGTAGGACAAAACTTAGCAAAAAATATAAATAAAAATCCAAACTATAAAAGTAAAAAATCTACTAATAATAACTCAATTTTTCTTAACCCTACAAATATAACTGAGGTACAAAACACCATACATGGTTTAAAAAATAATAAATCTCCTGGGGAGGATGGAATAAAAGCTGAAACGTTAAAGATTATTTCACATTCTATAAGCAAACCCTTGACAGACATCATTAATAAATCAGTTGAAACAGGCTACTTTCCCTCAATTCTAAAAAACTCAATAATAACCCCAATATTTAAAAGTGGAGATACCGAAAATGTCACGAATTATAGGCCTATCTCGTTATTGTCATCAGTTAGCAAAGTTTTTGAAAGAATTTTAAAAACTAGACTAAATGCCTTTTTATCCAAATATAATCTGCTGTCAACATCGCAGTATGGGTTTAGAGATAATAAATCTACACAAGATGCAATACATTCTTTAACAAAAACCATCTATGAATCTTTAGACTCAAGCACTCCATCTATAGCAGTTTTTCTGGATTTAAAGAAAGCCTTTGACACAGTGGATCACTCCATACTTCTAGATACACTGGAAGATATGGGTGTACGAGGTACAGCGCATAAGTTGTTTAAAAGTTATTTAACAAACAGAAAACAGAAAGCAAAATTTAAAAATATAATTAGTGGAGAGGTAGAAATCACGTGTGGCGTACCTCAAGGGACGGTGCTGGGGCCGTTGTTATTTGTAAGTTATTTAAATAATTTATTCATACAGGATACTATCGGTAAAATTATAAGCTTTGCGGATGACACTATAATATATTATACGAGTAACAACTGGTACAATCTAAAATTAAGCATTGAAAAGGATCTTAATAAACTCAAAGACTGGTTTGATAGTAGATTACTTTCAATCAATTTTGAAAAAACTCTATACATACCTTTTAGTAGCTATGACATATCTTTGCCGGAATACAGTCTTAAAATCCAACAAAACTTTTCAATAAAACCTGCGAAAAAGATCAAATACTTAGGGATATATATAGACAATCATCTCAGATGGGACTATCACATAGATTATTTAACAAAAAACTACGTAGTATTTTATTTAAATTTAAACAAGTTGTAGGATTTTTGGAATATAAACATAGAAAAATTCTATATCATAGTTTGGTTGAATCACATCTTCATTATGGCATTATTGGTTGGGGAGGGGTATCAAGAACTTACCTTCGTGCACTTGAAGTCTCTCAAAAACGGTTTCTTCGAATAATATTCAATAAAACAGCAAGACATTCAAGCAATCTTCTCTATAGTGAATCACAAATGTTAGATATTAGGCAATTATATAGTATCCAGCTAGGGTGTCAACAGTACAAAAACAAAAATGAACTTACCAGATTAAGCCATCAATATCAAACAAGAACAAAACACTTACACTGTATACCAATAACTTCGAAATCTGTAGGACAAAGAAGCTATGTATATTTAGGTCCAAAACTGTTCAATTACTTACCACAGAGAATAACAGAGGAAACTTCTTATAAGAGCTTTAAAAAGCAACTTACACTCTTCATAAAAGAAAGTGAAAGAACAGATATTCATAAAATAATAGAGAGTTGAACAAGAACAAAATAGAAAATAAAAAATAAAAATTTTTCTCTTAGTCTATTCTTTCAATGATTTTAATTAATATTTTATGTAGCCTAGTAAATAAAAAAAAAAAAATATATATATATATAAAAAAAAATTAAAAAAAAAAATGTATAACTTAAAATTATTATATATTTTATCAAGTTTTTATTTAATGCATTTCTAATATATGTATTTAAATATGTTCTTTTAATAATCATATTTTTTTACCACAAACAAGTATTTATAATACTTCAGTGGATATTTTTAGGTTTATTCATCCAATTGGATTGATTGTATGTATTTTTAATTATTGTATATATTTTTTTATTATGAATAAACATTATTATTATTATTATTATTATTATTATTCTAATATTTTTGTACCTAATGTTATTTTATCTTTATTATCCTATGAAATTGTTTAAATGCAATCACAATATTTTTAATTTGTAAAACGCTTTAAAAATTATTCAATAAGGCATATAAAAAAACAAATCTAAAACCAGCTACACCTTGACGTAACCTTTATAGCCAGATTTTCCAGTTTTACATTTTTTTGATAAATTTATTTTGTGGTCCTAGGAAAAATATTGTACATCACTTGTGTGAAAGTGATTTTTCACACTTTTAATGTAGTATACTATTTCATTCTCCATTTAAACCATAATTTAGATATTTACTTTTATTACTTTGGTTTGAATGTGTTTATTTAATTGCCACAAAATACCCTGTTTTTTCGTAGCCGTCAGGGAAACGAAACCACAATTTAACAAAAGACAAAACAACACACGCAAATCCATTATCGCCGTTAGGCAAAATAGTGATAAATTTTCTATAATATCTTGAAAGTAAGGAGGGAAAACAAAATGCAACAATAAACATACTGCATTGAGCGTTTGAGTGCTAAGTTTTCCCCCAAGAATGTCCAGCCTCGGCCAGAGATGGGAAGAAATAAGCAAATAAATATTCGCCAAATGAAGATGTAAATTATCAAACTTAAAAGTTGAATAAAGTATTTTATTATTATTAATATTATTGTTATAAAATTGTATTATTTTTTTATATAGTTAACTGAGTACAACTAAAATCTCTTTGCATACTTGTGACACTGTATTTACAGATCTTCTTACTAGAATTTAATGTCTTTAAAGAAAATCCGGACGTGGCATAATACCAATAGTCAATTTTATATGATGAAATTCTTGTGGATATGTCTTTTAGCAGTTGAAAGAAAAAAGCTTTAGTACTTCCTGCGAACAGCGTGAAAAGTCACAATAAAGTCCTTTGTGCACAGTTTCTTAATGCCACTTTGAAGTTGATTTTGTAAGCAAAACTCAAACAGTGGCGTCGAATAATATATTATTATTATTTAACTTTCTGGATTTGGATATTACCTATATAAAAAATCTGATGTGTCCAACACATGACTTTCCTATCTAGTTATTACAGGCTTTTTCCGGTTATTTTGTACAACCTATTGCAGCATCTCTATAAATGTTTAGAGGATAAACTAAATATATACATTGTCCACATACATCTACCGTGAAACGTTTTTCTATAGATATTCATTGAAAATGAAAATACTGAAAAATTTAAATTTAGCACTTTTCCTACAATTTTTCCATTACGGTCCATTTTAAAAAAATCATGTATGAACAAATATTATAGAGATCGATATCGCAAACAACTTTTATTTCAACAATTTTCATAAAAATCAGAATTTTGCACATTTTGTCAAATTTTTCGAATACGGACCATTTCAGGAAATTTTTACATAAAGCAAAAATTATAGATAATAATATTAGAAGTAACTTTTATTTGAACAATTTTTTTCTCCAAACATAAATAACAGATATATTCCATAAAATATAAAAACGGCCTCTCATAAAGTACCCCCCCAGATGTTCCGACTTTGTCCAAAATCTAATCATTTCACGTCAGGCCGAAATAAAACTTAAGTTTAAAATTTAATGTTTTTTTCTTTATCCGTTTTTGAGTTTTCTTCAAATTTCGAAATTTACACATTTTCTCAAATATCTCGAATACGGTCCATTTTAGAGAAATTATCTATAGAATAAAAATTATAGAGAATTATATTACAAACAACTTTTGTTTGAACAATTTTTATAAAAAAAAATATTTTTTTACATTTTGTCAAATTTCGCGAATACGGACCATTTTAGGAAAATTTTGTATATAACAAAAATTATAGATAATAAAATAAGAAGTAACTTTCATTTGAAGAATTTTCTTCCGCAAACGTAAATAACAGATATATTACATAAAATATAAAAATGACCACCCATAAAGTACCCCCCCAGATGTTCCGACTCTGCCCAAAATCTAATCAGCTCATTAGACGGTGGAACAAAGCTTAAGTTTAAATTTTGGTGTTTTTCCGTGTATCCGTTCATGAGTTATGCGTTATACAGACACACACACACACACACACACACACACACACAGACACACACACACACAGACAGACAGACATCATCGCGAAAATAGTCAAAACGGATTCAGGGGACCTCAAAACGTAAAAATCCGTCGAAAACTCGAGGTCGAAAAAAATCATGATTCCTATACTTTCCTTATATCTGTATACAGATAGGAAAGTAAAAAATATGTGCTGAAGAATAATCATTAACAAATATTTTTATGGAAGGAATCTGATACAAGTATTATTGACATTTAACATTACATATATCAATAAAACGTATAAAAATGCAATAAAATACAACACCTATAAACTAAACGAGATAGAGTGGGTGAGTTCTCCAGATGTTAGAAATGTAAATGAGTTCACAAAGGTCTCATGGCCTACGTAGACTTTTCTCTAAAAATCACTCGCACCACCTGTGCTCGTTTGTTTCAGTGAGCAGCGAAAAAATCAAAGACGGCTGGGTGTAACTTTCATGATCTATATTGTTTATAGAAATATATATGTGAAGTGTATCAAACAATTAATATAATTTTAATTAATATACATAAATAAAAAAGATATGTAGGCGATAAATATGTAATTATTTAGAAAACCTTCTTTTTTGACTTTTTTAATTTAGTTAATTTATAAACAACAGTATTTAAATATGATAAACTGTAGAATTTTGTTTATTCGTAAAAATAAATTTCACATTTATTCAACATTTTTTTTTTCTAAACCAACATATTTCTATACTGATCACAGCCTACTTAAGTAATAATAATTCTTTTTAAGTAATTATTATTACTGAAGATTTTTGTGAAATTAAAAGTTAAATGATTTGATTAACCTTTCTGTAGGAACCGAAACGATCTTTGCTCTCAATGTGATTAAAAGTTAATTGTACTCTGTATAAGGTGCCACACCAGCCAACTGCTTAACTTTTATAAACTGTTTAATAAAAACTTTAATAAAGTCGGTACTACTTAGTTCTAACAAAAAATTTTAACTCATTAAATTATAATACTTCCCAACTCTGTATTCTTGTTTATTATGAGATTTAAAGATTCAAAAATTTAAGCGAGAAACACGTACACCTTTTTATATTTTTAAGTCATTAAACTTTTTTTTAATAATAATTAAATCATAAAATTTACGACTTTTACTAATTTATTAAATAAAATAGACAGTGATACACAAAATTAATTCCAGATAAATGTTCTTCGTTATAATAACTAAATAGCAAACGGTTTCGGTCTTAGGGCCATCAACAGTACTAAAAGCAAAGAAAAACAATTTTATACAATGTGTTGTGTATAAATAAGCAAAATAGTACAAACCTATGTAACGTAAATAAATGGTTTGAAAGTACAATGAAAAAAACTTCTGAAGGAATAATAGACTTCAGATAACTAATGACACTTCCATATTAACGAAGACTTTTATGTGCGAGGAAATAAGAATTTTTTTATTAAATATTAGGGTTGAAAATTTAATAAACAATAAAAGTTCTTAGTTAAAAACACCTACTACGAGTATATTTAAAAGTATGATCTCCTATTTTTTAGAAGAAAAACAGCTTTTTAAATGCGAAGAAGAAAATGAATTGCAACTGAATCAGGCAGTAAAAAATGGAAAAATTAGAATACTTCAAACTAGATGTCCCTCAAATGATAACAGTAGCCGTGTTTCCCGTATAAGTAATGTTATGGGTACAAAACAGCAGTACGAATAGAACATATGGTACCCTGGAATGGTGAAAACATAACTAATGGTTGTACTGGACTAAAAACAGTTTTTGGTTGGTTTTAAAACAGCTTTGGGTTCTTTTAAGAAAATAAAAATAGTGCGGAATATTTTCTATTAAATGATGAGAGTAGATATATATTTTATGGTTTGAAATAAATAAGCACAACTGGATTATAGACAGGTGAGTAATTATATAAATTAATTATTATTTTATATTAATATAAATGATTTTAGGTAGTTTGAAAAGCAATCACAAATCGAAGATAATCTGAAGATTTAAAAGCTTGATGAGCTTCTTTTTGGTACCCATGTAAAGCAATGAATTAAGTTTAGTAATTGCTGTAAGAACCTACGGTAAGATGTAGTTTATTTCTAGAAATAAATAGTCAATAAATAATACTAATAAAATTAGATTAATTGGTACAATAAATTTTATAAAACCAAAGCAAATAGTAGATGAACGTCACCAATCGGGTGAAAAGACAAATACATACAAAAAATGATTAGGTATAAATAAGGTTAGTATTTAGATATTATTCTTAGTAGTTTTTCTAGGTCTTCTGGCTGTTGATCATGAGTTGAGTCTCCAGTTATTTTAAATTCAAAGAGATGGACTGGTTGGATTCCTCCACTAGCTTTATTTGGTGTCTTTAAACAATTCGGTGTCTAAAAACCTCCGAGTTCCAGTCTAGATATAGTAAAATCAAAAATTAAACTTCAGATTGAAATTTGAATGGAAATGATATTAAAAATCAGTATAGGATTGAAAGTGAAAGTCTGCATAAGAGACCTAAAAATATATTTCCAAAATTAGGACGATAGAAAGTTTAATAACATTATTTTTTTATAGGGGTTATTCCTTAAAAAACTCACCTTGGATGATGGATGGCCACAAAGGGGCTTCAAATGAAGTAAGTTAATATAAAACAAAAGATGAAAAACTCTAAATATTCGGAACTTTTATCCACAATGTTGAAATTATTGTTTAATATTAACACAAAATCTTTTAATTCACTAAATATGAGATTTTTCGAAGAAAATCCGTAAAATGCGGGCACGCATCTTTCTCAGAAAATGTGCTTAATGCA
Source organism: Psylliodes chrysocephalus (assembly GCA_927349885.1). Lineage (NCBI taxonomy): Eukaryota > Metazoa > Arthropoda > Insecta > Coleoptera > Chrysomelidae > Psylliodes > Psylliodes chrysocephalus. Next base: position 30,659,017 of record OV651825.1, read on the forward strand.
AAAAAAAGACAAGCACCACTGTTTTGCTAATATTTGCCGCAAATTTTAGGAATAAATTAATTGTTTTAGTTGGTATCCTGTTTTCTTCTTTCAATTGATTTAAGAGAAATTACTGTTTTAAGAATTAATGACAAATCAAAAATTAAAAGAAGAGACAAGGAAGAATATGACAATTCTTAGACAAGGTTATATTGGTTTGTTTACAATATTTGATTATTTCTAATTTTTATTTTTTTAATTTAGAAATGAAACATGGGGGAACCAACCAGCCAAAATCATTGGATTCTTCACGAAAAACAGCATATAAAATTTATAGTTATACAAATATATTTTAGTAAATAAAGTTAATTTGTTTTATTTTGACTCTTAAATCGCATGGAAATAATTAAATTTAAATATTTTTATGATTAAAAATATGATCATAAAAAAAGGTAACTAATATAAATTTTAAATATATAACTCAGTAAGGTACTTTTAGCCCGTAACATGGTCTACTACATGGTTCTTTTAAGGCAAGGAAAAATAAGTCGTTTTACTGGCCTCACAATCCCAATCGGCAAACTAGTATTTTATGTAAAATTAAATATCCTCCAGTTCCAATATCTCAACGTTTGTTTTCTTTAAAAGATGATAAGATATCTAAATTAGTTTAAATAATATACCTAGTATTTATTATACTTCCTATATTTTCCATACCATTTATCAATGTTGAATATTTTTCTGGAATATATTTTTTTGTTAATATGCTCAAATATTTTTCCAAATTACTTTCTGTTGATATGCTTAGAAATATTTTTTTCAGACAACATTTTTTGTTAATAGTTTAATAGTTTAAATTTTCTTCTAGAATATATATTTTGTTTATTTAAAATCGTGTTAAAATTAGCTTTTCCCTGTTTCTAACATTTAAAAACAAAATTATGGTGATGTTATTATTTTTTGTCATTTTGATGAAGCTATGAATAAAGGGTTATAAACAATCTCCAGTCAGCTAATTAATATAGTTCACAAAACGGATTTTATTCTATAATATCAAAAGATGTTTTAATTACATGATTAGATTGCTAAAAAATTGTACCAAATTAACACCGTTTAATTTTTTTGGCTATAAGTTATTTAAACAGCATTTTATTAGATAAATTAGATTTTAAGTACGAATTAACATGTTTTAATATATTACGTCATTATTCAAAAAGGGATTTGCGTCCACTGCATTACTTTATTTAGCCGTGAAAAAGCGTCATCATAATCATGAAATTATTGACATGTTCAAGAAAAAAATCAATAATTCCTTTAAAATAAAACAAATCAAGCTCGGCTGAAACATGATTCCCATAGCTTAAGCATGTACTTAAGTCATAAGAAAGAGACAATTGCGTTTAACAAGCTTTTGTTTACTGTTTTCCCAAAAACGCTGAAAAATGCCCACACCCTCTCTAACATAACCCCCAGATGCTTCGACTATGTCAAAAATTTAATCAACTCGTCGTAGGACATTAAAATTTACGTTTAAAATTTTGTATTTTTCTTTGTGTCCGTTTTTGAGTTATCTACAAAATTCTAAATTTCCTATTTCCTCAAATATCTCGAATACGATCCATTTTAGGGAAATCATATTATAGTAACAGGAATTAAATAGAATTATATCACAAGAATTTTTTGTTGGAACTAATTTTTTAAAAATTCGAATTTTGTACTTTTAGACAAATTTCTCAAATACAGCATTTTAGGAAAATTATGTATATACAACTTTTATTTTACGAAATTTTTTCTTCAAGTGTAAATAATAAATATATTCGATTACAAATAATATTATAAATAACTAGATGTACCCAGAATTATATTATTATATAACTTAAAATATGTGGAGTGAAATAATCTAAATACATAAATCAACAAATTCAAGTGGCCGCCGTTTAATATAATAAATGAATTGGTATAATATATAAGTAAGTACCTAGCTATACAGTGATGTTTAGATCAGTAAGTATGTACTCTGTGAACTTAGACAAATAACTGATTTATCTTTGTAAATAAATAATGGCGTCTTGCAAGATTAATCCAATGCAATGAATAAACAAACCATAGACAGCAGACAGTTTTCCATTTCAATTAATATAATATCGCAATATAGTTCTCAATTCCCAATTGAGCCATACGATTTTGTTTCTGGAGTAAGAATATTTTATAATTAAGCTTGGTTTACAACATGTTTTTTACTTTCCTATCTGTATACAGATATAAGGAAAGTATAGGAATCATGATTTTTTTCGACCTCGAGATTTCGACGGATTTTTAAGTTTTAACTATTTTCGCCATAATGTCTCTGTGTGTGTCTATATGTGTGTCGCATAACTCATGAACCGAAAAAACAGAAAAACACCAAATTTTAAACTTAAGCTTTTTTCCAGCGTCCAATGCGCTGATTAGAGTCGGAACATCTGGGGGGTACTTTATAGGTGGTCATTTTTATATTTTATGGAATATATCTGTTATTTATATTTGGAGAAAAAAATTGTTCAAATAAAAGTTACTTCTAATATTATTATCTATAATTTTTGCTTTATAAAAAAATTTCCTGAAATGGTCCGTATTCAAGAAATTTGACAAAATGTGCAGAATTCTGATTTTTATGAAAATTGTTGGACTAAAAGTTGTTTGCGATATCGAGCTCTATAATTTTTATTTATACATGATTTTTCTAAAATGGACTGTAATGGAAAAATTGTTGGAAAAGTGATAAATTGAAATTTTTCAGAATTTTCGTTTTCAATGAATATTTATAGAAAAATGTTTCGAGGTAGATGTATGTGGTAAATGTATATATTTAGTTTATCCTCTAAACATTTTTTTTTATTATTTTGCCCTTTTTGTTGCATGTTTTTTAGTTATGTGCACTTGGGTATAAATATTTTGTTTCTTATTTATAGAGCAAATACTTATTTTGTTATTAAACAGATGTTTTTTAGTTTTATGTACATACTCTTATATATAGGCATTATTATTTTGTTCCTTATTTGTAGTGAAAATACTTATTTTGTTATAAGACACAGATTTTTTTAGTTTCATGCAGAAATTAGTGCTAAGTTTTTTATAAAACATTAAAGTTTTCTTTTTAAATATTTTTTTAATTTCACATTTAGACCATTAAAGTAAGTTACAATTAAAACTACTAAGCTTTATGGATATAAATGTTAATTTTGGTGGTGTGTCATAATTAAAACCAAAAAGTGTCACAAATAGAATTTTTGTAGGGTAATTATGATACCTGACATTGTTTAAAAAAAAAATCAAATTCCAAAAAATGTATACATATTTTCCAATGAAAGCATTATGTGTATTGAATGCAATAGCTTTACCGCGGCAGTCCCCGAGTGCCACACGTATTTTTTTTAATAAAGAATTGCACTATTTGCTATCAAATGAAAAAAGAGTAATTAAATTCCGCAATTATTTAAAACAAACATATGTCAACAATTTATTAATATTCCAACCAAATATTTGGGCAAATAGTGCAGATTTTTGAAGAGGACTACTAACGCATGTGAAAGTTTTCATTCGCATTTTAATATAGCTCCTTTTATAAAGCACACACCAATATAATGCATTTTACACGTGTATTGTTAGATTTCCAAGTAGAGACTTATTCAAAAATGCGGTCAGCTAACAAAAATTAGAAAAAAACTAAAAAAAATGTCCAAACGAAAGTCAACACAATACAAGAAAATATTGAAAAATAGAAAAATAAATCTATTTCGCGGTTTATGTTTGTTAAAATAATGTCATTTAAAAATCTTCCCAATGTCTAATTTCATTTTACCTGTAAAGCTTTTATTATATTTGTTTTTCAATTAACTGTGTATTGCAATTTTGTATTCTTGTGGTTTTTTATACTAAGTAATTTTATACTGTTATTTTTTTTTTTTTTTTTTTTTTTTTTAATAAATTCGAATATTTTCAAAAGTAATTTTTTTTATATTATTTCATATTTTTATTCATGTATCTATGTAGCTATGTAAGTACTACAAATAGTAAACAATATCAACAATGTTTTGGATACCTACATTGATAATATCTTAATCGGATCGGAGAGACCCTCTAATGATTTAGGAACCTAATCTCTAAAACTGTAATCCGTGGCAGAGTTCTGAAACCCCGGATGACATTACTGCCCATTTACTAAATGCAATTCTGACTTAGGGGTCTATTCTGTAACAATTCCTTTATATTTAACGGCATTTAAAAATATTTTCTTCTTTACTTCTGTCATTATTTAAACGGATCTTTTAAATATATTAGAGGACTATCTTAAAGAAATCTGTTTAAATAATGACAGAAGTAAATTAACGATTACGAACATATTTTTATAGGCCGCCAATATTTTTAAAGGCCGTTAAATATAAAGGAATTGTTACAGAATAGACCCATTTGATAACAAAATTTATAATAACATAACATAATCGTTCTTAATTATCACCGGCTACTTCCATAGAGTACGTAAGAGTACAGAAAGCAAATTTTACCAACAATAATTCTTCTTTGCTAGAAAAATTGGCGGTCCATTAATTTTTTATCATTTCGTACAATTTTTCATCTTCACTTTTAATGAATATGTTTTTTTAAAACGTAAAACTGACATAGAGCAAGCATTTTTGTCAGAAGTCCTTCGATTCAGAACTATCAATACACATTAAACTTAGTAGATCACCAGAACTGTGATACTGAAGTGATTGAAAAACGCTAGTGATGTTAAAATCTCAGTTCTATATTTGATCAAAGTTCAGGTGAACGAAAATTAAAACTGTGATTAAAAAACTAGCCCTTAGAGATTTTCTAATAGTGCAACTTTTAAATTCGAAACTTTATCCCTTAAAATTATTTTTTTCAAAAGAAAAGACTTGTAGGTATTTCGTGCAAAACTTTTTAATTAATAAATGCAAAGCGCTTTCGGCATTGAACCATCATCAGTGCTTATTGTCCACAAACATATCCAACAAGTTCTTAGTCATCCTCGCTCCCAAAATTAGATATTTCAGGATATTCACAACTTGCTAAATCATAGTTATTACTATTAGTAATATTTTCAAATTTAAATTGCTTTAAAAATTCTTTTTTATTAATTTTGTTTATCGTGTCTAAATTACGTGCACTCAGCTGGCAACTTTTTTTGGTTATTTTAATTATTTTTTATTCAACAAAATTATAAATCTATTCGTAAAATCATCTTGCAAAAAACCAATAAAATGTATTTTAATATTAATGATTATATTGATAATTATTAAAGTAAAACTTACCTTGACAGTTCAAAAATAATCCAAATATATAAGAAAAATGTTCACTCAAAATTCAATTATTTTTAAATAAGGGGCAAGGGCGCCTTATTTACGCGATCGCAACACACTCTCATATTTAAACGCTCGGTACACCAACTATCTCGTACGACGGTTCACGGTACAACTAAACTATAAAATAAACACGCTGAACGCTGTGCACGCTGCAGCACCACAACTACGTGCTCTCAAGTCTTGATTCTTGATTGAAAGCTGCCAGCATGCGATGCGAGTAAGCACAAGAGAGCACAAGTATCGTGGGTGCAGACCACGCCAATGACAAACGGAGATAGGTGTACAATGCACTCTAGGTAGATTATGGTGGTTTATGCCATGTCTAGATGTATTTTGTATTCACTTGGAGCCCATTGTTTTTATTTATTATTATGACTATCTTCTATTGTTTTTCTCTTAGAGGCAATTCTCACACTTTCATTTTGCGAGGTTCAATTAATTATTAATAAAAGATTAATTGTAGGGTATGATGACATGGGGTGTCGACACTCGACAAATATGGTAGTATTAATTAAAAAATGTTAATGAGTTTTGAGTAAGTCATAAGTAGTTTAAAGTACAGATACATCAAAATTTTAAATTTTGATTCACCATTTTTCTATTAGATTTTTTTGCTCGATTTTGTAATGATGCATTAAGAGTCCGCTACCGAGAAACACTTTGCCGATGCTGACATAACCTGAAATTCTAAAACCAGTCTCGGAGGCGTGGCTCCTTTATTCGGAAAGGTGTAAAAAGCATCCAGCCCAAAATGTACTTCGCGCGATTGCAAATATAATTTTAACGTTTCTATAGTAGGACGGAAAGCCCGGTCTAGGATGCATAAAAAAACTGAGGTATAACCAAATTTGACCTTTACTATTTGAAAAAATATGTTTTATTACATTGAAAATGGAAATTGATGACCATCTTTATTGGACAAAACAAAAGATATAGGCAAAAAAACAGAAAAAAAACTTTTTTTGTTAACTTTGAACACTTAACTTTTTAACTTTTTTGCTAAAATAGTTAAAATAACAACTTTTTTGTTTTATTCCTTATTCAATTTACTTTTTTTTGGTATATTTGTTTTTTGCAAAAATGTTGTAAACTATATGAAAAAACAGTATAATTTAAAAAAAGATAACAAATTGACTCACCTTGCCATAACTTTCTTATGCAAAGAGCTATTTAAATGTTTTTTTTTTAAAAAACTGTGGAATTTAATGAGCTGCATTTTGTCTCAATTAATACGTGGTCTATTTTTAATAATAAAACCTGTAGCGGCTTTTAAACGTCGGGGCGAATGCCTCGGCCGTTGAATTGATAGCGGTTTTTTCCATTGTGATCGACGCTCCTCTTGTTGCACAAACTCTCGCAGTGATATTTTATATCAAAATTTTCGTTAGTTATTTGCACTGGAGCGAAGATAAATCGTAAGTCATTAATTTTCTTCCAAAAAATTCTAGTACTTTAGAAAAATAATAGCTAGGTAATTGTGGCATAATTTTATTATATTATTAAATCAAACTTTTAACAAACAAAACAAAATTAAAACAAATTATAGAAAAATGTAGAGTCAACAGGATCTTCAGTTTCAGTTGTATTAAATAATTTTGAACAGTATAACACTAGACATGTAGATTAACATGTAATTATTACGTACTATGATGAAAAATGTTGCAAAAATATAGTTTTCAATTAAATGGATAAAAATATTCGGAGAATTTTATTAACAATTAAAATATCTATACAGCAGTATGTATAAATATTGTACATGTCGATTACATTTTTACCAGAGAAACATTTTACAATATTGTTAATAAGTACACAAATAAAAAATTACTCTAGCAAATATTAACACTGATCTCATACAAAGTATAGTAAATAGTACTAACTATTAATTCTATATATAATACAAATTTCAAAGATATAGCAAGACTTACATTTCTAAAAATGTAAATTTAAGTCCATTTTCAAAAAATGAAGAAGAAAATAAGAAAAATCCCACTATGAATAATTTAGAATACATCATTTTCAAAAACCAGTTTTTGTTTAAACATTACTATATTAACCACCACAGGTACTTTCATATTATGTATCACACTTTTTAATGGGATAAGTCGTCTGGAAGCTATTGTTTTTTAGGATTTTCAAGGACTTTCTGCTTCTTAATTTTGTGATCTGGTTTACTGGTTTGGATTTTTCTCTTTCCTTCTTGACTGTTTTTCCTTTCTGCGCATTTTTCCTGGGCATCTAATATGTACTGAGGATCTCTGATTTTCATACTTCGGGGGTGTCTTGGATCAATAATTTCTGGTAGTAGGCAATTGTAATAAAACATTTCTAATTTTTTTAACATTATATTTTTAAAAAAAGATTCATCTTTATGTACTTTCAGGCACACAAAATCGTGTAACGTCCATACTACAAAGTAACAGGTCGTTTTTTCCCAGATATTGAGTTGCCCTTGAACTTGATAAAAATAATTATGATTTTTGTTAAGTTCAAATCCATCTCCTGAACTTTTTAAATACACAATTAACCGACTTTCTACTGCTTCTTTAATTGTTGTATTTCTCGCTGAGTAGGGGCACTTAATTTCTAAAAGACTATCATTGGATATAATTGCGTCTGGAGAAGCTCCTAAAAATGGCCACTGACTATTGATAAAAATTCCGCAGTCTAAAATCTTTAAATTGGGATATTTTCTTTCAAAGACCCCTTTCGCTCTATCTTCGTTATTTTTGCCCCAAGCAGTCGCTTTTGTACAAATATTTTTATACAATATATTTTGAACTATTGAATTACAGCCTGTTGTTTGACGCATTTTACAAACTTGGCCAAATGTGGATGCAGTTAAAATTTTCTTTCTTATTTGCAGCCATTCTGCAGAGTCTGCTTGTAGTTTTGTTCTTTTTTCTAGTTCAACAAATTCTTCTTCACTCTTTTCTAAATCAGCTATATATTGTTTCTGTAGTGCATCAAAAGTAGCCTTATCAATATCTGGTTTTTTGCATTCCTGTCCATAATTTGTATCTGTAGTAGAAAATATTTGTTTACGCCTTTTCAATCCCTTTTTTCGTTCTGATTTATTTTTTAATCTAGTTTCATGATTAAATATATTAAAATGTGCATTACGTCCATGTAGCAAATGCTTGTAAACAGTAAACAGCGGCCTTCTGGTGTTTTTAGCAATAACGGCAGTAAAACATCTACCTTGGTATGATCTTCTTTGGGTGTAATTTACCCTTTTACCACCTACTTTTTGTGCAATCATGGCATTAAACTGCTCCACCAAATTTGTGTCGACATTCTCTAATAAGCTTCTAGAATGCCCAGCCAAGAATCTACATACTTCGTTAATTTTTTCGTCTAGTTTAAAAGTTTTTAAATCAGACATGTAATTGTTCTTATCGGCTTCTGTTTTACTACAAAAATATTTTAATTTATTACAATTTCTGTGCTCCCCAAATATGTGGCTAATACTATTTAAAATATCTTGACGAAGACATTTAATTTTTTCTTCCTCGGTATTGCTTTGTTCTGTTTTTCTATGTGCAATAGCTTTCGTAACAGCTGTTCTTGCCTTTAAAATATTATTATTAATCACAGTTTTTAAACTTCCCGGAACTCCTCTTGTTTTTGCAATTTCTCTTAATTTATTGCAATAATTGCGCAATAAATGATTCCGGCATTCTATTTTTTGTACTACACATGTTGGATAAGGACGACTATCTATAATTTTTTTGTAGCAACTACTGTCACCATCCGCTATCATTTTATTATATATAATATTATACATACCAAGACTATTACGAAACCCATCAGCAATTATATTTGCTTCCATGCTAGTAGATGAACCTGAATAATTTTTATAACAAACATGTTTGGGTACTTCAGATTTTTTATTTGTATATTGTTGACATATGCAGCAGTATTTATTTTTAATACCAAGATATAATATTTTGCCTGTTTTTGCTCCTACAATTGCTGCAGCTCCAGATAAAGAATTATAATTTCCGCCGCTCCTGTAGGATCTTTTTGCCCAACTACCATCACATACAACTGTTATCATAGCTGTTCCATCTTTATCGACTTGACCATTCTCAATGGCTAGTTCTCTTTCCTCCGCAGCTGCTGTCGCCATTGTTTCCCAAGCAGTTTCTTCCCATGCGTTGCAAACCTCATCATGAAGTTTCTGGTATAAACCTAACCCAAATGTTGGAATGTTCATTGCATTGCTAAAATTTTTTATCTGGCTATATCCACCTCCTACATTTATTGCATCGATCGATATCTCAGTAACTAGATGTAGGAAAAATGTCAAAATTTGGACACTTGCTAGTTGTCGTGGGTCCTATTTAGCTAAAATGTTTGAATGTATTGGGCACCATCGGTTGTACCGCAAATAGATCTTAAGTGGCTTATTTTAAATACGACACCCTAATATTTTTGGAATTACTCAATATTTTAGGCACATTATTTGAATTATGTCTTATACCTAGGTCTAAGCGTTTCTGACATATTAGGGTTATAAAACGTCATTTTTGACACAAAAATTTAAATGTGTCAAAAACGCTTAGACTCGTGGTGTTTTTTACTGGCACTGACACTGAGTGTTTTCTCACTTTCTTCTTTTCCGTATTGATAGACAAAGATACATGTATAATCAGTGTGCATTGCCGGTGCCAGTGAAAAACACCATTAGGTTTATGAAATTTTTTCTACATCTGGTTTCTGAGATATCGATCCACCCTATATATATACACAAAATGTTTAATACCCTTAAGTTTAAAAAGAAATGACCTAAAAGTTTTGTCTACTTACAAAATATGAACCTGGTTATCAACCGAATTAACGACGACATCTTTTGTTAAATACGGAAGACCTGCACGTCTGGCTCTAAAGAAAAAAGATACACATAAAGTAACTGTGACATTTCTACATTAAATTGTAAATATTTTCTCTTAGAATACAGATATTAATTGGTCGGATTAAAATGCTTTTAAATTTAGTTTCTTTATAATCACAGAGTAAAGCCAAAAATACTTTTAATTTTTTCTCTTTTCGCAATATAGGTTTGTAAACCAAAATAACTCTTAATAAACTAATTCAAAATAAGCGGAAATAAATTGGTACTCAGATACTTACAAATTATATTTTTCAAGATTTCTATGCTTCTTTCTCTTCGCACTTAAAAAAAGTCCTGTTTTTTTACTTATTCTGAGATCTCTTTCCATATTTTGCTTGTCTTTTTCACTAATTAACACTACAAAAATCACCGTGACAACAATAAAAAACTACCTTCACTTGTGTCTCAAATGCCGTACGTAGATGTACTAAACAACAGCGAACTGAGAGTACATTGTGAGTACATTCAAAACAAGTCAATACTTGAATGGAACACGTGTGTATCTAGGGAGGGGGGTACATATGACTTACTGAAAATCGCAGCCTAATTTCTTCTTTCTCATGTGTATTAATTGGGAGAACTCAAATGGTATATTTCAAGTAGCGAGCCAAGTCTGCATTTCAACTAAACGCTATTAACTATTCTAAAAATATCTCGATTTTTGTGATAAAACAATAGGCATAAATACAATTTGAACGAATTCCACAATAATTACATAAAATCAATTTTGTTTTAGCATCACAAAATAGTATAAAAGGCAATTTCTTTATTAAAAACTAGAATAACTATTTACTATTTATAAATCTGAGCTCCGGTCCTGCAACGCCAGCGTGTATCAAGAGAGACAAGGAGGGACACAATAGAACCGAAATGAATGATTGATGCAGGTTAAATTTAAATTTTATGCAGAGGTCGACAATTAATCTAGTATTTTTCTTAAATTTCGACTAATTATGACAAATTTTGTACCAAATAAAAGATAAAGAATAGACTTTACCTCGGGTAATAATAGATTTTTTAATTTTGTCTTAGTTTGTCCTGGATGCATTTTTAAATGTTAACAAAGAAAACCATTTAATTGGAAAATTTCAGACTCGTTTAAGATACTAAAAAAATTCTAATCTAATTTTTTATTACTACTCAAGGAAAGACCTGACCTTTTGCATATTGGAGGTTTTTAATTGACAATGATATCTTATACAGTTTTCGAGAAAACAGATTAATCAGGCACCTATGCAGGATAGGGCGATTAACCAAGCGGTAGCCGACTCTTAAAAGTTGCTTTTTTAACCCTAGAACGGTATCGTTTAATTTCTACCGTTTGTTGGTGTGGACACGTAAAATTTACGCATTCGCAAATTTTTACATGTACACTTTGTAAAATTACCTGTTTCATTAGTTTTTTTATCTGAACATGAAATAGTGTTTTTAACATATTTTAATAACAAAACAATATTTTAAAATGAAAAAATTACAGTAACTGAATTTAAAAATAAAGAGAACATTTTTTCATTTGATTTTTTTTAAAACACCTGCATATTTTTATTTGGTATTCCCTACATACTGTTTTGGTACATTTTACGCAGTACGTAGTTGCCATTATTTCCTTTAATGTAGGACAAAGGTCCCTTTTTGATCCCCTTCCCTTCGATATTTGTACTGGGTAAGAAGGTTTCTTTATTGTCTATTGCACTTGCTGTACTTAGGTATCCTATTTGTTGACGTTGTGATTGCCATGGTTTAATACGACTTTAGTGAAGTACTCAAAACGTGTTAAAGTTTTACCACCTAATTCTTCAACATTGTAAGACTAAATTATGTATGAATTGATGCAAGCCATGTTTATCATATTGTAAAAGACACATAAGGCCATTTGCAGCGAAAGTCGTTAAGAAATAAGCGAAGCCTAAAATTTTAAGGTTGGCGACACGTCACATTATCAAACATAATAATTGTGATTTTCATAGCTTTTACTTTAATAATGTTAATTTTTTCATATATACATTATCAACGTTAAATTACTCGAGAACAGTCGATATAAGATAGGGTTTCATCAATAATAATATACATTTTTGAAATTAGAAAAAATATATATATCCCAGAAATTTAATAACATAGAGGGTATCCCATTTAAAAAAGTTTATTTGTGTTGTATTCCATGAAATCTGAATACGAATGTGTTTTTATGGTATATTTAAAAAAAAGTCAGTCACCTCCACAAACTTTTATTTAAAGCTTTTTTTGAATATGCAATAGTGGTTATAAAAGGTGTCTTTAATAATGAATAATCTTGTACATGATCTCAAATAAATTTGTTGAAATTAATTTCATTTTTAAAAATGTCACTTCTGCATCTTCCGTATTGCAAAAAAAATTGTGTCCTGGTCTGGGACTTGATGGTAAATATTGATTCTAAATACATTTTTCAATTAACATTGTCCTCCTGTTTTTAGAAATAAAGGTTACTGTTTAGCCAAATTCATATATTTTTCATATACGTTTATATAATATTAAAAACTTCTCCTCCTAAATATTTTGGCTCAATCAAAGTAGATATCTTAAATTGATTATTGTTAGAAAAAGTAGAAATAATATTAAATATAATAAAGAAATTAAAAAAATCATTTAAAATTAGTTTCAGTTATATTATTCAAAGAAACAAATTTTTAGCTTAGACTTAAATAAAACAGTAAAGAACCACCTGACAATAATCACTTCAATCTACTTGTATCAATAATTATTCAAAGAAATTACTTATATTTTCCAAACCTAACCAACAGTATTATTGGAAATACCAACAAAAATAATCCTTATAAAACCAATTGTGTTTACTTCAATATTAAAAATTCATTTATATTATTTACCTACCATCTTAAGGGTTTTTTTATTACATTGTTACGCACCAGATTAAAGAAATAACCTGTTGTTTATGATTACATTAATGCTAAGTACTTAGGTAGGTAGCTAGCTAATTATGTATGTATTTGATATAAAAATACAATTTTTCTCAACACTTTATAAATGTATTATTGCTATTATTAATATTATATAACTTATTTTAAATTAATTCGGTTAAAAGCTACCTGTAAAGGAAAAGAAAAGCACATTTTCTATTTTATTAATTTTAAAACAGTTATAAATACACAAATTTTTAATTCTAATTTTAAAACAATAATGAATGGTTAACTAATATATATCTTTAAGAATGGGACATATTACGCAACTGAAGATTCTCTGATTAAAAATAAAACGATTAAACGAAATATGATTAGAAAAAAAAATTACCCGTTTTCGAAATGCAGGGTGTTAAAGTTGAAAATTCTAAAATTATTATTTTCTATAATATTTTAATTTTTCAGTATCATTTTACTGAATTCGGTAAACATTTTTGACACTTTCCAAAAACTTATTTAGACTATAATTTAAATTTTGTTTATATAAATCATGTACTCTTGTTGGGAACTCGTCCTTTATTAACAGTAAAATAATTCAGTAATAAAAAATAAACACAACTAATTCACATTACCTACTACTCGTAAACGCACTACCGCACAATAACAACTATTATCTAGAAAATAGTCCAAACAATGAATAACGAGTGATTAAAATTTCATCTAAAAGCTAAAAATAGAAACCCATCGGTCTCCGTCATCCGCAAAAATTTCAGCTCGACTTTCCAGTCCACCCACTTCGAAACAAGCGACTTTCAATTTCATCCAAATTCACTAGCGTCATCTATTGGTAGTATCCATTTTGCTCCAATGATATTTCCATAAGGTGATACTATTATTAGTTCTTTATACAATGACAATACGAACTTGACAAGAAGACAAGTGAATCAAACCATTTAAGTCAGCCAAGTGATTGTGTTAATAACAAAGCAAAGTGTGTAAACACGTTAGTTTAGTGTCATTAAGTTATCAGACCCTAAGGTATACTAGCTAGTAGATTTTTAGTTTTTAACATTGCAACCTTAGGATAGAACAAAAATAATCGCCCCCTATGGAATATTTTCAAAAAAGAAAAGAAACTAATTGTCACTGGAAGATTGGAACCATAATAACATCATCACTAATTTAGCGCATTGTCTTATTAAAATTTTAGCTTAAATTTTATAATCTTTTACTGGCCGAATTACCAGAAACTATTGTACTGCAACAACAAACATCATATCCTTTTAAGAAAACGCAGTGTGGTATGTAAAATTGTGCAAAAAGATAATTCATAATTCTTTACAAGATTGCCATGTCCAGAAACAAACCTCTTAAGAATAATTGTTAAAAGAATTCCGTACTCGATGACTCAACGTAAAAGGTACAATTTATTGTCGCTAAAGTCAACATGTTCGGCCTCAGGCAAGGTTGAGTGTTAATTTTTTTGCATCACGATTTCTTTGAAACGGTAGCAATCTGAAAATTTCCTAATATAGTTGTACTTTCTTACGATATCCCTATTAGATTGCGTGAAATTCAAGAATGGAATTTAGCGATTCTTTGAAAGCATGTCTTTAAGAGTTTTAAGTGAGTACTGTTACTTTAATGCGCAATACAAGGAATGTAAAATACTTAAATTGTAGGTAATTCCGTTACAAATATTCTATTCTACATTTATTTTTAATAAATAATGTCCTTTACAGAAACGAAATGTCAATTCTTTTGAATCGATAAGTACCTTAATTAGGTTATTTATTTATTCATAATATTCAGTATCTTGTGAATAATAATGTTTATATTAAGAAACAAGGTAATATTAATATTAACGACTTATTTTTGGCGAGATATACGACGTCGTATTTATATATTTCATTCATCATGCCATTTTGATTAATTTCTTTGTATTTCTTATAGACCGTCAGATAGTGACAGATTTAGGTGCCCCATTTTCGCATACAAGGCTCGAATAGAGTTGAAAAGTACATTTATTTTGAATGGAATGATACGAAATTTGCGGGTGGCTGCTGGCATATGGAAAATTCGATTTTCCTCAAAAGAAATTAAAAGCTATTTGTTGCCCATATTTTCACGTCAGCTCTGTTTACTAAATGATTAAGGATTTAATGATCCGAATTAAGGCACGCTCTAGCCTTCCTGTCACCTTGGACAATTGAACAACATAGGCTATATTCTATTTGATTAACATTGTCTCGCGTTTGTTTTTAAATGGCACACAGGCGTTCATACAGTCCATTTGATTTACATTTGAATAGGTTATGGTTAAGCTAACGGTATTGTAACGCGCGTAAGAAAATTTAAAGCTTCGCCAATCAGGTCCTACCTTTAATTTCCTTGGCTTCCTAACGCAGACTTCTCTTCTTGGCGCGTCCACCCTAAGTTACATGAAGACGACATTGGACTAAGTGGTGAAATTCACTCAAGCTTTAAGAATTTTCTAAGAATGTCCACCGAAGATTTCGAGAATCTGATATGCCTTGTTGGTCCTGCAATTGCCAGAAGACATACTAACTACATAAATGCTATAAGCGTAACAGAAAGGTTGGCAATAACATTAAGATTTCTGTCAACAGGCGATTCCTACCAGAGCCTAATGTACCTTTCAAAAGTATCAAAGCAGTCAATATCTCTAATAATACCTGAAGTATGTGAAGTATTAATTAACAGTCTTAGTGATTATGTAAAGGTATGTATAAATTTTGTAATTATTTTTCTTCTGATAGTGATAATATACGCTCTAAAATAAACGCCATATTTACTATTTGAAATTAATTTTAATACAAAAGAAATCGCATACATAAAAAATAAACTTTTCTTCTTGTTTTTCCATTCAAAAGTTCAATTTTCTTCTTGTTGTTGGTCAGATATATACTGAGAATGTTGTGTGTCGACACTGGGTGGATATGAGTATAAATATTGCGTGTCAACGTCGGGTGGATTTGAGTATGAAGGCTGTGTGTTGACGCTGGGTGGATTCGAATAAAAATGTTGTATGTCGGCGCTAGATGAATCGGAGTATGAATGTTGTATGTTGACGCTGGTGGATTCGAATATAAATGTTGTGTGTCGACGCTGAGTGGATTTAAGAGCGAAGAACCAGCAGATGATGGACTCCGAAAGCGAACAAATTGTTCAAGTTGGTTTCGTACCTGAGATGATGGTGACTGATTGGGTTCACTATTATACTTCCCCATTTCAGCGTCATATAATAGATTGTGGATTAAATGTTCTACAATGGACTGGGCATAGGGTGTGGGTAGACCTCTCAGTTTTTGAGCTACCAATTCACCTATTATGTCAAATTTATCTGGCTTATTTTGTGATCTTTTTTGACAATCCTTATTTATTGATGTCACTATGTTGTAGACTTCTTCATTTCTACGCTCCACATTTTGTGATATATCCTTTCGTATATTAGACTTGTTTATCTTAGCCCTTTCAGAAGTTTCTTTAGTGTCCTTCATTTTAAATTTTTCCTTTGCTACCACAGAAGATGTAAGTTTGATATCAGTCACCAAATCAGTATGTTCTGCGTCCATTTTCTCTCTTGTTTCAATATTGGTTAACTGTTGACTATCACTTGGTATATTATCAGTGTTATCTGGTTCAGTTTCATCTAGTGTAGATAGTGATGAGTCAGATTCCTAGAAAAAAAAATTAAATTAAATTTTCTAGTTAAATTCGTTACAAACACGTAATTTTTTTTCAGACTCCTACAAATGAAGCCGAATGAAAAAAGATTAGTGACGATTATGAGAAGATTTGCAATTTTCCTCACTGCCTTGGTACCATGGATGGCAAGCATGTAGTTATAGAAGCCCCCATATATACCGATAGTGAGTTCTATAATTATGAAGGTACCTTTAGCATAGTTTTGTTTGCAATTGTCAATGCAAACTATAACTTCATTAATGCAAGTGTGGGCACTCATGGACGTATTTCAGATGGAGGAGTATATCTTTTCATAAATTGATGGTGGAGTCTTCATTGAATGTCTCACAAAATTGTAACCTACTTGGTAGGCAATTACCTGTTCCATATGTATTTGTAGCAGATGATACCTTCCCCTTGACAACTTCTATAATGAAATCATATAGTGGGCATCAAGAATAACACTCAAAAAATCGAGTGTTTAATTATCGGTTAAGCAGAGCACGCAGGGTAGTTGAAAATGATTTTGGTATACTAGCAGCTATTTTTCGTGTACTGCGTAAGCCAATGTTATTGCAGCCAGGGAAGGCCGAAAAAATAGTATTAACATGTGTATTGCTTCATAATTACTTAAGAAGAAATGCAACAACCAGAAACAGTTATAATCCCCCAGGAACATTTGATAAGGAAGATTTGGAAACTGGAATGACAGACCCAGGTTCTTGGAGACGAGATACCCAACCTAATCCTTCTTTGTTACGTCTTACGAAAATTCCACGAAAAGCGTCCATGGAGGCATGGGTCACCAGAGACGAGTATGCTGAGTATTTTATGACAAACCAAGGCCAAGTACCATGACAATTACAGTACTGTTAGATTATATACTTATACACTGTATGTCTACGTACCGATTACTGTACCAATATTCTTAAAAATAAAAATAATAATTAATCTACTTACGTGTGTTTCTCCTGAACATCCAGCTTGCAGACTCTTCCGAGGCCTATTTTTGTCTCGTAAAAAACTCAGTAATTCATATCGAAACTATTTGGAAGTGAAATGTTTATCTGTCCCCGATTTATTCATTTTCTTATAGTTTCTTCTTTCTCTCGTATACTGGCTGTTAATATTCCTTATTTTCTTTTCAACATCATCCACTGAGTTTATCTTTAATGCCAAACAAATCTCCTTGAGTGCATCGGCTTTCTTGTAACGATTTTTGTAGTCTTTATTTTTAGGGTCCCATTATTATGGATGCTCTCTGTACAATTCTATTAATTTGCAGGTATTTTCTGTGTTCCATTTTTCCCCCCGACATTTTTCGCAAAGACACTCTAGTAGGTACTCTACACAATAAACAGAACTAAATATGTGTGATTTTCCACTGATTTACTAATCTCCTACTTTTGTCAGCATACACGTCCACACTGCACCGACAACTTGTCGTAAAATATGCAGGCAAAACAAAGACTCTTTGATTTTTACCGACTCGAGACTGGAAACTAGTGATGCCGCGAGACAAGACGAGACGAGAGAGTGGCCTCTCTCGTCTCGTCTCGTAAGACGAGAGAAAACTGTTCTCTCGTCTCGACGAGAAGGCGCTTCTCTCGCTCGACAGAGCCTTTCTCTCGTCTTGTCTCGTTTCTCTCGTGATAAAACAATATCAAATTTAAATTTGAAAAAGACGAAACATGAAAAAACGGTAAAATTTGTGAGACAAAAACAAAGAATTATTGAAGTAATTTGCGCATTAGAACCTAAATTTGGCAATAAGAAACACTTATGTCTCATTGTCTGTCACAGTCGTTTTACAATTGAAATTTGAAGTAATAAGTGGCCCAGATTAGGCGTTAACTAAAAACGAAAATACTTTGTTTTGTAAGTCAGTTGGGGAGGGGGGGAAAAAGATTAAATTGGAAGTTAGAATTTTTCTAATGCAATCCTGCGATGTCAAATGAAAGCATTTTGTAGTATGTTTTCAAAATGCAAGAAGATAGAGACTTAAAACAAAAACGATGTGAAATTAGAGAAACATTATGATATTTTTGTTATAATGAGATGCACTTTACTTAAGACGTAAAATAGAGGGCGTTACTATCTTTAAATTTTCTAATGGAAAGTAAAGTCATGTAATACCTCATTTAAAAGATATTTTGATGATATTTACGTCCAAGCAAACAGTTTTAATTTTTTTGTTTGTACAAAATTACATTCTTGATAATCCTCGTGTCCGCAATAATCCTAGATATGTTAGAAGAGAATTTTTAATAAGCTTTTTTTGCCAAGAAGTTATGAAAAATTTAATACGTTAAGTAGTTTTTAAATCACCTTTGATATTCTTAATTTATTTATTTTAGCAAATACAAGAAGAGTTTCCTTAGTAATAAACAATAATACGAGAGTTATCAAGAATGTAACTTATTAGTAAAGGCCCAAAACATATCTGTATAAGAACAAAGTATCAGCTACAAAAAATTGCCATTTGTGCAGTGTTAAATCCCTCTAACAGTAAAAAATTACTTAAATTTACAAAAGATACTAACATTTACTCTGTACTAGCCAAAATGTTAATTATACATTCTAAAAAACATCATTTATAAGGTATTATACCTCCGGTAATGATCCTTTGAGGTTGAAACGGTAAATAAAAAAAGAATTTAACCTACTTTATGAATTTATTTAATGTAATTTCTGTAAAAACATAAAAACCTAAATCTGTTTACATGAACGTAAAAATATAGAAAATATCTTTCAAATGAGGTATCACATGACCCTACTTTCCATTAGAAAATGTAAAGCTAGTAACTTCCTTTATTATACGTGTCTCAAGTAAAGTGCATCTCGTTATAACAAAAATATAATATCTCTTGAGTTTTACCCCGTTTTTGTTTCGTCATTATTTTTTTTCATTTAGAAGTTAAAATAGAGGAGGGTACAATTTTCGTCCTCATTGTACATTCGTTTATATTACCTTTTTTTGACAGTTTTTCGAAAAAACGCTTAAAAATTTTCAACTTCTCTTAAAAAGTAACCTCAGAAAAGCAGAATGGATTAAATATAAGAAATGATTGTATAAATTTTAAATAAATGAAATGAGAAATATTTTTTTTATAAATCAATATTTATAAAATCCTAATAACACAAGTATCATTTGTTACCATTTAGTATATATAAAATAGGTGTGTTATACTCAACTTTTTGACTATCTCGAAATCTAATATTTTAAAATTTTAAGTTACGATAAGCAAATTTCAAATAAGCAAAGAGAAAATTGTTCGAGAGAGCCCGAGAGAGCTCGTGAGAAACGAGAAATTCTCGTCGAGAGATGACACTCTCTCGTCTCGAATCTGTTTTCGAGAGAAAACGTCGCTCTCGTCCCGTTCGAGACGAGACAAGACGAGACGAGAGACTAGAATCTCTCGTCTCGCGGCATCAGTATTAGAAACAAAACAAAAATGTTGTAGAAATGTATCGGATTTGTCGCCACTTTATCGCGAAACATGAATGTTTTTGTCTTGTCGTTGTTTTGTCTGCTTGGTCTGGACCCGGCGACCCGGCATTAAATTCAGATGCTTACAAAAATTTTGCAACAGAAGCAATACACGCAATTTTTTGAGACAGAGTACACTAGCCAGTCTCTTAAAATTTGCTCTCCATTACTTAAATTTCTTTTATAATAATTAGGGCTAAATTTTATACCAGTCTCATCGTATGAAAATCTATAATTATACAATGGTTTAGGTGGATCTTGCTTTACCAAAAAGATTCTTTCGGCGTATGGTAGTATCATTGGCCAGAGTACTGGATCTGTACTTAAAGGCTGTTGAATGCATTCTGAAGGTGTCACGTTGGTATCATTAGTGCTCTCATTTGGCGACAGAAGGCTGCCACTGTCAGTTGTATCAGTTCAGATATATCGTTCATTTGTTGATCCTCATTTTTCTTAGGCGATTTTCTGTTGTTAGTGTCTTTTAATGCTGTCTTCGATGTAGAACATTTTGAGTCGTCATTTGTTTTGGTACTGCTCGACGTACTCTGTAAATAATTTAGTAAAATGCCAGCTTGTCTTTGCATTTATATTTACTTGTTCACCCTTCGTTTTTTATATTCGCAACCAGATAGTTTTTTTTTGTCTCTCGGACATTCTGGAAGATACACAAAATATCTGAAATAAAACATAGGAAATTGTCTTAAACAGACTTAGAAATGCACTTTTTTATGCTTATTGAAGATCTAGCTAGGGGAACGATTAATCAGTTTTATTTGTTTTTATATTTATAAATTATGTAATAATAGTATAATAGTAACGAACCTACTATACCTGTTACCTTTCAAATTTTTAGCTCCAAACATAGTGTTACGTACTAAAAGTCTCATACCTTATTATATTAACAATTTTAGTATTCTAGAATAGAATAATTAGAGTTTTCACAAAGAAATGAGCAAGGACACAACTATTTCAATATTTTTTTAAATATATCTATTTTGAGACTCTTCAACTGTAGCTATATTTAATCTTCAATTAACTTTACTGTGATATCTGGTTTACCCTTAGATTATACAAACCTTAGATGGAACATAAGACACTGCGCATAATCCCATTTCAAAATGATTCACACCCACCAATCACAGTTGAGAAGATTACATGTCAGACCGTTGTCCATCCAAATTTAATGTGTCAACGAGAATTAATTTGGTATTTTAGTGACTTAAATTTTGGAAATTAACGTTGAAAATGCCAAGATGTGTTGTAAAAAGCTTTATTTATAATAAACCTGCGAAATGTGACGGAGATAAAAGAAACTTATATTTATTTCGGTGAGATATTTATTTTTTAAAGATTCTGTTGACGTCCATATTTGTTGATTTGAAAATAAACAGAATCGGACTTGGTCATTGGTACATGTTATAAGTAGCAAATAAAGGTTATTATTATAAACTGTTTACTATTTCTTGTTTCATAGGGAATCTTTTTTTAGGAAGTGAAAAGAGAAACATACAATCAAATACAAAAATATCAATTTCACTGCCAATTTATTCGTTTCAAACTTCACAACTGGTTTCAATAGTTTTCTCAAAACTATTTATTTAGTAATTTTCTATAATAGTGTTACTCTAAGTGTAAAGCCAAAGTTTCCGCGAAGAAAATAATCACAATAAAAAAAACAGTACTATCGCCACAAAATGGAGGGACCTGGCTTGAGGACCGTTTTTTGGGAAGTAATTTTTTTAAGTCACCAACAGGAAGGAGGATATGATTTTGCTTTAGGCCTTTTTTTTTTATTTAATTTTTTATGGGTGAAATAGATTTGGGATAATTTTTGCAAGGAATCTTTGGAATAAATCAAAAATAAATGATGCTCTTGTGCATTTTCAGCCAATTAAATTATTCGTAGATGCATCAAATGTGGGAATAAGGGCCATGATATGTCATGTTTTTGAAAAAAAATATTGAGAAATTTATAGCTTCTGCTTCGCGTACCTTATCAAAGTCCGAACAAAAATATTCCCAAATTGAAAGAGAGATCCTTGCAATAATTTTTGGCTTAAATAAATTTAATGAATATTTATATGGACATTTGCATAAAGTAGAACATTATGCAACTGATTACGAAAAGTTGATTATGTCACCAGTTACGAAATGATTATAAATAAAACTGCCTCTTTTTTGGTTTCTAAGTTGAAAAATCGTAAAATCGAGAAATTGAGATACCGAGAAATCGAAAAATCGAGAAATCGAAAAATCGAGAAATCGAGTAATCGAAAAATCTAAAAATAAAAAATTGAAAAATCCAATAATCCAAAAATCGAAAAAACCAAATATCGAAAAAGAGGCAATGAATAGTGACATTTCACATTTGAAAATATGACATTACGTTTAAAAACAAAAAAAGAGAAGCTGTAAATTGCGTTTAATTTTTAAAATAACACCGTTATTGAAAACTGCCCAGAAATGTTGAGAGTAAAATTTTGACGTACTTCTTTAAGGATAATGGGTAAAAATGTTTTTTTTTTCAAATTTCTCGCGGGTAATGTCACTCTAAGTGTAAAGCCAAAGTTTCCGCGAAGAAAATAATCACAATAAAAAAAACAGTACTATCGCCACAAAATGGAGGGACCTGGCTTGAGGACCGTTTTTTGGGAAGTAATTTTTTTAAGTCACCAACAGGAAGGAGGATATGATTTTGCTTTAGGCCTTTTTTTTTTATTTAATTTTTTATGGGTGAAATAGATTTGGGATAATTTTTGCAAGGAATCTTTGGAATAAATCAAAAATAAATGATGCTCTTGTGCATTTTCAGCCAATTAAATTATTCGTAGATGCATCAAATGTGGGAATAAGGGCCATGATATGTCATGTTTTTGAAAAAAAATATTGAGAAATTTATAGCTTCTGCTTCGCGTACCTTATCAAAGTCCGAACAAAAATATTCCCAAATTGAAAGAGAGATCCTTGCAATAATTTTTGGCTTAAATAAATTTAATGAATATTTATATGGACATTTGCATAAAGTAGAACATTATGCAACTGATTACGAAAAGTTGATTATGTCACCAGTTACGAAATGATTATAAATAAAACTGCCTCTTTTTTGGTTTCTAAGTTGAAAAATCGTAAAATCGAGAAATTGAGATACCGAGAAATCGAAAAATCGAGAAATCGAAAAATCGAGAAATCGAGTAATCGAAAAATCTAAAAATAAAAAATTGAAAAATCCAATAATCCAAAAATCGAAAAAACCAAATATCGAAAAAGAGGCAATGAATAGTGACATTTCACATTTGAAAATATGACATTACGTTTAAAAACAAAAAAAGAGAAGCTGTAAATTGCGTTTAATTTTTAAAATAACACCGTTATTGAAAACTGCCCAGAAATGTTGAGAGTAAAATTTTGACGTACTTCTTTAAGGATAATGGGTAAAAATGTTTTTTTTTTCAAATTTCTCGCGGGTAATGTCAAAAATTAGATCGGCAAAACTGCACATGTCCCTTATTTTTATTATTACTATTGAAAAAAAAACGTCGTAGGGCAATCAAATACAACAATTTTCTAAAATATTTGATTGGAAGTACCTACACAAGAATGATGGTGAATCATTTTTCAACACAATTTTATAAATAATCACGTCAAAATTAGAAAAAATCTTGTATATAAACACGTTACGAAATGCCGTTTTGTGTAAGTCGTTCATGTTGCGGGAACTCGCTCCGCTCGTTTTGCAAATATTTACTCGTTACACAAAATAAGGCATTTCGTAACTGGTTACATAAATAACTATTAATTGACTTTCTAATATTTTAATTCATTGGACGGTATTTTCCGTAAATAATTAAATCATAAATAATTACCAGGATATAAGTACAAAAACATTTTTTTCTCTTAGAACAGTAGGCCTATGTCAAATAAACTTAAAATATTATAACGAACGAAAAGGTAACCCATTTCTAATCAAATTTAGTTATTTATTTTATTTTGGTGTGATCGTAGAAAAAATATTGTGTGTAATTCGAGCAAAAAGTACTTATAAACTTTTACTTAGGGTCGATTTCACCGTTTTATTAAACGAAGTTTAAAATACTAAACGAAGATTAAAATGACATTTTTATATTAACAAAAACGAAGTTTAAATTACTAAATGGAGTTTAAAATGACATTTTTATATTAACAATGTCATTTTAATCTTCGTTTAATAATTTAAACTTCGTTTGACACAACGGTGGAATCGGCCCTTAGCTAGTTATATATTGATAAAGTGTTATTGCCCTCATCATACATGAATCGTGCTAACAAATAAAGTCAAACAAACGTCTCATAATTTTTCATCTTTTAATTACCCACCAAAATTAGGTACTACAATACAAATATTTAAGTCCGGCCCAGAACACCTCCCTACTCCTTCCACCCAGTTTTTCGGTTTTGGCAAAATTCGCGCAGCGAGAAATGCTTCCTATGTTACCTCTACCCTTTCTAACCTCTTTGGGTTTACCTAAAAATAAACGAATTAAAACTAATATTAGAAATATTTTAGTAAATAAGTAAATATAACCTTAAATCATGTTTTGAGTCGTCTTCTGTTACTTTTATCTTCGTCTGTCAAATTTTCTTCTCACAGAACATAAATTATTGAAAATATCATGAAGTCATGTACAGTTCAGTTTAGCCAATAGCGCAAAAGAATAATTCTTTAGATTCTCGCGGAATAATTCGGTTTAAAGCCCATGAACAAAAAACTATCGGTTTTTCTTTTTGGAGAATTTGCTTTGAGAAGCAACCACTTTTTCCAAACCTCGCATTTTCGCCGATATTTACCGAAATCTCCGATTGTTTTATTTAATTTCGATATTAGCGATAAAATAACTAATATCACAATTTGTGGATCTAAAAAGAAATCATCTATTTGGAGAATTCAATTATTAAATTCGCTTCAATTGAAGCCACGTTTAGGCGAGGTTTAGCCAACCGAGGTTGAGTCTGTTGATTGAACTATTCTATTTACCTTATATTTCTTTAGATGATGCTTTACCAGGTTATATTATTTTTAGGCCTTTTTCCTTTATTCAGTTTTAATTTTACCTTTTGTACTTAAAACTATATCTGGGTTGATAGTTCCCATTAAAATGTCTTATTCAATCGAAGACATCATACTGTATTGACGCCTATAAGAACTCCATGACATCGAACGAAGCCCTGTAGATTCTGGAGGGAAGCCGCCCTTCTGGAAAAAAGACAGATAAGCCTTAAAAACTTTAATTTGATTCTTTTTTTTATTCGAGTCAATGATTTACTTATATTTTATATATTAATTTGTCAGTTTGCTGATAATTTATTTATATGTATATTAACTTACCAATTTGCTAATAATTCCTTAGAAAGAAGAAATTTAAACCTTCTTAACAGGTAAAATTTTCGATAAGGACATTATAGTAATCCTGAAACAAAATATGTCCTAATTATTAAAAACATACTGTGACGAAAGTCTAATTTATTTTTAGTTTATTTATTTAAAAACACATTATTTACAATTTATTTCAGACGAACTATTTAATTTATATAATACTTAGACACTAACTAACAATTCTAATTTATTTCTTACACTTTAACTTTTCAATACAATGTTCTATATTAAACTAAACTGGGCGCCGATACGTCGGCTATTTATATTAGTCCAACTCCGCTACTCGAAGACGCTAGAGGCTCTCGATTTCACTTCTATGACTAAACGGCACTCCCCGCCGTTCCAGCTGTTTCTAGTGCATCAGCGGCAGGCATTTCTTGTATATTCAAGACGCTGTATATTCACACGTCAGCGTTGCTTCGATCACAAGTCGGTTGCTATGTGAAGGTCGCGCACGTACACAGGGTAGGCTTTAAGAATTTCACGACAATACAAAACAAAATATTCAATGTTAAAGACATCTTATAACTATTAGTATTCCTTTTTATGGTTCTTGTTGAACTTACCTTTGAAAAATTTGTAAATAAAAATACGTATTTATATGAATATCGTCCAAATGTTTCAACTTATTTCTAAAAAATATTTTAAAAATATAATAATCTGCCTGATTGAAAGAAAAGAACTCCGCAGTAGCTTTGACTCCTAGCTTTGAAAAGGCTTTCCCTTAGTATCCTGGCGTAACAATAGTGAACAACTGGTGCAAAAAGGAACAATTGTCCATTAACGCACAAAAAACAATAGTTGTTCCATTAACAAAAAAACGAGTACTCACAGGACTAAGACCGCTAGTACTAACAACATAATTATCTCATTCGTCACAGAAGCCAAATACCTTGGAGTCATATTTGACTAAATGCTGACGTGGAATCAACATCTCAAAAAAATCACATATAAAGCTACAATAGCTCTCGTAAGCTGTAGAAGAATATGTGAGAAAAACTGGGGTCTAAACCCCAAAATGACCATATGGTTATACACAAGGGTAATAAGACCCATGATAACTTATGGAGCAGTGGCGTGGGCAATCAAAACTGTCCAGACAAGTGCAATAGGCCAACTAGGGCCATGCGCACTACGCCGACTGCAGCAATGGAGGTATTATTAAATCTCACGCCACTGTACATCTTCATACAAGGGGAAACCAAGTCAGCTATTCACAGACTAATGCAAGGACAAAACCCAATAAGCCAACTACATAACGCCGACCACACAAGGCTATATCAACAAGTAAAAAAGGATAGTATTCTAGCTATGCCTATTGATAGAGCTATCCAAATTTGAAAGAAATGTTCAAATTCAAATACCAGCCCAAGAATCGTGGAAACAGGCTGAACTCGTCTGGTACATAGACGGTCCAAAAACCAAGGAAGGAGCTGCTGCTGGAATTTATGGACCTAAGTCGAAAACAACGATTTCGTTGAGTTTAGAAAAATATGCAACACTGTTTCAGGCTGAACTAATATCCATACAACACTGTGCAAGAGAAATATTAATCAGCAAGTATTAGGCAAAACTATTGCCATATACCCTGATAGCCAAGCAGCTCTAAAGGCAATTCTCTCACCAGAAATCAAATCACGGCTGGTAAAAGACTGTCTAGAAGACCTGGCAGAGCTAAGTAGACAAAACAAAGCGACCCTAGCCTGGGTGTAAGGCCATAAGGGATATCAGGGCAACGAAAAGGCCGACGAATTAGTCCGAGAAGGCTCAGATAAGGCCATGACAGTACCCGAACCCATCTGTGGAGTTGTTAAGGCATTGTGCAAGGCATCCTTTAAACAGTGGATGCAAAAAGAGTCTCAGGAATGGTGGAACAACTATCCAAGACTGAGACAGGCCAAACAGTTCATTAAGTAACCATAGGCCAAGTTCACGAAAGACCTACTGGATCAAAAGCGTCAAATCGTTAGGATAACAGTAGGTCTGCTTACTGGACACTATCGCCTCAAAAGGCACATGAGTGTCATCAATCCAGCAGAAGAAGCAACTTTGTGTAGGTTCTGTGAAGAAGAAGAAGAAGAAGAAGAGAAAACATCATTTCACGTTCTGTATTAATGTGAAAGCCTGGCTGGAATGAGGTTTCTAACATTGGGCGAAGAAAAGCCTAACGAACTTTTGCTATTTAAAAAAAAATTATTTATAAAACTAGGAAAAAATATTCGCAGCTTTTACTTAAAAGGGATCGCATCCAGTAATTGATAATAAAAAAAATGGAATCAGGATCTATTGGTCAGTAAAAGGCAGGAATTATTAAAAAATAAATCAAGCTTTAGGGTATACCGTATATCATAACCTTTTTAAGGTATTTGAAAAAGCTCCTTGGCAGATGAAAATTTAATTTCAAAGACGATTTTTTAACGAAATATAAAACAAATTTCAGTCGTTTTGAAATTATCAAAACAAGTCTTTTAACCTTTTAATTAATCTATTTTGTTGAGAAATCGTTTCTTCAAATACTTACCTTGAAAAAGATTATGAAATTTAACAATATTTTGTTTTTTTTTTAATAATTTTTGCTTTTTATTAATCAAAATATCCCAATTTCAGAGATTTGGTAAGGTAACGGTTAACTTGTATCTGACTGAGTTTAGAGTCCGAACAAATGTATCATTAAATAATGTTGAAGATTCAACTTCCTCCGAAGGAAGAACAAAAAAATAAACATCACTGCAATCTTAAACAAATTCTTACTCAATCTATTGTCATTATTTACCAATAACCTTTACGTGCTAGACATTGAGTTGGGTTAAAATTGAGTCATAGTAAAATCATTGACAATCATCCATTAGCCTATGTGTGCTCTAAATTGAGTTTTTTTAAGATACATATAGTGTTAAAAAACTTAAATTAGGTTGCCTTCCGGGACACCACTGCAATTTTTACCAAGTATCTTATTTAGTACTACAAATAAACTTACCAAATTTAATCAAAATTTTTAAAATAACGAAAAAAGGGTTTAAAAACCTCGTGTTTATAAAAATACAATTTAAAAAATGCGATTATATGAATTTTTAGTCACAAAATAAACCTTCATTAATATCAAGGTGTATATTAATAAATACCAAATAATCAAAAACATTTATATTAAAGATATGTAATAAAAAATTGATTATAATAAAAATTAAACACATCAATATCTTAGTTCTGTATGTTTTCTCAACAAATTTTCGATTGTAAAATTAATATCTGAAACAAAACAAATAGTAGATATCTTTAGGCATCACCTAGGGCGTCATTCTAATCATACAACTGTTATTTTTTAAATAATACCCGCTATTATCTTCGAATCAAAAAATTAGGCAGGTAAATTATCAATGTTCAATCTTTTCGGCAATTACAAACACTAATATCTTTTGTAATTTTACCTCCTTGATTGTTTTCATTAGTATTTTACTTTCTAATCAAATTTCTCACGTGTTTGTTCGATTGTCAGGTTTTTAATGCACCTGTGACGGACCATCTTCTGGTGAATTTTGTAATCGAAATAATAAAATATAATTAAGTACACCACAGGTAAAGTCCAAGTGATATTATCACCAGTTATTTATGAAATCGCTCATTGTTTAGCTGAATTGAAAATAATTTGTTAATGGTTTTATTAAATTGTTGGTTTCTATAGATTGAATATTTTGAAGAACAATTATAAAAAATGAAAAATATTGCGGATAAACAGCAAGTTTTGCCAGGGCAAGAGAATTGTGGAACAAATGCCTCAAAACTAAGGCACCAGGATAATTTTCATATTCAAAAAGACTTTATGCTGACTCTTCCAAATTTCTTGATAGTTTTATCCTTTTAGGAAAAAATGTCGCAATTATTATTCATTAGAAAAAAAGACTTTCGGCATAACGCCATCTTCAATGCTTATCTACAATAATTGTGGGCGTAAATATGTGATATGAATATTAAAATATGAAAAAGAAATTTAATCACAAAATTAATTTTTAAAACTTTTTTTACAGTTAACAAAGTTACAAATGAAATGAAAGTACGAAATAGCAAAATAGCCCAATGTTGGAGACAATGATTAGGGCATAAACACTAAATCGTTCAAATAGAATCTCAAGAAGCATGTGATTCTGTAGAAATGAGGAGTTATGCCCAATCATTGTTCAAATTGAATTGTGTTTATTTTTAACAGGCAAATTAAAATGAAAGAGGGGAAACATGTAATGAATCATATCCAAAAAGTTTAAAAGTAATCTTCATTTCTAACATTAAATGTTAGGGTAACCCACCTTACTAAATATTAGTAATTATTTTAGTTACAAGATGGTTTTAAAGTTGGTATTGGTAATTAGGAACCCAGGCAACAAAGTAATGAAGTAGTTAGGGTACACGCAGGCGCTAGTGGTGGGGATAGTTCTGAAAGGTCGGTGCAGGTAAGGTCGGTTAAGCTAGAGAATGGTGAGGTATTATTAGGCACAGCATTGGTAATAATCAGGGATACTAAGGGTCGAGGTCATACCTGCAGGGCTTTACTACATACTAGTTCGCAGCCAAATTTGATTACCCAAGAGTTCGTTAATAAATTAGTGTTAGGTCAAAAGGATATAGAGGTCTCGATTGTTGGTATTTATCGGGATCCAACATCTGTTGGTTCAAAATGTATAGCAAGATTTGAAGCAGTTAAAGGTGGTTATAATAATACTATTTCTTGTTTGGTAGCTGACTCCTTATCGGAAGATCAACAAAAATCAGTTAGAAATTCCTGCACATGTAAGTTTAGCAGATCCAGGATTTAATCTACCTGGATCGATTAATCTCTTGTTGGGAGTGGATCTATTTTATAGTTTACTCTGTGTTGGTCAAGTATCTTTGGGGCAATATTAGCCGATTTTACAAAAAACAAAGTTGGACTGGATCGTGTCAGGGTCAGTAAGGTCACCAATACGTAGTAATAAATAGTCCATGAATATCATGGATATTCACAGTTAGTTGGAAAAATTTTGGAATGAACCTCATGAACAGAACAACCAAATGAGTAAGGAAAATAGCGAATGTGAGAAGTTATTTGTGCAAATAATAACAAGAACTGGTGATGGTTTATAGTGGCTAAGGACGTGTCTAAATTGGGAGGATCTCGTCCAAAGACAATGGCGAAATTTTTTAGTTTGGAGAAAAGGTTGGTTAGAAACCCAGTGTTGCTGTGTATGTATAGGCAATGGGTCACATGTCAGTAAGTAAACAATTAAAAGATGGAATTTCATATTATAAGCCCCATCATGGTATATGGAATAAGAACAGTTCTACGACCAAACTAAGGGTTGCATTTAATGCATCTGAACCAACAGATACATGAGTGTCCTTCAACGACATCCAATATAACGGACAAAAAGTACAAGAAGATTTGTTATATATATATATATATATATATATATATATATATATATTGTTAATTAAAAAAACCAAAAAAGGTTGACAGCTGTGTGCACGTAGTTTAGATTCAAAAAGGAAAAACTTGTATTTCGTGCAAAACTTTTTTATTAATCAATGCAAAGCGCTTTCGGCTTATTTGCCATCATCAGTGCTCATCTACAAAAATTGTGGATGTAAACTTACAATTTAAAAAGATTTTAAAAAAATATATGATAAAATCTGAATTAGACTTTTAAGTCAAAAGTTAAAATAGTATATATACAATTGTTTGAACAAATTAAAAATTACAAGAAACAAACAAAGTGACAAAAAACTGGTATTGGGAATAGTGAGTGTGGGATAAGCCCTTACAAATCAAATCTGATCTCCAGAAGCAAGTTAGCTTGTGTGGAATTAAGGAATCATGCCACCCTCACTATTCACAAAATTGAAAAAAGGTTAACAAATTAGTTAAAATTTAAAGAAATTTACAATGGGCCATGTTCACATGTGAGATATACTGTTTTATAAATTATATTGTAATAGTTAGTCGCTATACAAGTTATTATAAATAGTCAGTTCGTTAAAAAAGCCAAAAGTTTTTAAATTAAGCCCAATTGAAATTTAAAATTTGAAATTATACGTCATCGGGAATAGACCAATCATCTTGTGTCGAAGTTTTTTTTGTTATACAAAACCAAGCCAACGAACAAACCAACACACAGAATGTCGAAGTGAACGCACATCTAAGTGACATTAAAATTGACACCACCTAACATCAGTAACATCTAACCTTAGTTTTTTGTTTTGGTTTAATTTTATTAATATGAATCAGCTGGATTTATAAAAGTTGAATCAAGTTTTACCCATTGTAAACGAAAATATGATTACCGAGATGATTACTGCATTTTTTAACAATACTCAGTTTACAAAAGTCACAAAGGTAAGACTTTGTTTTAATAGTAGGTAGTTACAGTTTATATGGAGCAAGTAAAACATATTTATCTCAGGTTTTATTTTTAGATCTGCCAAGCAAGAATATGGGGATAATTTCTTTTTCCATAAGAGAGAAGGAGACAAATTACACCTAAACATAAAGTACGGCAAAAACCTTCTGATGTGGTTGCATTGTAATTAACAAAAATGAAATTTTTAGTGCACAATATGCTTAGGATATGCTGCATGTCAAGGTTTGTAATATTTATTATGCTTTTTTGTTTTTATATTACATATAATAAACAGTGTATAAGGCCCTTTATTCCTATAAATATTTTTTTTCTAATTTTGACATATAGACATTTTTTTGTAATCGCAGCAAGTGTTAAAATAATCTAGAAACAGATTTTGTTAGTGAACCTAGTAATAATTATGAAATATTGTAAAACTTTACTAAAAAAATTGCTATTTTTAAATAATACAGGGTGCTTTGAACAAAGTCAGCAGGACACTTCAGTTTTTTAATTTTTTTTTTTATATATAAGAACAACTACTTATGACACATGTTTAGGCTGTTTTAAAATCCTAAAAATGTGGTAAGTACATTTGTTTTCAGAAAAAAACTTTGAAGTCAGCAAGGAATTGCGAATTTTTTTTAAAATGCCAAATTTCGAATATTTTATAATATTGTAGGAGCCAAAAAACGTGGTGTGGTTTAAAAAAAAACTGGGGTGCTCTGCTGGATTCGTTTGAAGCTAACAAAGCATCCCGTAATTTTTTATTTTATAATACTCAATAGCCTAAAATGAGACATAGCTGTTTAAACAAATTGTATTTTTAAAAATAGCAGTTTTTTTCGAAAAGCTCTATATTTCAAAAATGTGAAAATGTGGTGAGATTGTTTTTTTTTAAATTTTGAAAATCCGAGGTTCTTTACTGGATTCGTTCAGAGCTAGTAAAGCTCTGCTCGTCTTGTTACATAAAATAAAGGCATTTTGTATCTGGTTATATAGTTATTTTGTAACTGCATATCTAACCCTTTTATTTTTTTCAGTTGGTTGTAAATATGTGGCTTCATAGAAGAAGTGAGGAACCATCTGTAACATCTACTCAGTGTTATTGGAAAGGCTCTAATTGATCAAAATGCCTAAATATTGATGTACACTTGGCTAGATTGTTAAAGAAACCTCTTCATCCACTACAGGAAAATAAATCAGTACTTTTATATTCTTAGGATTTGTATATATATTTTTTATTTGTAAATAAATTGTTTTTTACTTCATTTTTCTCATTTTTTATTAAAAGATTAATAAATAAAATTTTCACAGATTTTTATATTTTTGTTTGTAAACAATAATTGAAGAGTTTTTATTAAAAATCACCAATGTTAATAATAATAATTTAAGTCAATATTATTCTTTCTCCTTTTTTAAAGCTACTATCAATAAAGGTATTACTTGCTTGACCTATGATCAATTTTCAAATTTTGTGATATATTTGGTTCAACAGAAAAAAAATTATAACCCTTTGACATTGGTTGTTTTTACTTAGATTTTCATAAAAAATAAACGGAACTGCAAACATGTTTTACTATCGTAATAACGAATAGCAACATTAAATTTTTTTTTACATTTATCACTGTTGTCATTTTCATAAAGGATTGATAAGAAGGCACACTTTCTGGTTTTTTGAAAAAGGTAGCAAGAATTGTGATATTTTTAAATTTATCACCAGTGATACCACATGTAGTTACCCGATTTATTGGAATATATAGACTTTGCTACCACATTCAACTGAACTTGGTTGTTTTTAATATTTATCACTGTGACATAGGCGTTTTTGTCAAAATGTTTCATTTTAAACTGCTGTAAATAGGTGCCTTTGTTTTGGTAGTTTTAGTCCCAAAAAAATCTATGCATATACAAGTACTCATTCCTCTTTGATTTGTTCGAAAAGTTAAAATTTTATAAAAAATTACATTGGCTGTTTAAAAACTCATTATAATCCCTGAAATGTGATAATTAGGTAAATTAAATTAAAAAACAAACAAAAAAAATTATTAAATTAATATTTACTCTTACAAAATAGGTTCTTGTAAGTTAACAAGCAATTATGCAGATATTACTAAGTAAATGTACTTGCTTAAAATTCACACACGAATGTGGTTTTAACTTGTTAAATTAACTAACCCTTCTTATAACTCTTTCCACATGTATTCTTAGAGATGCTATTCTTTTACTTAATTGTACATCTTCTGGAGAACTTTTTTCATTCTGTGATACACTAGGTGTGGCTTTACTAAAGTGCATCCCATGTTTTCAAGTAGCTAAATATTCTGAAACCCCTATCTGCCATTATATGGGATCCAGGAATCAGTTTGTTTAAATACCCACATTTTTCTATTATTTCTTTATCACTAGTTCTTCCACAAAATGATAAATAAATTCGATATCTTCAAAACTTTCAGGAGATTCTGCATTTTCTTCCAGAAGGGTTTTTAGGTTATACACCTAAGAATTTATAGTAGCCTCATTTTCAATTTCCTGAAGGGGACAATTAGCAGAAATTGCTGCTACATCTTGAAAATCCGGTGTATTTTTATTAAAAAGTACGAGAAACATCGCTAGTAGAAGGTTGATTTTCTTCTTTCCAAATTTCTAGGAACACTAATAAATATTTTTGAAGATGAATGTGAATCATTATCACATTCTGGAACAAAACACTTTTTCGTAGTCATAATATTTATTTATAAAAAGTACAAAATAAACACTCAAATTCCAAATAAATTATTGATCGAGACACTATGACAGATGACATACAGTGCTGCCGTTTTGCCATTTTCTGAATTATTAAGTGACTTTTAAAACAATAAAACTTTAAATATAGTAAAAGTTTAAACAGAAACAATACTTTCAAAAAACATTTGATATTATATATTTAAAAGATATTTGTTTAACGATGTTTTAGAAGTCTAAAAGTAAGAAGGAGTACACAAACGAACGTACATCACTTCTCGTAAACCTTCTAGCCGGCAACGTTGTGCGCTAGCTCCTATTGGTCTATTCCCGGTGACGTCATAAATTTTAAAAAAATTCATAACTCCGGCAAATGAATAGATAAAAAAAAATAAAAAAAATGTAGTTTTATTTTTAACTCTACTATTCATAAAAAAAATTTAAAATTTTTTGAACATGCCCCATTAGAGGGTGACTGTGGAAGGTATATTGAAATTTGAATCTAGAATGCAATATTTGATATGAAGAAAGTAAAACGCAGAAGGCCAAAGTAAAAAAACTGAAGGTTTTTTTTTTATATGTTTTATATATATTATAATTATGAAAAAGTCTACCTACTGTCCACAACGTATCCAACAAGTTCCTGGTCATCCTCACTCCCAAAATTATATATTTCGGGGGGTCCGGTAAAGGATCCTGAGGTGCGAAATTCACAAAAAAATTTCTATAGTTAATTTTCGAAAAAAAATTTATGGATGAAGCAGTATTTTTCGAAAAAAATTGAATTAAAAATCCCAATTTTACAGGTTATAATCACAAAACAATTACTCTAGGCGAGTTCGGTCAGTCAGGGGCTGGAGCGGGACAAATTTTAGGGTGCTTTTAAATGACATTTAAGCGTGTTAAACTGTCACTAATCGGACTAAACCGAACGCTAAAAGAGTCGTTTGGAGTTAAAAGTGTTAAAGGAGTTAAAGGAACGTGGCAAACCGAACGCAATGTCTAAATGACAATTTCTGACGTTTCTGTCTTAAAAATAACAAACGTTGCCAAGTTGTTAATAAAATTATAAGTTTGAGGATTATTTAAATTTATAATCATAAATTTTTCGTTTGGTTTAAAAAGATAAGTACGGTAATTATCGTATATAAAATGCAAAAATTAATATATCAACCAAATTAATTTTAAAAATGCAGCTCAAAAAAACTACATACAAAATTAAAAAGTGAAATTAATTAAATCACTCAACATGTAATACCTAGACAACTTTTTTTAAATTTTCTTTCACTCAAAACGAAATGACGACTTCCGCTAGCGTGGCGGCTTCGCCGCCACCAAAAAATTTTAATCCATACCTGGCTACGCCTACCGGCATAGACTCCAACGGCCTGGACACAGCTCAAATTGAAATGAAAAGTCTCACATAACACATTATATTTTCACCTATAACTTATTTTCTTCTCATTCAAACTAGAAATCTTAAACTTGGAAATTATCAGTGATAAAAATCAACAATATAGTATGGCAACGTTGCAAACTCGAGGACCTTGTGTGTCAAGAACTGACAATTTCATGAATCACTTTATTTTAGGTTTTATGGAAGGAAATGATGAAAAGTTAGGTTAAATCAGTCAAAATATTGCATTTTATTATAATATAAATAAAAATAGCAAATGAAACGTATTCTTCCATATTTAATTTCAGTTATATTTATATTTCGGGATATTTACAACTTGCTAAATCATAATTTTATTAATATTAATATTTTCAAATTTAAATTTATCTCTTCATTTTGGTTCAAGTTGTTTAACCGTTTCCACATGACAGTGGTGACAAGCGACACTTGAAGACTTTGACTTGTCAAATGTCAACAGAAGGAGGTGCGTTCACCTCAGTGTGGAACATGTTTCTCCGAGTGTGATTCGAGTGATTGGAGGTTAACGGAGATCAAAATTTGTTATTGAATTTAAAGATTTAATTTATTGTTAGTTAAATTTAAATAAATGTTTAATATAAATGATGTTATTATTTTGATATCAAGACAAAACAAAAATGTCACTCGCGTGATTCTGATGTGCCAGCCCGGGCTCTGCAGAACATTCTTTCAGAGAACCCAAGATGGCACAACTGAACCCGCGGTCCCTAAAGGTAAATCTGATGTTTAGTCCTAAAAATTACTAAATCACTCAACAAGCGTACTCATGGTTAAAAGAGACAAAAT